>JALMQS010000108.1:3104437-3365530 GCA_024734495.1 Forficula auricularia
TTTTCATATGGATTTTTAAACAATTTTTCCTACCCGAGAATAGATCAATGAATATATTTTTTTAATCTGTATAAGTTGAGCTGGCGTTGAAGCAACATTAGTAGCGACCCAATTGGAGCCTTGAAATCAAGCGTTAAGCATTGATTTTCTTAAAATTTTTAAAATTTGTATCCGGGTACCAGGAGTGAACAGCAGTGTACTTTCCTTCCCGCCAATTTAATTTTCATTGACTTTTTATGAACAAAAATTTTGTCAATCTCAAGAGTAGGTGAAATGAAAGAAATCAGAAAGCAGAGTAGAACTGGTGCCTACCAAGAATCATCGTTACTTTTCATAAGGATTTTTAAACAATTTTTCCTACCCGAGAATAGATCAATGAATATATTTTTTTAATCTGTATAAGTTGAGCTGGCGTTGAAGCAACATTATAGCGACCCAATTGGAGCCTTGAAATCAAGCGTTAAGCATTGATTTTCTTAAAA
Organism: Forficula auricularia; assembly: GCA_024734495.1. Lineage (NCBI taxonomy): Eukaryota > Metazoa > Arthropoda > Insecta > Dermaptera > Forficulidae > Forficula > Forficula auricularia. The sequence goes on from JALMQS010000108.1 coordinate 3,104,920, forward strand.
TTTTTAAAATTTGTATCCGGGTACCAGGAGCGAACAGCAGTGTACTTTCCTTCCCGCCAATTTAATTTTCATTGACTTTTTATGAACAAAAATTTTGTCAATCTCAAGAGTAGGTGAAATGAAAGAAATCAGCAAGCAACAGTAGAATCGAGTTTCATTTCAAGAATCATCGTTACTTTTCATATGGATTTTTAAACAATTTTTCCTACCCGAGAATAGATCAATGAATATATTTTTTTAATCTGTATAAGTTGAGCTGGCGTTGAAGCAACATTATAGCGACCCAATTGGAGCCTTGAAATCAAGCGTTAAGCATTGATTTTTCTTAAAATTTTTAAAATTTGTATCCGGGTACCAGGAGCGAACAGCAGTGTACTTTCCTTCCCGCCAATTTAATTTTCATTGACTTTTTATGAACAAAAATTTTGTCAATCTCAAGAGTAGGTGAAATGAAAGAAATCAGCAAGCAACAGTAGAATCGAGTTTCATTTCAAGAATCATCGTTACTTTTCATATGGATTTTTAAACAATTTTTCCTACCCGAGAATAGATCAATGAATATATTTTTTTAATCTGTATAAGTTGAGCTGGCGTTGAAGCAACATTATAGCGACCCAATTGGAGCCTTGAAATCAAGCGTTAAGCATTGATTTTCTTAAAATTTTTAAAATTTGTATCCGGGTACCAGGAGCGAACAGCAGTGTACTTTCCTTCCCGCCAATTTAATTTTCATTGACTTTTTATGAACAAAAATTTTGTCAATCTCAAGAGTAGGTGAAATGAAAGAAATCAGCAAGCAACAGTAGAATCGAGTTTCATTTCAAGAATCATCGTTACTTTTCATATGGATTTTTAAACAATTTTTCCTACCCGAGAATAGATCAATGAATATATTTTTTTAATCTGTATAAGTTGAGCTGGCGTTGAAGCAACATTATAGCGACCCAATTGGAGCCTTGAAATCAAGCGTTAAGCATTGATTTTCTTAAAACTTTTAAAATTTGTATCCGGGTACCAGGAGCGAACAGCAGTGTACTTTCCTTCCCGCCAATTTAATTTTCATTGACTTTTTATGAACAAAAATTTTGTCAATCTCAAGAGTAGGTGAAATCAAAGAAATCAGAAAGCAACAGTAGAATCGAGTTTCATTTCAAGAATCATCGTTACTTTTCATATGGATTTTTAAACAATTTTTCCTACCTGAGAATAGATCAATGAATATATTTTTTTAATCTGTATAAGTTGAGCTGGCGTTGAAGCAACATTATAGCGACCCAATTGGAGCCTTGAAATCAAGCGTTAAGCATTGATTTTCTTAAAATTTTTAAAATTTGTATCCGGGTACCAGGAGCGAACAGCAGTGTACTTTCCTTCCCGCCAATTTAATTTTCATTGACTTTTTATGAACAAAAATTTTGTCAATCTCAAGAGTAGGTGAAATGAAAGAAATCAGCAAGCAACAGTAGAATCGAGTTTCATTTCAAGAATCATCGTTACTTTTCATATGGATTTTTAAACAATTTTTCCTACCCGAGAATAGATCAATGAATATATTTTTTTAATCTGTATAAGTTGAGCTGGCGTTGAAGCAACATTATAGCGACCCAATTGGAGCCTTGAAATCAAGCGTTAAGCATTGATTTTCTTAAAATTTTTAAAATTTGTATCCGGGTACCAGGAGCGAACAGCAGTGTACTTTCCTTCCCGCCAATTTAATTTTCATTGACTTTTTATGAACAAAAATTTTGTCAATCTCAAGAGTAGGTGAAATGAAAGAAATCAGCAAGCAACAGTAGAATCGAGTTTCATTTCAAGAATCATCGTTACTTTTCATATGGATTTTTAAACAATTTTTCCTACCCGAGAATAGATCAATGAATATATTTTTTTAATCTGTATAAGTTGAGCTGGCGTTGAAGCAACATTATAGCGACCCAATTGGAGCCTTGAAATCAAGCGTTAAGCATTGATTTTCTTAAAATTTTTAAAATTTGTATCCGGGTACCAGGAGCGAACAGCAGTGTACTTTCCTTCCCGCCAATTTAATTTTCATTGACTTTTTATGAACAAAAATTTTGTCAATCTCAAGAGTAGGTGAAATCAAAGAAATCAGAAAGCAACAGTAGAATCGAGTTTCATTTCAAGAATCATCGTTACTTTTCATATGGATTTTTAAACAATTTTTCCTACCCGAGAATAGATCAATGAATATATTTTTTTAATCTGTATAAGTTGAGCTGGCGTTGAAGCAACATTATAGCGACCCAATTGGAGCCTTGAAATCAAGCGTTAAGCATTGATTTTCTTAAAATTTTTAAAATTTGTATCCGGGTACCAGGAGCGAACAGCAGTGTACTTTCCTTCCCGCCAATTTAATTTTCATTGACTTTTTATGAACAAAAATTTTGTCAATCTCAAGAGTAGGTGAAATGAAAGAAATCAGCAAGCAACAGTAGAATCGAGTTTCATTTCAAGAATCATCGTTACTTTTCATATGGATTTTTAAACAATTTTTCCTACCCGAGAATAGATCAATGAATATATTTTTTTAATCTGTATAAGTTGAGCTGGCGTTGAAGCAACATTATAGCGACCCAATTGGAGCCTTGAAATCAAGCGTTAAGCATTGATTTTCTTAAAACTTTTAAAATTTGTATCCGGGTACCAGGAGCGAACAGCAGTGTACTTTCCTTCCCGCCAATTTAATTTTCATTGACTTTTTATGAACAAAAATTTTGTCAATCTCAAGAGTAGGTGAAATGAAAGAAATCAGCAAGCAACAGTAGAATCGAGTTTCATTTCAAGAATCATCGTTACTTTTCATATGGATTTTTAAACAATTTTTCCTACCCGAGAATAGATCAATGAATATATTTTTTTAATCTGTATAAGTTGAGCTGGCGTTGAAGCAACATTATAGCGACCCAATTGAGCCTTGAAATCAAGCGTTAAGCATTGATTTTCTTAAAATTTTTAAAATTTGTATCCGGGTACCAGGAGCGAACAGCAGTGTACTTTCCTTCCCGCCAATTTAATTTTCATTGACTTTTTATGAACAAAAATTTTGTCAATCTCAAGAGTAGGTGAAATGAAAGAAATCAGCAAGCAACAGTAGAATCGAGTTTCATTTCAAGAATCATCGTTACTTTTCATATGGATTTTTAAACAATTTTTCCTACCCGAGAATAGATCAATGAATATATTTTTTTAATCTGTATAAGTTGAGCTGGCGTTGAAGCAACATTATAGCGACCCAATTGGAGCCTTGAAATCAAGCGTTAAGCATTGATTTTCTTAAAATTTTTAAAATTTGTATCCGGGTACCAGGAGCGAACAGCAGTGTACTTTCCTTCCCGCCAATTTAATTTTCATTGAATTTTATGAACAAAAATTTTGTCAATCTCAAGAGTAGGTGAAATGAAAGAAATCAGCAAGCAACAGTAGAATCGAGTTTCATTTCAAGAATCATCGTTACTTTTCATATGGATTTTTAAACAATTTTTCCTACCCGAGAATAGATCAATGAATATATTTTTTTAATCTGTATAAGTTGAGCTGGCGTTGAAGCAACATTATAGCGACCCAATTGGAGCCTTGAAATCAAGCGTTAAGCATTGATTTTCTTAAAAATTTTAAAATTTGTATCCGGGTACCAGGAGCGAACAGCAGTGTACTTTCCTTCCGCCAATTTAATTTTCATTGACTTTTTATGAACAAAAATTTTGTCAATCTCAAGAGTAGGTGAAATGAAAGAAATCAGCAAGCAACAGTAGAATCGAGTTTCATTTCAAGAATCATCGTTACTTTTGATATGGATTTTTAAACAATTTTTCCTACCCGAGAATAGATCAATGAATATATTTTTTTAATCTGTATAAGTTGAGCTGGCGTTGAAGCAACATTATAGCGACCCAATTGGAGGCTTGAAATCAAGCGTTAAGCATTGATTTTCTTAAAATTTTTAAAATTTGTATCCGGGTACCAGGAGCGAACAGCAGTGTACTTTCCTTCCCGCCAATTTAATTTTCATTGACTTTTTATGAACAAAAATTTTGTCAATCTCAAGAGTAGGTGAAATGAAAGAAATCAGCAAGCAACAGTAGAATCGAGTTTCATTTCAAGAATCATCGTTACTTTTCATATGGATTTTTAAACAATTTTTCCTACCCGAGAATAGATCAATGAATATATTTTTTTAATCTGTATAAGTTGAGCTGGCGTTGAAGCAACACTATAGCGACCCAATTGGAGCCTTGAAATTAAGCGTTAAGCATTGATTTTCTTAAAATTTTTAAAATTTGTATCCGGGTACCAGGAGCGAACAGCAGTGTAATTTCCTTCCCGCCAATTTAATTTTCATTGAATTTTTATGAACAAAAATTTTGTCAATCCCAAGAGTAGGTGAAATGAAAGAAATCAGCAAGCAACAGTAGAATCGAGTTTCATTTCAAGAATCATCGTTACTTTTCATATGGATTTTTAAACAATTTTTCCTACCCGAGAATAGATCAATGAATATATTTTTTAATCTGTATAAGTTGAGCTGGCGTTGAAGCAACATTATAGCGACCCAATTGGAGCCTTGAAATCAAGCGTTAAGCATTGATTTTCTTAAAAATTTTAAAATTTGTATCCGGGTACCAGGAGCGAACAGCAGTGTACTTTCCTTCCCGCCATTTAAATTTTCATTGACTTTTTATGAACAAAAATTTTGTCAATCTCAAGAGTAGGTGAAATGAAAAGAAATCAGCAAGCAACAGTAGAATCGAGTTTCATTTCAAGAATCATCGTTACTTTTCATATGGATTTTTAAACAATTTTTCCTGCCCGAGAATAGATCAATGAATATATTTTTTTAATCTGTATAAGTTGAGCTGGCGTTGAAGCAACATTATAGCGACCCAATTGGAGCCTTGAAATCAAGCGTTAAGCATTGATTTTTTTAAAATTTTTAAAATTTGTATCCGGGTACCAGGATCGTACAGCAGTGTACTTTTCTTCCCGCCAATTTAATTTTCATTGACTTTTTATGAACAAAAATTTTGTCAATCTCAAGAGTAGGTGAAATGAAAGAAATCAGCAAGCAACAGTAGAATCGAGTTTCATTTCAAGAATCATCGTTACTTTTCATATGGATTTTTAAACAATTTTTCCTACCCGAGAATAGATCAATGAATATATTTTTTTAATCTGTATAAGTTGAGCTGGCGTTGAAGCAACATTATAGCGACCCAATTGGAGCCTTGAAATCAAGCGTTAAGCATTGATTTTCTTAAAATTTTTAAAATTTGTATCCGGGTACCAGGAGCGAACAGCAGTGTACTTTCCTTCCCGCCAATTTAATTTTCATTGACTTTTTATGAACAAAAAATTTTGTCAATCTCAAGAGTAGGTGAAATGAAAGAAATCAGCAAGCAACAGTAGAATCGAGTTTCATTTCAAGAATCATCGTTACTTTTCATATGGATTTTTAAACAATTTTTCCTACCCGAGAATAGATCAATGAATATATTTTTTTAATCTGTATAAGTTGAGCTGGCGTTGAAGCAACATTATAGCGACCCAATTGGAGCCTTGAAATCAAGCGTTAAGCATTGATTTTCTTAAAATTTTTAAAATTTGTATCCGGGTACCAGGAGCGAACAGCAGTGTACTTTCCTTCCCGCCAATTTAATTTTCATTGACTTTTTATGAACAAAAATTTTGTCAATCTCAAGAGTAGGTGAAATGAAAGAAATCAGCAAGCAACAGTAGAATCGAGTTTCATTTCAAGAATCATCGTTACTTTTCATATGGATTTTTAAACAATTTTTCCTACCCGAGAATAGATCAATGAATATATTTTTTTAATCTGTATAAGTTGAGCTGGCGTTGAAGCAACATTATAGCGACCCAATTGGAGCCTTGAAATCAAGCGTTAAGCATTGATTTTCTTAAAATTTTTAAAATTTGTATCCGGGTACCAGGAGCGAACAGCAGTGTACTTTCCTTCCCGCCAATTTAATTTTCATTGACTTTTTATGAACAAAAATTTTGTCAATCTCAAGAGTAGGTGAAATGAAAGAAATCAGCAAGCAACAGTAGAATCGAGTTTCATTTCAAGAATCATCGTTACTTTTCATATGGATTTTTAAACAATTTTTCCTACCCGAGAATAGATCAATGAATATATTTTTTTAATCTGTATAAGTTGAGCTGGCGTTGAAGCAACATTATAGCGACCCAATTGGAGCCTTGAAATCAAGCGTTAAGCATTGATTTTCTTAAAATTTTTAAAATTTGTATCCGGGTACCAGGAGCGAACAGCAGTGTACTTTCCTTCCCGCCAATTTAATTTTCATTGACTTTTTATGAACAAAAATTTTGTCAATCTCAAGAGTAGGTGAAATGAAAGAAATCAGCAAGCAACAGTAGAATCGAGTTTCATTTCAAGAATCATCGTTACTTTTCATATGGATTTTTAAACAATTTTTCCTACCCGAGAATAGATCAATGAATATATTTTTTTAATCTGTATAAGTTGAGCTGGCGTTGAAGCAACATTATAGCGACCCAATTGGAGCCTTGAAATCAAGCGTTAAGCATTGATTTTCTTAAAATTTTTAAAATTTGTATCCGGGTACCAGGAGCGAACAGCAGTGTACTTTCCTTCCCGCCAATTTAATTTTCATTGACTTTTTATGAACAAAAAATTTTGTCAATCTCAAGAGTAGGTGAAATGAAAGAAATCAGCAAGCAACAGTAGAATCGAGTTTCATTTCAAGAATCATCGTTACTTTTCATATGGATTTTTAAACAATTTTTCCTACCCGAGAATAGATCAATGAATATATTTTTTTAATCTGTATAAGTTGAGCTGGCGTTGAAGCAACATTATAGCGACCCAATTGGAGCCTTGAAATCAAGCGTTAAGCATTGATTTTCTTAAAATTTTTAAAATTTGTATCCGGGTACCAGGAGCGAACAGCAGTGTACTTTCCTTCCCGCCAATTTAATTTTCATTGACTTTTTATGAACAAAAATTTTGTCAATCTCAAGAGTAGGTGAAATGAAAGAAATCAGCAAGCAACAGTAGAATCGAGTTTCATTTCAAGAATCATCGTTACTTTTCATATGGATTTTTAAACAATTTTTCCTACCCGAGAATAGATCAATGAATATATTTTTTTAATCTGTATAAGTTGAGCTGGCGTTGAAGCAACATTATAGCGACCCAATTGGAGCCTTGAAATCAAGCGTTAAGCATTGATTTTCTTAAAATTTTTAAAATTTGTATCCGGGTACCAGGAGCGAACAGCAGTGTACTTTCCTTCCCGCCAATTTAATTTTCATTGACTTTTTATGAACAAAAATTTTGTCAATCTCAAGAGTAGGTGAAATGAAAGAAATCAGCAAGCAACAGTAGAATCGAGTTTCATTTCAAGAATCATCGTTACTTTTCATATGGATTTTTAAACAATTTTTCCTACCCGAGAATAGATCAATGAATATATTTTTTTAATCTGTATAAGTTGAGCTGGCGTTGAAGCAACATTATAGCGACCCAATTGGAGCCTTGAAATCAAGCGTTAAGCATTGATTTTCTTAAAATTTTTAAAATTTGTATCCGGGTACCAGGAGCGAACAGCAGTGTACTTTCCTTCCCGCCAATTTAATTTTCATTGACTTTTTATGAACAAAAATTTTGTCAATCTCAAGAGTAGGTGAAATGAAAGAAATCAGCAAGCAACAGTAGAATCGAGTTTCATTTCAAGAATCATCGTTACTTTTCATATGGATTTTTAAACAATTTTTCCTACCCGAGAATAGATCAATGAATATATTTTTTTAATCTGTATAAGTTGAGCTGGCGTTGAAGCAACATTATAGCGACCCAATTGGAGCCTTGAAATCAAGCGTTAAGCATTGATTTTCTTAAAATTTTTAAAATTTGTATCCGGGTACCAGGAGCGAACAGCAGTGTACTTTCCTTCCCGCCAATTTAATTTTCATTGACTTTTTATGAACAAAAATTTTGTCAATCTCAAGAGTAGGTGAAATGAAAGAAATCAGCAAGCAACAGTAGAATCGAGTTTCATTTCAAGAATCATCGTTACTTTTCATATGGATTTTTAAACAATTTTTCCTACCCGAGAATAGATCAATGAATATATTTTTTTAATCTGTATAAGTTGAGCTGGCGTTGAAGCAACATTATAGCGACCCAATTGGAGCCTTGAAATCAAGCGTTAAGCATTGATTTTCTTAAAACTTTTAAAATTTGTATCCGGGTACCAGGAGCGAACAGCAGTGTACTTTCCTTCCCGCCAATTTAATTTTCATTGACTTTTTATGAACAAAAATTTTGTCAATCTCAAGAGTAGGTGAAATGAAAGAAATCAGCAAGCAACAGTAGAATCGAGTTTCATTTCAAGAATCATCGTTACTTTTCATATGGATTTTTAAACAATTTTTCCTACCCGAGAATAGATCAATGAATATATTTTTTTAATCTGTATAAGTTGAGCTGGCGTTGAAGCAACATTATAGCGACCCAATTGGAGCCTTGAAATCAAGCGTTAAGCATTGATTTTTTTAAAATTTTTAAAATTTGTATCCGGGTACCAGGATCGTACAGCAGTGTACTTTTCTTCCCGCCAATTTAATTTTCATTGACTTTTTATGAACAAAAATTTTGTCAATCTCAAGAGTAGGTGAAATGAAAGAAATCAGCAAGCAACAGTAGAATCGAGTTTCATTTCAAGAATCATCGTTACTTTTCATATGGATTTTTAAACAATTTTTCCTACCCGAGAATAGATCAATGAATATATTTTTTTAATCTGTATAAGTTGAGCTGGCGTTGAAGCAACATTATAGCGACCCAATTGGAGCCTTGAAATCAAGCGTTAAGCATTGATTTTCTTAAAATTTTTAAAATTTGTATCCGGGTACCAGGAGCGAACAGCAGTGTACTTTCCTTCCCGCCAATTTAATTTTCATTGACTTTTTATGAACAAAAATTTTGTCAATCTCAAGAGTAGGTGAAATGAAAGAAATCAGCAAGCAACAGTAGAATCGAGTTTCATTTCAAGAATCATCGTTACTTTTCATATGGATTTTTAAACAATTTTTCCTACCCGAGAATAGATCAATGAATATATTTTTTTAATCTGTATAAGTTGAGCTGGCGTTGAAGCAACATTATAGCGACCCAATTGGAGCCTTGAAATCAAGCGTTAAGCATTGATTTTCTTAAAAATTTTAAAATTTGTATCCGGGTACCAGGAGCGAACAGCAGTGTACTTTCCTTCCGCCAATTTAATTTTCATTGACTTTTTATGAACAAAAATTTTGTCAATCTCAAGAGTAGGTGAAATGAAAGAAATCAGCAAGCAACAGTAGAATCGAGTTTCATTTCAAGAATCATCGTTACTTTTGATATGGATTTTTAAACAATTTTTCCTACCCGAGAATAGATCCGGGTTGCCAGCCAGATATGCTGACCATTACACCAGGGATTTCTCTAGAAACAGGAAATGCCATTAGATCGATTTTTACCAGGTAAAGATAAGGGTCCTTTTCACTGACACCATCACATTTATATACCTTAGCATACTCTTTATGAATATTTACGTTCAAATATATTTTACACACTATCATAAAATAATATTAAACCCTCTGACATACAATATATACCTATACATAATTATCATTAAGATATTTTTCACTAAAATCACATTGTCCCAAAAATGTAAATTCTTTTTTTTAATAATATTAAATGCCAAGTTTTTAATTATTTTTTTTTCTTAATACATTTTGAGATTCCAATCCAATAATTCTAGTTAACGGAATTTAGTCAAAAACTGTCATTAGAACATAATATGTTGTGTAATATATGCCTTATATTGCTATGTTTAATATATGTGACCTTCTCCGAGAAAAGGGACCTAGTGTGTGAAAATGAAGTTTTGAGAAAAACGTATTTAAAGTTTCATAACGCATTATCACTTTGAACACACCTTCAGTTGGGAGATGCGAATTGGTATGGTTAGTTATGATTGGGTGCCGACTTTGGTGACGTCATGCCTATGTGGTGACGTATTTTTTGTAAAAATAACTATAAGAAAGGAAAAGAATAAAGTGACGCTTCAGTATTGTGCCAACTGTATAACGAGTGTTATCAATATCTCAAAAGTTGTTTGTTGACTTCAAAAAAGGAGGAGGTTCTCTATTCGACTGATTTTTTTTTTTTTGTGCCTATGTTACCTCATATCTCCGCCAATTGTCAACCGATTTTGAAAAAAATTTTTGCATTGGGTCCAGTCTAGCTTCCGATTGGTACCATTTTTTTTTCGTTTTTTTTCATAGGTATTAGACCTTTTTTATTAGGTTTGTTTAGACCTAACCTCTTTGTTTATGAACCGATTTCGATGGTTCTTTTTTTATCCGAAAGGGGGTGTCTTGGGGATGGTGCCATATTAATTTGATCAAGTTCTGATGATATGACCACTATTAATAACATCACTAAAAGAGAAAAATAAAAATAATTTTTAAGAAAAAATAAAAACCGACTTCAAAAAATTAAATGCAACAAAAAAATACACTAAAAGGTATAAAATAATTATTATCTTATTTAGTTACAACTAAACGACGATATATTAACATGAAATTACTTTTTGAAGTCGGTGCCAAACATATACCTTTTATGAATCGCACTCGACGGATCTTAGTACGTTTGGCTGGTACGCTCGCTTATAGGTATAGTTTGTTTGGTACCGACTTCAAAAAGTAATTTCATGTTAATATTTCGTCGTTTAGTTGTGACTAAATAAGATAATAATTATTTTATACCTTTTAGTCTATTTTATTTGTTGCATTAAATTTTTTGAAGTCGGTTTTTATTTTTTCTTAAAAATTATTTTTATTGAATATTATTTCGTTGTAAAATCCCCCATTTCATTTTTCAGCTAGATTAAATTTTTATTATTTTATTTTGCAAATTTTAAAATATTTTTTTTTAATTTTTTTTTGTAAAATCATTGCATCAGATTACATTCAGTAGAGTAAATTTAAACATATAAGAGTAACTTCAGTAGATTAGAAATTTAGTACAACGAGATTCCATTGAGTTCACATCACCACCCGAGACATACGAAAAACAGGTTAGTATTTTCACACTCAGAAACATACCTCAATAAGATATACCAACTTCCTCCCCCCCCCCCCATTGAGAACCCTCATCCCACATCCCATTGAAATATATTATTATTAGTATTTGATGTATAAGTATAATGTATTTTCATTATCTTTATCATTAAACAATAAAAAGAGTACATTAATATATTAATTTTTCTCCTTTTAAATTTTTTCCTTATCAAAAGAGTAATTTAATGAAATCATACCTTAAAAATGGATTTGCTATCACTTTTTAAATAATATTACTTCGAATATAATATATATTAGTACCTGAAATCCTAAAATCGTGTACACCTACTTCCACTCCCACTTTCATTTCCAAGTAGAAGACAATTGATGACAATATATTATCTAATGAATTGCAAAGACCGTGTACACCTAATTCCATTCGCGGTTCACCCCTCGATTTTAATTAAATGTTGCAACGAAATCTCATTTCAAATTTCCCACCATTATCATCATCATCATCCCGAAAAGACAAGAATTAATTATTATCTCTTGAGACGGAAGAAACCTGAATTTAATCAAAAGAAATAAAAAAACAAACAAATTAATAATAAAAGTTAAACCTTAAATTATAGGTTAAAATAATAATTTTTCTGATATTCTTAAAAAAAAATTATTTACAGCTTTTGACGGGTAGATAGCGCTAGTATAGAAAATAAATAAAAAAAATGCAATGCGCCATCTGCATGTCCAAGGTGTAAACTCTCTGCGGAGAGAGAATATTATATTCACTGATAATTTTTGTTTATAAAGAATATATTAAAAATTTAATTAATATAAGAATATATAAAATCAAATTGAAAAAAAATGTCGACTCAACCGCATAGCAAGAAGCGTGTCTGTTATTATTACGATAGTATGTATACATTTCTATCTATTTTTTTTATTGAGGTTAATTTTCACGTTTAATCTCGAACTTCCCTCTATTATCAGGAGGCCCTCTATCAAAAGCCCAGCCTATATTTCATTTATTAATTTTAACAAATCCAATCAAAATTTCTATAAAATTTCACCTCAATTATATTTTAAATTCATCATATTTATTAATTAAACCCAAAAAATGCTATTAAAATGTATTTTAAATATTAAAATGATCATTTGAACCAATGTTAGTGCTTCAGGTCAATCATGTCTGAGATCCTGTAATTTTCGCCCGTCTCAATTTTATATTAAAAATAGATTTATTTAAAAAAACAATTATAAGAATTGATGAATCAAAAAATATACATTAATATTTGATGATTAATTAGATAAAAAGTTAAAATCACAATAATTATTTGTTAGAAAGTATTTTGATGGAATATTCAAAACTACGGTAGCCCTGATAAACATTGTCAGATTTGCATTTTTTTAAACATCAAGAGCTATTGAATTCAGTACGATAACTAAATCAATTGTAATAATAAAAATTAAATTCTGTATTTCTATCAGATTGTTTGTTTCTTATTTACTTTGTTGGTCACAATTATTTAGCATTATTGTTGCATCTAGCCAAAAAATTTTAACAAAGCAATTTTTTATTGTTGCTTCTGTTTGTTTCAACTCATTTTTATTTAAATTTAAAATAATTTTTACACTTTTCTTTTATTAAATTTATCAAATTTCGATTATAATTTTAACACGTCACGAATAAAAAAAAGAATGCGATTAAAAGTTAATATTAATATTCTATAAACATTGAAGGAGACAATAAAATAGTGTGTTTTCTGCTAGAATTATAAATTTTTAATTTAATTATAAATAATATAGTTTCGAGGGCTTTGCTCTCTTCATCAGTCTATTAAAATTGATTCAAACTATAGTCTCGTTATAATTAAATTAAAAATTTATAATTCCAACAGAAAACACACTATTTTATTGTCTCCTTCAATTTATAAAAATTCTGATAATCTCGGCAAAAAACTTTCAATTTAATTCAATAAAGCCCAAAATATGTACACATAAACTAAAAGGCTCATTCCACACCAACTCATCACAATTTTTACACGTTTTTGACCTCACCATCTCAGATTTTAATGAAATTTGGTACATAGATACCCTCCATATAAACTAAGAAAAATACCAATTTTGAACTCAAAATGTCCATCGGATTTCAAAATACGGCTATATAAATTAGTAAAAAAATCGACGCGTCATCACATTTTTGAATTGAGATTGTATCTCTCCTAGAGAGTGAAACAAGTGTCAATTTAAAGCTAATTTTATGGCCTTCCATGTGACATTAGGGTGGTCCTTATTTTGGGTATTTTCGAATTTTTACGCTGACATGGTTCGAAATAAATAAAAAAAATAAAAATTATCGCCTAAGTTTTAAGCCCCTATCTGAATTTTAACCTGTGCCCCCAGCCATGCAAGTTTCCCATCTAAATAACATGGGGTTTTTGGCATTGAACGATCAATTTTTTATTCCGGCCAAAGTAATGGTTGAAAAAAATTTGAACTCTGTAGACTTTATCCTTAAAATACTAGCTATCCTTCAGAATTTTTATAAATTTTTATCTATTATAATTTTGGAGTTAGAGCTAGATAAAATACTGCTATAACTTGGTGTCTCAAAACTCCAAAATTATAATAGCTAAAAATCTGTAAAAATTCTGAGGGATAGCTACTATTATAAGGATAATGTTTACAGAGTTTCAAATTTTTGAAACATTACTTTGGCCGGAATAAAAAATTGATCGTTATATGCCAAAAACCCCATGTTATTTAGATGGGAAACTTAATCGCTATATAGGACTATATGCTAAAATTGAGATAGAGAATTGAAACTAGGGGGATATTTTTTTTATTTATTTCGAACCATATGAGCTCAAAAATTTGAAAATACCCAAAATAAGGACCACCCTAATGTAAATACTGAAAGGGTCATTCCACACCAATTTTTACACTTTTTTGACCTCACCATTTTAATGAAATTTGGTACATAGATACCCTTCATATAGACTAACAAAAATGCCAATTTCGAACTCTATATGTCCATCGGTTTTCAAAATATGTAAATGTGTCAAACAAAAAGGCAAAAAATCGACGCGTCATCACATTTTTGAATTGAAATTGTATCTCTATTAAAGAGTTGAAAAAAGTATCATTTTAAAGCTAATTTTATGGCCATTCATATGAGATACAACTTAATATAAATGTTCTGATAAATAGTCCAATCAAATTGTGTTTTTGTCAGGAAAGTTTTGGGGTAGTTCTGATTTTTTGTATATATATATGTTAAGGTGAAAATTTCCATTTTTTGGCGGTTTTTTGCTTATAACTCAAAAACTATCAACTTTTCGTAAATAGCCTTCCTATTCAAAATGAAAGTTCATAAAATTTCCTACAAATTTTATTATTTAGGTTTTTTTCTCCGACCAACCGTTTGGGCTCAAGCGCAAAAGTTTTTTCGAAATCGGCAACACCAAAAACTCGCACTTTTTTCGATATTTTCTCATTTTGACCATGAAGGAGCACGTTTTTGATAAAGACCACTCTATACATTTTTAAACTAGATTAAATTTGCTACATTTCAAACAAAGTTTCATCTTAATTGGATAAATGGTAATCCGTGCCGCAATGAGGTTGAAGATTTGAAAAAATTGCAATTTTTTGCAAAAAATCGCAGTTTTTCCTTCATAAAATGAAAACCACTCATCCTAGAAACTTGATTCCTATCTCATTCTCTAGGAAATTTTGTTGACTTGAACGCTTACTTGTACCACTTTTTTGATAAAACTCTTAGATTTATAGATATGCAGCATTTTCCATGAAAGGGTAGGATCCGAATTCTCAGAAGTGTCATGGAAAATGCTGGATATATATAAATCTGAGAGTTTTATCAAAAAGGTGGTCCAAGTGGACGTTCAAGTCAATAAAATTTACTAGAAAATGAGACAGGAATAAAGTTTTTACGATGAGTGGTTTTCATTTTATGAAGCAAAAACTGCGATTTTTTGCAAAAATTTGCAGTTTTTCAAAACTTCAACCTCATTGCGGCACGGATTGACATTTATCCAATTAAGATGAAACTTTGTTTGAATAGTAGCAAATTTAATCTAGTTTAAAAATGTATAGAGTTGTCTTTGTCGAAAACGTAGTCCTTCATGGTCAAAATGGGAAAAAATCAAAAAAAGTGCGAGTTTTTGGGTGTTCTGGTGGGTCTGCCGAGGTCGAAAACTTGGATTTTGTGCTTGAGCCCGAACGGTTGGTCGGAGAAAAAAACCTAAAAAATGAAATTTGTAGTAGATTTTATAAACTTTCATTTTGCAAAAAAAATTATTTATGAAAAGTTAATAGTTTTCGAGTTATAAGCAAAAAAAACCGCCAAAAAAAGGAAATTTTCACTTTTTTTTTTTGTATTTACTACAATGTTGCGCCACGAAATTTTGGTGGGAGACCTCACATTTGGATTGAGCGCCCCAAAAAACATATATATGTACAAAATCAGAACTACCCCAAAACTTTCCCCATAGAGCCCTATTTGAGCACATTTGACTGGACTAAAATAGTTTCTTTTCAAATTTTGAATTTATTTTTTAAATTCAAATTTCTCGAAAATGTACATGTTTATTTCAATCAAGTAGAGAGGATCATTGATTTCCTCTTTAAAATACTTTTTGTGATTAAATATATAATACCTGACCACCGAGCGATGCTCAGTAACTTTTTGCTTCAGTTAAAAGCTATATATTAATCCCCGAACCTCCCCCCCTCGCCCCAGGACCCCCACCACTCTACCCCACCTCCTGCACCCCTCCATCCCACATCCACCCCACCTAGACCCCACCCCACCCCCGAAACCACTTCCCTCGCCCCCGTACCCCTCCCCCACCGTCACCTCCACCCTCGCCCCCGCCCCCTCACCCCCGCCCCCTCACCCAGTTTTTGCATTTTAAGTCTTGTAGTGGCCCACAGATTATGTGTATATAGATATAGTTATATAAATAAATACCGTATAATAATTTTTGTTAATTAAATAACAATTTTTGAGTTCATCAATTAAATTGCCAAATTCTAATACAGAAAAATGCGCTTGTGGGATTTAAAATTCGATTTTTAATCAATTAAATTTTCAAACTTTTAATATATATAATAATAATTATAATGATCTTATTGTGGGATATAAAATTAAAAAACCAATTAATAATTAAAAGGAAATTGAATAAAAATGTAATTATGTATTTTTATCGAGACAACCCCCTGTGAATAATTATTTCAATTAACAAAAAACCCATCAAAAACAACTTAGCCGAAGATGAGACCGTGATAGATCGAATGTCCAACAGAAAACCCTCCTAACCCGTGAATTTCATCCAAATCGTTAGAGCCGTTTTCGAGAAACCGATTCTATATAATACAAGAATTGCTCGTTTAATATAATAAGATAAGATAAGATATATTTTTTTTAATAATAACATATTATTTATAATTTCAGGTGATATTGGAAATTATTATTATGGCCAGGGACACCCAATGAAGCCTCATAGGATACGTATGACACACAATTTACTCCTTAATTATGGGTTATATAGGAAAATGGAAATATACGTAAGTAGAGAAAGTAGCAATTTAGACTATGAAATTACACAAGTCTATGTCTATGACATAGAGCTTAGATTATTTTTTAAATGGCTCGTTTATTGTACTTTCAAATAATTAGATGTTAAATTTTTAAATGTTGCAACTTTTCGATGTATATTTTTCGACTTCTTCAGGCAATCAACAAAACAATTACAAACATGAAATCATCAAACAAAATTTACTTTTAATATTAACTTCCTGGTAAGTAATACTATATAATATAATATACCGGGTGAGTTTTTTATTTTGAGACAGTCTTATAAATCAAAAACAGTGCATTATATGGAAAAAAATTTGAAATAAAAGTTTGTTTATATCGAAGGGGAAACTAAACTACGCTATTGTTTGTCGACGTAGAACAAGATTTCAAGGATATTTCAATGTCAAGTTCTATTTTTTAAATTGAAACCTATATTTTTTGTTACGTCTACTTAATCTACAAAAAATAAACTGCAACGGATCGTTGCTAAACTTTATCCAAATTCATTTGAAATATTAATATAGATGAAATCATTGGCGAAATCAAAAATCTAAAAGGATATTCCTTGGGGGACGAGAATATAACATGCGTTTGCTACGCAGACGATGCAGCACTCGTTGCAGAAGATGAAGATTCCCTCCAGCGCCTACTGTATAAATTTAGCTGTGTTGCGCATAAATTCGGTCTCACCCTGTCAACCAAGAAGACCAAAACACTGACAATCTCTAAATCACCACTCCGATGTAAACTACAACTGTACGATACGATTGTCGAACAAGTCATGTCCTTCACATACCTTGGCATCCAAATGACCTCTCATCAAGACCTAGAAACAGAGGTAAGACATCAGGCAATAAGAGCCTCAAAAATATCGGGTTGCCTTAACAATGCAATCTGGTCAAATGAATATTTAAGAACGGAGGCCAAGGTACGAGTCTACAAAACCGTAGTACGTCCAATATTAACTTTAGCAGCAGAGATAAGACCCGACACTGTAAAAACTTCTCAATTATTGGAAACGACTCAAATGAAGACATTACGAAGGATAATGAACGTGACCAGGCTCGATAGGATGAAGAGTGAAGATATTAGAGAAAATGTGGAATACAAAAGGTGGGCGAATGGGTTAAAAGAAGAAGAGCGGAATGTTATGCGCATGTAGGAAGAATGACAGAAGACCGACTGGTAAAGAAAGTTATGACAAACAAGCCGGTTGGAATAAGAAGTAGAGGTCGACAAGAAGAGATGGTATGACGTTCTGGAAGAAACAAACCTATAGGTTTAAAAATAAGAAGAAGAAGAAGAATATGTTTATTCCTTTATTATTAATCAGATATCAATTGCAATTTGGAGTTCATGTTGACTTTATTCAAAAATAATGATCGATTCTCATTCGAGGAATAACCATTCTACATTATTGGATTTTTGAAATTTCGGCTATTATTAATAACCATTGCTGAAGACATGGAGGAATCGACTTAAAATCAAAAATAGTCATCTATTCTCATCTAATACTTGATGAATAACAATTTTACATTAGATTTTTGACGCTTCGATTATTATTGGTAACCATTGCTGAAGACATGGAGGGATCGGCTTAAAATCAAAAATAACGATCAATTATCTAATACTCGAGGAATAAATAACCTTATTGCATTCCATTTTTGATGTTTTGACTATTAATGGCAACCTCTACTGAAAACGTGGAAGAATCGACTTAAAATCGATAAGACTAAATTCTTTTATGGCAAACAACTCAAGCTTGAGATGCAAACCAGCAATGAAACGTTTGGCGTATTTAAATAAAAAAACTTTATATTTAATTTAAATTCATGTCCAACTCCCTACGATTCCTTTAATTAAAAATAAATTTTGTTAGATGACTTCATGTGTTTGTAATTATTTTGTAGAAGACGAAAAATATACCACGAAATGTTGGAACTTTTAAAAATTTATCCATCCGTCTATTTCAAAGTCCAAGTTCCCATTAACCAGCCATATAAGAACAAATTTTAGCATAAACGATAACAACACTAAATTATTTTTTAAATCTCTTGATTTCTTTTTTCAGCGCCCTCACAAAGCGACTGCCGACGAGATGACAAAATTCCACAGCGACGATTATGTCCGATTTCTTAGAAGTATTCGCCCGGACAATATGTCCGAGTATAATAAACAGATGCAGAGATGTAAGTTTTGACATTGCGGTCAATTTTTTAATGATATTAACCAAGGATATTCACTTCGATTCGAATACCCTGAAAATGTGTGACAGCCTATCCATGTTGGGCGTCTCTGTCGCATCTGACCTGTCTTGGAATGAACACATCTCCTCTGTGGCGAAATCTGCAGCAAGGAAGATTGGCTTCTTATTCAGGTCCAAGCGATTTTACAAACCCCCACAACTTCTCACCATCTACAAGGCCCAAATCCGCCCCTGTCTCGAATACGGTTCTCATCTGTGGAGAGGAGCCTCAAAATATTCTCTTGCTACCCTTGATGCAATTCAGAAACGAGCCGTCAGGCTAATTAACGATTCTACCCTCACCGACTCCCTCGACTCGCTGGCTCATCGAAGAGATGTCTCTGCCCTTTCCCTTTTCTATAGATACTATCACGACAGGTGCTCTGATGAGATAAAATCAATAATTCCCCCAAAGCATGCTTTGCACGCAGCACACGTTTTGCCGACTCCCAACACTCTTTCGCTGTCAAATTGGAAAAGTGCCGGACCACTTCATTCGCGAATTCATATATCCCCATGACTTCAAGGAACTGGAACTCTCTCCCAGCCTCTATCTTTCCCAGCACCTATGATCTTCAAACCTTCAAAACCAGGATGCATAGACACTTACGTCTACACCCTCTTACTTAATCAACTTTCCCTTCTCTTCGGTAATGCAAGGGTCTTTCGAGATCCATAGTGGCTACATCTTTACTGGTGCACCCCTTCTTGCATTCGATTGCATTAAAAAAAAAAAAAAAAAGGATTGAAACAATTATATCAGGATGGCCACAGACCTGGAATTATCAGGGAATTTAATTGTAATATAGGGTGTCTCAAAAAAATATACTAAACACTTCGAATGACGAGAAAAACATGATTTATGAACATAGAGAGAAGTTGAAAGGCAAGTGTAATTAAAGAATCATGTTCGCAAATGTTTAAATTGATGACCGTCATTGTCCAGACAACGCTGATAATGCAAACCAAGGGATTCACAATCGAAACGAAACAGATCATTTGGAATATCGCGACATTGTCCTTTAAATTAAAAGGCCATAATTGCACGTACTGGGGCCCTGTTCAGAGGCGTAGACACGGGGGGGGGGGGTTAGAACCACCCTCCCCCCATGAGCAGGACTTATGGGATGAGTAAAGGCAACGAAAAACTAATTTCTTGAAGTAGGTAACTTTTTAGTCCAGTAAATTGTTCTCTAAAGGCCCCCTCGCTGGAAAGTTTTGGGGTTAGTTTGATTTCTTGATCCTGTATGTTATTTGTTGTGCTGAATCCGAATATGAGGTTTGCTAACAAAATTTCCTGACAGAACATTGTCAAAAATCTCATTAACTTTTAAGGAGTTCGGTGTTGGTTCTAGGTGAAATATTTTAATATAATAAATAATAAAACTTGAGTAAGATACGAGGTAGGTTTCATATGGAATCACTCCTGCTTTATACAACAACAACAATTTAGGCTCCCAATTAATTAACAATAAAATAGACAAAATTGATAAATTAGACAAATCAGGAGTGTATAAATTAACTTGTCAAGATTGTGATGCTTTTTATATTGGGCAAACAGGTCGCGCATTCAAAATACGTTACTCCGAGCATGTAAGAGCTCTTAATCATCTCAATAAATCCGATAACATTAATTTAGATTCGACCTCAGCCTTCGCAATTCACTTACATGAATCCAACCATTCAACCTCTAATAATAACCCTATCCCCATTCATTTCGAAAGAAAAGGCCTTAAATTGGATCTCTTGGAATCCACCGAAATAAAAATAGCCCTCTCTAATAATTCAAATATTTTAAATAATCAATTGGAAGTGTATAAAAATACAATTATTGATTATATGTTATAATAAATTAAATAAACATTCCTTTCATTGTTCGCACATTGAATATACTAGGGTAATTGCACTCTCTCATGTACCTTTCAAGTTGTACCCTCTCAGGTACTTGTCCATTCGTTATTATAAAAGCACATATAGCTTCCTTTCAGCCCGTTCAAATCTCAATAGAAAATATTAATTCTTAGAACAACTTCTCCTCTTCCCCTACTTCCCCCTCACCACATACAGTTAAAATTTTTTTAAAAATTGTTACTTGTAAAACTATTTTTCCAATATATAATCAGTTTTCTTAGACTCCTGATGATGGGCTAACCCCCGAAATATATCGAATTCATAACTCAATTTTGTTTTATTTCTTTTTTTGTGAAACCTACCTCGTATCTTACTCAAGTTTTACCATATTATTATAAAAATCTCATTATTTGGCGGTTTTTTGCTTACAACTCGAAAACTATCAACTTTTCGTAAATAACTTTCCTTTTCAAAATGAAAGTTCATAGAATTTCCTACAAAGGATAAGATCCGAATCCTCAAAAGTGTCATGGAACATGCTGGATATCTATAAATATAAGAGTTTTATCAAAAAAGTGGTACAAGTAATCGTTCAAGTCAACAAAATTTTCTAGAGAATGAGATAAGAATCAAGTTTGTAGGATGAGTGATTTTTATTTTATGAAGGGAAAAGTGCAATTTTTTGAAAAAACGGATCATTTCCTCTCATGAAAAATGCTGGATATTTATCAATCAAAGAGTTTTAACAAAAAAGTGGTTCTAGCCAACAAAATTTCTTAGAGAATGAGATAAGAATCAAGTTTCTAGGATGAGTGGTTTTCATTTTATAAAAAATTCCGATTTTTAACCGACTTCAAAAAAGGAGAAAAAGTTGGGTCGCAAAGCATATTTTTTGGGTCGCGCAGTGTCGTTAATTAAATATTTTACTTATTATTACAAGTTGAAAAATATATTTTGGTTATTCAAAATTATAAAAAATGAAAATATGAAAAACACGCTCTTTTTCATCATTAAATTAAATTTTTCTTAGATCGAAAAGTACCTTTGGATATCTTAATTGTTACAAAATAATATTATATGTGAGTTACAAAAGTCATCATTGAAAATTGAAGAAAATTTCTCAAATATCGTCTAAAAAAGGTAATTTTTTATGGGGGGGGGGGGGTCGCGATATGAACATATTTCTCAAATTTGGGTCGCAGCTTAAAAAGGTTAAGAACCACTGCTCTATTCGACTGAATTTTTTTTTTTTTGTGCCTATGTTACCTCATATCTCCGCCAATTGTCAACCGATTTTGAAAATTTTTTTTGCATTAGGTCCAGTCTAGCCTCCGATTGGTCCCATTTTTTTTTCGTTTTTTTTTCATAGGTATTAGACCTTTTTTATAAGGTTTGTTTAGACCTAACCTCTTTGTTTATGAACCGATTTCGATGTTTCTTTTTTATCCGAAATGGGGTGTCTTAGGGTTGGTGTCATATTAATTTGGTTAAGTTCTGATGATATGATCATTATTAATAACATCACTAAAAAGAGAAAAATAAAAATAATTTTTAAGAAAAAAATAAAAACCGACTTCAAAAATTAAATGCAACAAATAAAATACACTAAAAGGTATAAAATAATTATTATCTTATTTAGTTACAACTAAACGACGAAATATTAACATGAAATTACTTTTTGAAGTCGGTGCCAAACATATACCTTTTATGAATCGCACTCGACGCTCGTTTATAGGTATAGTTTGTTTGGTACCGACTTCAAAAGTAATTTCATGTTAATATTTCGTCGTTTAGTTGTAACTAAGTAAGATAATAATTATTTTATACCTTTTAGTGTATTTTATTTGTTGCATTTAATTTTTGAAGTCGGTTTTTATTTTTTTCTTAAAAATTATTTTTATTTGCAAAAAATTCGAAGTGTTAGTATATTTTTTTGAGACACGCTATATATCTTAAAGAAATTTCATTATCAAGTATTTCAACTTCAACTCGTATATTTTTCATACAGAATCGTCAATAGTAATCGTATGTTTTCTACATTTGATTCAATCGCGAATCGAATGCAGGTGATTTTTGTCAATTATTAAGTGAAAATAATATCTGAACTTATATATTTCTAACTTGAAATAATGATGTTAAATAAATTTATAATTTTCTCATTAATATATCAAAGAATAATTAGCATATTAACGAGAATTGTTTTGATCAAAAATATATTTTTCGCAATACTACTGCGCTTGAAGTCATTGGAGTCTCTTGAGTCTTAAGTCTGGACCATATGTTAATTATTCTTTCATATATTAATGAGAAAATTTTAAATTTATTGTCAATAGTAAGGCGCGAATAATTAATTTGATTAATTCTTCATTTTTTTTAACTTTCCTGCCATGTTAATTTCCATATTTGTAAAAATTTATACTTTTTTTCTTACAATGTTATCAATTTTAAAAATGCCTCCCAGGCTCGTTTTTCCAAGCTTTATAAATACCTAGTCATTGAGCCTACTTTGCTATGCGACTATTTATCGCAGAGATATCGGCCATTAAATGAAAACTAACCTTTGGTTTTTTGCCATCGATATCTTTAAACGAGGGGTGAACCGCGTCCTAATATGCTGTACACCTACTTCCACTTGTACTTCCAAATATTTCCAAGTAGGGGAGAGGTGGGATAGTTGATCCCTGTTTTGGTTTTCTTTTAATAATTCGAACCATGATAATAAATTTGAACTTTTTTTCAACCAGACATGTAGCCTCGTTCCATACTATCAATCATGCCCCTATGTAGACCTTCTTGTTAGTTGAACAAAAACGGCAAATCAGTTTTTTCAAACTCCTGTGCAAGGATCAACTAACCCACACCATGGGGATACTTGATCCTGGCGAGTGGGTTATTTGATCCCGGAGGTTTCTTTCCAAAAAACCTCGGTACCAGTTACGGCCTGCTTGCTGGGTTGTATCCCAGATAGATGGATATTGAATTTGAATTATTTTAGCATATTGGTAAGCTAACTTGTGCAATTGTTGGACGTTTAACCCGTAAAACATTTTGGACATGTCAGATATTGACCCAATTTGCTTTCTTGAGTTTCGGAGAAAATCTGACGATTTTTATAACCTGGTTGAATATGTTTTTGTTTACGGCACATCCTTTTTAATTCCATCACGTTGATACTAAATTTTCTCGCTGAGCTCTTGTAACTTTCACCATCCTGCATTTTCCAGGGTCTCTGGGTCGTATGGTACCCTCTTTCTAGCGCCTTCCTAAGGGCCGGTTGTATGTCGCAAAGTAAATGCTTTTTACCACTAACCAAGGGATCCACTCAGACCTAGATCAGATGACAGGAACTTTCAGTGCCTGTCATCTGATTGGCTATCCCAGTCCTTCCATTTACTATCTACCCTTGGTTAGTGGTAAAAAGCATTTACTTTGCGACATACAACTGGCCCTTAGTTGTATACTTCAGCGGCATGTGAAACGCAATTAGACTTAATTCTTAAACATGAGACACAATCAAAAGAATCATAAGAGGATACTTGATTCCAGGATCAAGTATCCCTCTACCTGAAGGGATCAACTATCCCGATGCAGCCATTTTTTCGAAAATTGAAAAAAACAGCAACAAGTCAAGCAAATTTGTTATGGAAACAATTGCACAGGATCAACTATCCCACTTCTCCCCTACTTCCAAAATACTTCCAAAGAGGTGTACACCTACTTCCAATCGCGGATCACCCCTCGTCTCTAAATAATGATCGTACAGTAAAAAGAAGGTTTACTGTGCCATCATTATTATAAGAGAAAGTTTTGTATGCTTACAAAAATGCGAGAAAATTTTTCTGATGCTCAATTTCGATTTGAAAAAGTACAAAAAAATGACTTTAATCAAAACTTTAAATATCTCGGTCATACAAATAAGATATTCAAATCATGGAAAAGTATAATAAATTACCTGAAAAACCTGGAATTATCAGGGAAATTTAAAATCATTTTTCTGTGGCCACCCTGTATATGTAATGTGAGATTTCATGTTGTCGATAGAAATAGATTTAAATTTTCTTAGAAAATTACAATAAAATAATACAACCCATTAAAGACCATTAATAGACTCAACAATATAATATCTTTTAATTTATTTATTTATTTTTCGAGGATCTTAATTCTCTTTTAGAATAGATGTTGATTTTCTTTGTTTGCAAAAAATAATAACACAGTTATATTTTTTTCATTTATTTTATTTTATTGTTATATCAAGGGACGTTTTTTAATGTTTCGGGATGTGTATTCACTGGTGCTGTGTGTGTTGAAAATTGGAGTTCTTTGTGTTATCGTATAGATCAGTAAATAGTAAAAATAGAAAAAGGAAATAATTGTGATATGTATTCAGATGAATCAGAATGTGATTTGATTGGATCAAATAAATTTAAGATTGTTCAAGGTATGTTTGATGCTTTTTTTGATGTAAGAAAGAATGTAAATAATGTAAAAAAGATGTGATGTGTTCATTTGTTTATAAAATTATAGATATTGGAAATAATGAAAGGATGGTTTTATTTTTAGGCTGATGATGACATGAATGTATATGTCGAAACGTCCCTTGATATAACAATAAAATAAAATAAATGAAAAAAATATAACTGTGTTATTATTTTTTGCAAACAAAGAAAATCAACATCTATTCTAAAAGAGAATTAAGATCCTCGAAAAATAAATAAATAAATTAATATAAATAAAATTCTCAGATCCAATCTTATAAATATAATATCTTTTTGTTGTTTTAGTTAACGTCGGCGAGGATTGTCCTGTGTTTGATGGCCTCTATGAATTCTGTCAACTATCGAGCGGTGGTTCTGTGGCGGCGGCTGTCAAATTGAACAAACAAGCGTCCGAGATTTGCATCAACTGGGGCGGAGGTTTGCATCACGCGAAAAAAAGCGAAGCCAGCGGCTTCTGCTACGTTAACGACATTGTCCTAGGAATCCTAGAGCTATTGAAATACCACCAGAGAGTTTTATACATCGACATCGACGTCCATCACGGCGACGGCGTCGAGAAGCTTTCTATACAACGGACAGAGTCATGACAGTCTCTTTCCATAAATACGGAGAGTATTTCCCTGGCACTGGCGATTTAAGGGTAAGAAAGGACAATCTCGCGGATTTCTCAACAACTCTCGGCAAAAAGAAATCTTTTCAATTCAAAAAATACATGTAATTTGGGTATTTTCCGGAATATATCAAATATAATTATGTATTCCTCTTGGTTTTTTAGTTTGCTTATTGCGAGTTTGATATATGGTGACTCAAACTGCAAAAGGTCGTATATCTAAAAACTGCATTTTTCAGGAGAGCAAAAAAACCAATTTTTTTCTTATGATTTGATTCTATAATTATATGCTTTCTGTTTTATATTTTTAGTTCAGCATATATTATAGAATGGAACACTAATTTAGACATCTTCGTTGCCAATTACACTGATGAAAACAAAAAATTTTCCTCTTAAACCTAACAATTGATTCCAGTAGAGTTTTATGAGCTGATTATCATGTAATTTCCCAATTTTACAACTCGTCAGTGTTTTGAGATATTATCGTCAAAATGACGAAAAAGGCCATTTCGACCTATTTTCCAGTCCCATTAAATATTAAGCAGGAATAGTTGAAATCAAAATATTTTATAGTGAAAGCAAAGATTTAAGTATCTTTTTTAGGTGTCTTTTTTTTGAAAAAAGATGGAAATTATTTCAAAAATCAACCCAGATCTAAAATATTAATAAATGAATTTATCTTTAAGGACCAATCATAGATTTTAGAGAAAATATTTTTACATTGCATATCAGAGAGGTTCGTCCCCTTAGGAATCGAACCCAATCTCTCTCCGATATGCAACATATATATAGCTATAATACTTATATATGTTGCATATCGGAGAGAATTTGTCTTAAGGGTTTGGCTAGCGGCCCGGCAAGCTTAGTTAGCGCTTGGGTTCGATTCCTAAGGGGACGAACCTCTCTCGATATGCAATGTAAAAATATTTTCTCTAAAATCTATGATTGGTCCTTAAAGATAAATTCATTTATCAAAATATTTTGTTGACGTAATAGAAAACAGCTTCCTCTTTGATTTTCAAATTACCACTTGTTTTTAGCTCAATTAAAACTCGAGTTATAACTAAAAAACTAAAACTATGTGATTATAAAGGATAAAAACATATGGTCTTAGTCTTTTAGTTATAAGGTTGGCAACTAAGTAATTGCGGATTTCACTCATAGATGGCTTCAGTTGAATTTTTAGGTTTGCTGGCGTAGTCCAAATGTAAAACACATTTTGTTATTTGATAGTTGGCAATTCAGCTGTCAATCAGTAAAAAAAATTTTTTGATCGGTTGCGTAGTTTTCGTTTGGCGTTCGTTGAAAAATGGAAAATCAAAAGGAACATTTTCGTCATATTTTGCTTTTTTATTTCCGCAAAGGGAAAAACGCATCGCAAGCTCACAAAAAGTTATGTGCTGTTTATGGCGACGAAGCCTTAAAAGAACGGCAGTGTCAAAATTGGTTTGCCAAATTGTTTTCTGGTGATTTTTCACTCAAAGATGAAAAACGCTCTGGTCGTCCAGTTGAAGTTGATGACCACCTAATCAAAACAATAATCGATTCGGATCGTCACAGTACAACACGTGAGATTGCAGAGAAGCTTCATGTATCACATACATGCATTGAAAATCACTTAAAACAACTTGGCTATGTTCAAAAACTCGATACATGGGTTCCTCACGAACTGAAAGAAACGCATTTAACGCAACGCATTAACAGCTGCGATTTGCTAAAGAAACGTAATGAAAATGATCTATTTTTAAAACGACTGATAACTGGCGATGAAAAATGGGTTGTTTACAACAATATCAAGCGGAAAAGAGGAATTTTATTCAGGTTGAATAATGAGATATATTGTCTTGTTTAGATGTTTTATTTTTCAAATCACGAGACTGTTTCGGCGGAAACTCTCCACCATCATCAGTCAGTGTTTGAATTATATAGCGTTCAATATAAGTTCATAGTATACAGTAAGAAAAGCATTTGATATGTTTCAATTACATTTTTGTAATGATATAAAACATAACATTCCTCGTGAAAGGTTATAATTAAATGAAAATGTACATAACTGTGTTATGTCCTTCATATAAGAGTCATTCCATGTCAACTCAACACACCCATTTTACCTTACCACTTTTGATTTTCTTGAAATTTGGTACACTGATATATTGTGCTAATATGAATAAAAATTCAAAATTTCAAATTTTTATCTTGAATAGTTTTTTTTATACGGCCTTGTGAAATTTTCAAAAAATCGCAAAAAAAACACGAACAAACAATTTTGAAACTGCTCTAAAAGCTGTCTTAATTGAGTTAGAGAGGTGGGACAGGTGTCATTTTGTAGCTTTTTTAATGCTCTTTTCAGAGACATACAACATGACATAGGTTGTAATAAATTTTTTTTTCAAAATGTAAATCAAATTTTTGATTTTGATTTTTCTAAAATGTACCACTTTTAAAATTTTCAAAAAAAATTCTGTAAATAGATAGTACTTTCATAAACTACTATGCAAAGTATAATGATGGGATGGTAATGTGGTCTATGTTTAAAAAAATTATTACTGACTCTTGTTTTTCATAAATAGCCAGTTTTGACCAAATAATAATGATTTTAATGTAGTGAAACGACATTTTATGAAAAATCACTTTGTGTATATTAAACTATGGTTATGAAATCAACACTCTGTGCTAATTAAATAACTGTTTAATAGTAGAGATTAATAATAGTCCTATAAATGCTTTCATGAAAAATATGAATGCATTGTACTTTAAATTAGTCTTATAAAAATATTAGTAAAAACTAAGACAAATAAAACACCAATATTTTAAATAAAATTAAATCAATTTATTCTATGTCATGAAAAGTTAGTTAATTTACAATAAATATTGTTGTAGGCTAAATAGTTTAATAAGCACATGTTATCTGAAATAGAAATTTCCCTTGCATTCACTTGATCCTGTCTCTGCAGGTCTAGCAAGTTGGAACCTGTCTGTGGTTGTGACCAAGTTAAAACAAATACCAACCAGTCTGCCAAAAGCCAGGCTGTCTCCACAAGCATTCATTCAGTGACTAGAATCCTTGCTGACAAGTACTGTTTTAAATGTTAGTAATGTCTTAAGTTATCAATTCCATAATGTAAAATAGTTGTTATACCTTACATAAAACAATTGATACTTTAAACTTCTGTGTTTTTTGTGTGTTTTAATAGCTAATTTATTTCTTATTGGTTTACAATTAATATTTTTAGTTCTGTGTAAATTTTTAATGAAGTTAAAATAAATCTCACCCTTCAATATCACTCATAAATATATAGTCTTGTTATAAAATCTGCTAACTATTGTAAAGCTGACCTAATTAAATAATTATTCATGTATTCACCAAACAACAAAACAATATGTTCAACTTGAATTGTAGATTTTTATAATGTCATTTTGTTATACAGCCCTAGCAATTTTGCCCGAAACCGCCATTTAAATATAGCCTAAGAAATATATGTTTCATGAATTTATTATTAAACAGTTATTTAATTAGCACAGAGTGTTTATTTCATAACCATAGTTTAATATACACAAGTGATTTTTCATAAAATGTCGTTTCACTAAATTAAAAAATCATTATTATTTGGTCAAAACTGGCTATTTATGAAAAACAAGAGTCAGTAATAATTTTTTAAACATAGACCCCATTACCATCCCATCATTATACTTTGCATAGTAGTTTATGACAGTACTATCTATTTACTAAAAATCACTTGTGTATATTAAACTATGGTTATGAAATAAACACTCTGTGCTAATTAAATAACTGTTTAATAATAAATTCATGAAACATATATTTCTTAGGCTATATTTAAATGGCGGTTTCGGGCAAAATTGCTAGGGCTGTATAACAAAATGATATTATAAAAATCTACAATTCAAGTTGAACATATTGTTTTGTTGTTTGGTGAATACATGAATAATTATTTAATTAGGTCAGCTTTACAATAGTTAGCAGATTTTATAACAAGACTATATATTTATGAGTGATATTGAAGGGTCAGATTTATTTTAACTTCATTAAAAATTTACACAGGACTAAAAATATTAATTGTAAACCAATAAGAAATAAATTACCTATTAAAACACACAAAAAATACAGAAGTTTAAAGTATCAATTGTTTTATGTAAGGTACAACAACTATTTTACATTATGGAATTGATAACTTAAGACATTACTAACATTTAAAACACTACTTGTCAGCAAGGATTCTAGTCACTGAATGAATGCTTGTGGAGACAGCCTGGCTTTTGGCAGACTGGTTGGTATTTGTTTTAACTTGGTCACAACCACAGACAGGTTCCAACTTGCTAGACCTGCAGAGACAGGATCAAGTGAATGCAAGGGAAATTTCTATTTCAGATAACATGTGCTTATCAAACTATTTAGCCTACAACAATATTTATTGTAAATTAACTAACTTTTCATGACATAGAATAAATTGATTTAATTTTATTTAAAATATTGGTGTTTTATTTGTCTTAGTTTTTACTAATATTTTTATAAGACTAATTTAAAGTACAATGCATTCATATTTTTCATGAAAGCATTTATAGGACTATTATTAATCTCTACTATTAAACAGTTATTTAATTAGCACAGAGTGTTTGTTTCATAACCATAGTTTAATATACACAAGGTGATTTTTCATAAAATGTCGTTTCACTGCATTAAAATCATTATTATTTGGTCAAAACTGGGTATTTGTGAAAAACAAGAGTCAGTAATAATTTTTTTAAACATAGACCCCATTACCATCCCATCATTATACTTTGCATAGTAGTTTATGAAAGTACTATCTATTTACAGAATTTTTTTTGAAAATTTTAAAAGTGGTACATTTTAGAAAAAATAAAAATCAAAAATTTGATTTACATTTTGAAAAAAAAATTTATTACAACCTATGTCATGTTGTATGTCTCTGAAAAGAGCATTAAAAAAGCTGCAAAATGACACCTGTCCCACCTCTCTAACTCAATTAAGACAGCTTTTAGAGCAGTTTCAAAATTGTTTGTTCGTGTTTTTTTTGCGATTTTTTGAAAACTTCACAAGGCCGTATAAAAAGAACTATTCAAGATAAAAATTTGAAATTTTGTATTTTCATTCATATTAGCACAATATATCAATGTACCAAGAAAATCTAAAATGGTGAGGTAAAATTTTTTATTTAAAGTGTGTTGATTTGGCACGGAATGACTCATAATATATGTAAAAAAATACTTATTTGTATGTCAAAATGATGTTATATATGTTTTGAAGTCCTTAAATAAGTAAAACAACAAAAAAATATAAAAATCCTTTTTTACAAATTCATAGTCATCAGTTATTAATAAAAAATTTATCATATTAACATATCGAAACGAATCTCAGTCTTCAATTTTTTTATAAAAATGTATATTTTTTTGTTGTTTTACTTATTTAAGGTAGTTGTTCCGCCAAATGCGTTTTCTTAGGATTTTTCTGAAATTTATACAGATTATTATTTAAATACTTGTGCATCGATTGGTGGCAAAACGAAATTTATGAACAATACAGTTCCGGAGATATTTAATTTAAAAATCGAGTTTTTTAGCCTCTTTAATATTGCACTATACGGGATATCGAGATATAAGAGTAAATAAATATTTTATTTAATATGGATTTACTATGAGTTAAGGATACTGGGTCACTTATTTCACATTAAAATTAAAAGATATAAAATTTTTTTCTTTTTCAATATATATATTGAAAAAGAAAATTTTTTTATATCTTTTAATTTTTTAATTTTAATGTGAAATAAGTGACCCAGTATCTAACTCATAGTAAATCCATATTAAATAAAATATTTATTTACTCTTATCTTTATATGCTTTCTGTTTTATTCTCAGTTCAGCATATATTATTGAATGGAACACTAATTTAGACATCCTCGTTGCCAATTATGTTATAAAGAAGAGCTAAAATAAACGTGCAGATAGATTTAGCTTTATTTACTTTTTAAACAATACAAATAAATAAAATTTTGTAAACAAAACAAATTAATAATTAAACAATTAATTAATTAGATTGAATTGTGCTACAGTGGGTATAATTTTTGGTTACATATTTTAATTCGACATCAAATTTTCATTCGGAATAGAATAATAGTGAGGGTAAAAATGGAAGAAATTTTTGTCTGCTTAAAAATTTAAACGCCTATAACTCATAGCTACGTTTTTTTAACCGACTTCAAAAAAAGGAGGAGGTTCTCTATTCGACTGAATTTTTTTTTTTTAGTGCCTATGTTACCTCATATCTCCGCCAATTGTGAACCGATTTTGAAAAAAAAATTTGCATTGGGTCCAGTCTACCTTCCGATTGGTCCCATTTTTTTCATAGGTATTAGACCTTTTTTGTTAGGTTTGTTCAGGACTAACTTCTTTGTTTATGAACCGATTTCGATGATTCTTTTTTTATTGGAAAGGGGGTGTCTTAGGGATGGTGTCATATTAAATTGGTCAAGTTCTGATGATAGGATCACTATTAATAACATCACTAAAAAGAGAAAAATAAAAATTTTTAAGAAAAAAATAAAACCGACTTCAAAAAAATTAAATGCAACAAATAAAGGTATAAAATAATTATTATCTTATTTAGTTACAACTAAACTACGAAATATTAACATGAAATTACTTTTTGAAGTCGGTGCCAAACATATACCTTTTATGAATCGCACTCGACGGATCTTACTTAGTACGTTTGGCGGGTACGCTCGCTTATAGGTATAGTTTGTTTGGCACCGACTTCAAAAAGTAATTTCATGTTAATATTTCGTAGTTTAGTTGTAACTAAATAAGATAATAATTATTTTATACCTTTTAGTGTATTTTATTTGTTGCATTTAATTTTTTTGAAGTCGGTTTTATATTTTTCTTAAATATTTTTTACCTTTAAATATTTCAAAATTCATAACTGAGCCAAGTTTTTTTGTTATTTACTTTTTCAACAATACAAAAAATATATAATCAATAAAATATTAAAAAGAAAACAAATTAATGATCAAACAATTAATTATATTTAATTATGCTTCCACTATGATTTTCAGTTTTATGCTCTCTGCTTCTCCAACCAAGTTGTGCAGTCTATTGCATTAATTAATCTAGAGCTTCTGTCAATTTCTTCCTGGACCATGAATAATTTAATCTCTATTAATCCTGTAAAATCGCAGGCTATTATCTTTTTCAAAGAATGCCTGCCTACTATCTTACTACCTCCTATTCTCTACAATAACAATATTATTCCATTCACTTGCTCAGCTAAGAATCTAGGTTTGACTGTTTCGTGTAATTTATCTTGGAAAGTCCAAACAAATAATATATGCCGTTTATGGTGCCCTTCACTCTCTGAAGTAGCTCTCATATCTCACGCCATATAATCTTCGGCTCAATTTAAGCAAGAGTTTATTAGCTCCCCTTTTCCAGTACTGCGACATAATCTTTTCGAATTCCCTCGATAGTAAATCGGGCAAAAGACTAGAAATAGCTTTGAATTCATGCACCCGCTATGTCTTAAATCAAAAAGCACGTAGCCATCTTTCGGACCAGGGTAAAAAACTTATTTTAAACAGAGATCTTTCTAAATTTTACGCTTGGCGGTGTTGTGTGATTATTTATAAGCTATTAAATTCTGATAAATTCATTTGTCCGTCTTACTTAGAAAATCCATTTGTCTTTGGTCGCTCCACCAGGAAGACAACGCTAGTGCTGGTGCACTGTAAAACTAAACACTTCTTTCATTCCTTGAAATTGGCGGATGTAGAGGGGCTTTGGAATGAACTTGCATCCAAATTTCATGCAAACCCGACTCTTGGTGCTCTCAGGTCTTCGTTCTTTATGGATCCCACCCAATAACTGATACCACTTACTCTTATTTCCTTTATGTCTTTTAATCTTTCTCTACTTTTTTTTCTCTTCTTCCCCCTTCAAAATTAGTGTATTGGTGAATTCTTTTGCCAACTTTGTAAAATATTGTTGCTAAATTATGTATAAACACTAGGTGGGACCTAAGGTCCTACGTTTGTATATTTTGTGAAATAAAATAAATAAATTATATTTTATAAGAGATTTATTGAAACAGAAAGAATTTTTGACATACGATCTTTTGCATTTGGAGTGACGATATGAGGTGAATTACTTACAAATAGGCCCAAGGGACCACGCGATTTTGACCAAATTTGCCTCCAGAGGGAACGCACTTTAGTCTTCTCTCTCCAGTTCTCCCACTCTCCAATCGCGGCCAGATCGTTCCTGACTCCGACCATCCATCTCATCCTCGGTCGTCCCAGAGGTCTTCTCCCAATTGGTAGACCTTGTTCGTGCCGAGGACAAGATCCGTTAAATCTATCCATGTTCCGAGGCTGATTGTTGAAAATTTTACCATTCTTCCCTTTTTACGGAGTGGGGTGGTGGCCCGCTTCCAACTGGACCGTCGATTTTCTGTTGGAGTTTACTCCCCTAGCCGGAGGAACTGGTATATCACTTTCACCCTCTTCTTCAGCCGATTAACGACCACCCATTGGCCGATAAACGTTACCCCCGGTTACGACGTGGCTGTAGAAGATAGGATTTGCTGGTAGAGCTGACTCAGCTAGTATTGAGCTCCCATTTTTACCTCCTGGTAATTCAGGCACCAGTGGGCGTCCCGGCATTTGGTGAGGATGTAGTTCCGGCCTCTACAGACCCATCGGGAGCTCTTTACCAGCTTTAACCGGGATGAGGTGGATTGCGAGTATTTATTGAACGAATTAATCAAGGGATTATTGTACATATAATATATTTGATTGAGTAAATTACATTTGATTAAAACACTTGGATGTATTTTTGGCAATTTCATCATTTTATTATTGTTGTTGTTTTTTTACCATTGTATTTTATCCTGTTAAGTTGATGAAGAATAAGAAATTATTCTATGAAATGCTCCAAGAAATCTTATGATCTCGAAGCAAATAATTAAATAAATATAAATCTTTATCTCCCTCTGTTGTAGGATATTGGTGCTGGTAAAGGCAAATATTATGCTGTAAACATCCCGCTTCGAGATGGCATGGACGACGACTCGTACGAGAGTATTTTCGTGCCCATCATTAGCAAAGTGATGGAGACATTCCAGCCATCTGCGGTTGTCCTCCAGTGCGGGGCGGACTCGCTCACTGGAGACCGGCTTGGCTGTTTTAACCTCACTGTCCGTGGACATGGCAAATGTGTCGAGTTTGTCAAGAAATATGGACTGCCATTTCTCATGGTCGGCGGCGGAGGATATACCATCAGGTATATCTTCTCATTAACAAGCTCGTTTTCTTTTTATATTGAAATAAATTAAAAAGAGAGAAATTCAGCCTGTAAAGGAACCATCTGTCGAATAAAAAACTCAATTATAGAAAACCTTTCGGATTTAATTAGATAAGGCCATCTTCAGTTCTTATAAGTTGAAATGGGCATAAAATGTATGAATATAAATACAAAAACATAAAAAATTAGTTCTTACAATATTTTCAAACTCAATACATTTGTTAAACAATGAGTGCAGACAGAATTGTTGTGTATTATCAATAGGCACTAAGTAAAATTAAAATGTAAACTTCAGGGTGCCCAAAAAACCAAAATAAATGCCCCATGGAAACGATTACTTTCAAGGTATTAGTGTATTGTAATCAGACAATGTTAAAATTGCTTCTGTGTGGGGGTGGGTTAAATATGGCCGGATTCATAAAGGAAGGATGATGAATAATTACCGGCTGAACAATGGTGCTTACCCTGGGGGTTGTGTTAGGCGAATGGCTCTGTTGAGCCTAGAGTTGGCAGTAGCCGTTATTCAATCCTACGTGTTTGCAATTTTGAGAACGCTTTATTCTAAGGAGGCGATTCACTAAAACTAATGTCGATGCATTCTAACCACCCCTTTCATTTGGTAACCAGAAGTCCGTGACCCCTAACGGGGGCCGTAGGCGTTCTGGGGCTGTTCTTTGGTTTCATGAATATACATTTATTTTAGCGGGGTTGGGGTAGTAGTGGTGGTACTGACCATATTCCAATGATGACGGGACGTGGTTCGAGAAAGAACCCACCAAGGGTGTCATATAATGAAGGTAGCATCTTTAAAATAGGCAGCCAACTAAGCACTAAAAATAAACTAAAATAGAAATAAAATTTAGGGAACCCGGTGTTGGTTTATAGTGAAACATTGTTAAAATTAAATTAGGTTGGAGTTGGTGGTGTTTCACAAGGAGAAAAATTAAAATACAAAGATTTTTTTAGTTTACTCTATATATTTCGAGCTCTTAACTCATCGTCAGGAGAACATTGACTAAAGATAACATGATATTTTGAACAGAATTTATTTTAATTTTAATATGATGGACAGTTATTTATGACTTAGTGTAAATATGAAAGAATTATCAGAAGGATGGAATGGCTTTAGAAAGCCGAAAGAACAGATGTAGGGACAAAGGGCTGGAATAAAGAAAAGATATTTATACTTGGAAGTTGCCGAAAATTATGTATGTGTTATAAAGGAAGGCAATGAACTATGGAATGCAATGAACTATGGAATGCAATGAGGGTGCATAGCGAAAATTTAATCTCTTATTTTCTATTTAAAAAAATAAATAAAAATTAAAAATAAACCCACCATACACTCTCATCGCACTCCAATTCAAATTAAATATCATTGATTAAGATGTCAATTATTGGTGAAGTTTTGATGTCTGTTTGATTGTTCAAGATGTTTTGATTAAGGTGTATGGCCTTTTTAATTTCAGCTGACTCCAATAAATCCAATTTCCTACTTTTTGGAATAAAATGTAAAGGGAGGGGTTGGTCGATGAAGGTGAATGGTTGTGGTCAAACAAATGATCTGCAAAAGCCGAGGTATAACTAAGAGGGGGGGCATTTGGGTTCAAACTATTCACCTGTAGATTGCGAAGAGATCTCATATGTTCAACATGATTGAAAGATCTACCTGTTTGCCCGATATAAAAAATAATAATTAATGACTGTCAATCATTTTATATCGGGCAAACAAACTCTTTAAAAGACTTTACCAACCGATATACAACTGTCCCTTATTGTGAGTTATTTTTATTATGTCAGTATATTTTAGTATTTTAAGGGGGGCCGCGAATTTACTTTCGGATTTTAAAAGGGGCCGCGACTAATAAAAGGTTAAGAACCACTGTATTATAATACAATATATGCCCCAATTCTCCCAAATTATTTGAATAAATAAACACAAGAAAGCGCTACTTTCGGCAGAAGTGCAGCTTCTATGTTTAACGCACGGTCCCTATATTTGAGCATCATCATTATTTAAAATGGACAAATACTCAGCCCTATGCAATCTGTCTGGAAATTAAGAGCTCTTTGCCCATAGGTTTTGATAAAGCATATCTCAGCCACGAGACTTTTGTATGTATTTATACATTTTCATCAGAATGAATGAATTTTTTATGTATTTCTATTTATATTCCTACATTTTATGCTCATTTCAGATCATTGGAAATGAATATGATTACGAAACGTTTTCTATAATTGGGGGTTTTTTATTCGACACTAAATTCCTCTCTTTTTTAAACCGACTTCAAAAAAGGAGGAGGTTCTCTATTCGACTGATTTTTTTTTTTTTTTTTTGGCCTATGTTACCTCATATCTCCGCCAATTCTCAACCGATTTTGAAAATTTTTTTGCATTGGGTCCAGTCTAGCTTCCGATTGGTCCCATTTTTTTTCGATTTTTTTTCATAGGTATTAGACCTTTTTATTAGGTTTGTTTAGACCTAACCTCTTTGTTTATGAACCGATTTCGATGGTTCTTTTTTTATCCGAAAGGGGGTGTCTTAGGGATGGTGTCATATTAATTTGGTCAAGTTCTGATGATATGATCACTATTAATAACATCACTAAAAAGAGAAAAATAAAAATAATTTTTAAGAAAAAATAAAAACCGACTTCAAAAATTAAATGCAACAAATAAAATACACTAAAAGGTATAAAATAATTATTATCTTATTTAGTTACAACTAAACGACGAAATATTAACATGAAATTACTTTTTGAAGTCGGTGCCAAACATATACCTTTTATGAATCGCACTCGACGGATCTTACTTAGTACGTTTGGCGGGTACGCTCGCTTATAGGTATAGTTTGTTTGGTACCGACTTCAAAAAGTAATTTCATGTTAATATTTCGTCGTTTAGTTGTAACTAAATAAGATAATAATTATTTTATACCTTTTAGTGTATTTTATTTGTTTCATTTAATTTTTTGAAGTCGGTTTTTATTTTTTCTTAAAAATTATTTTTATTTAATTTATTAATTCTCGACTGCCATCTCTCCCTTCATCAACGATTATATTGAAATATTGATTCTTATAAATTTTCTGCCCACCATAATAAATATCATTATCTTACCCTTTTTTTTTACTTTCTAATCTAATATAATATTTTGTTTTCTTTCTCTTATATAGAAATGTCTCTCGTTGTTGGACTTACGAAACGTCAGTGGCGCTTGGCACGGAGATTGCGAATGAACTCCCCTATAATGATTACTTCGAGTATTTCGGCCCTGATTTCAAACTGCATATCAGTCCTTCCAATATGTCAAACCAGAACACGCCAGAATATCTAGACAAAATCAAGTACGACGGCATTCAATTGTTTTTATTTATTGATAAGTATTTATTATTTACTAGCTTCAAGGCCCGCCTTCGGCGGGCCTTTCTAGTCAGGGGCTTCGCCCCCTGGACCCCCACGTGGCTGCTTTATTGATGTTTTATTAGTTACAGAGAATAAATATAATTGTTTTATTATAAAGTCTTAAATAGATATAATTTAAGATTCTATTTAACTGCAATATACACTCATCTATATACCTATATAAAATTAAGGTTTTGTCTGTACATTGGTCCAAATCACGCCAAATTTTGGTTGCACACGTTTCAAGCAAAGTTATGAACGAAAACACCCTCAACAAAATTCCTGTCTGTACTGTCTGTCTGTCTGTTTCAGTGGTTTCCGCGAAAAGTTGCTCACGATTCACGTCAAAACGGCTAAAGGGATTATTATGAAATTTCATATTTGTATCAGAGGTCTTCTAACTTACGTTTTTAGCTATATAACGTTTTGATATTTTGACCCCAAAAGGGGTTTGGGGGGTGCACGAATGAAAATTATCAAATAACTCTTAAACTATTAACTCTACGGGAAATTTTATAATGAGCAAAGTTGTAGGGGATGTGATTTCTGACAACTTTTGTTTAAAAAAATTCCCCCCAAAAACCACCCAAAAAGGGGGGAAGGAGAAAAATATATAAATTCTTGCCCTTGGAGCAAACTCAACCAAATTTTGTATACATAATCTGTAGGCCTCTAGAGAGCTAGAAATGCAAAAACTAACCACCTAAAATAAAGGGGGGGGGTCAAAAAATGAAAATTCTTGCTCTTGGACCAAACTCAACCAAATTTTGTATACATAATCTGTGGGTCACTAGAAGGCTAGAAATGCAAAAACTGGGTGCGGGGGTGGAGTGGGGGTGGGTTAGGGCATGGGATGCGCTGAGTGGAATGGCAGTGGAGTGAGGGAGTATGGCGGAGTAGGGGGGGGGGGGCACGGGGGTGCGTAAGGTTGGTGGATGGGGGGTTCAGGTGAGGGTCCAGTGGCGTAGTGGGGTGGTACGGGGGTGGGGGGGTCCGAGGTGGGGGTGCAGGTTAGAGTGTTGAAGTGGTGGTGTGGGGGCGGGGGTTGGGGTGCTGGGTGGATTTCGTAGAGTGTGGTGGGTGGGAGTGGCGGTTGGGGTGGTGGGTGGTGGGGGTGGGGGTTGGGGTGCTGGGTGGATTTCGGGGAGTGTGGTGGGTTGGAGTGGGGGGTGAGGTTTTGGTTCTGTGGTATGGGGGCGGGGGTTGGGCACGGGTTCATGGTGCGGGGGTAGGGGTGCTGGATGGGTCGGGGGGGAGTGTAGTGTGAGGGTGGGATTCGTGGGTTGTGGGTCCAGGGGGTGTGCCCCTGGCTAGCATAGAGGGGCCGCCGAAGGCGAGCCTTGCAGCTAGTAACAAATAAAATGAAACAAATATTTAAAATGTATTAAAAATCCACTTGTTATCATTAAGGGGAAAATAAAAAAAAACGTTATATTATATGTAGGTATTATTATAGATAAGAAGACTTGAAAATTAAAATTATTATTCATTTTGCTAGACACAAAAGTATATACAATCTATTTATAAAAATTTTATGATTATGTTAAACGTTTCGATTTAAGATTATTTTTAGAGTGATAGAGTTAATAAACTCTATTTTTTAACCTTGTGGTCCCTGCTAATAATAACGAAATCAAAATGGTCCCTGGCCAAAAAAAGGTTGGGAACCGCTGCTCTATATATATCCAATTATACGGAA
Organism: Forficula auricularia; assembly: GCA_024734495.1. Taxonomy (NCBI): domain Eukaryota; kingdom Metazoa; phylum Arthropoda; class Insecta; order Dermaptera; family Forficulidae; genus Forficula; species Forficula auricularia. The sequence continues at coordinate 3,145,282 of JALMQS010000108.1, forward strand.
TAGATCTGTTTATTTATTTTCATCAAGCAGAGGACAAACTCTCATAGATTTCTTCTTAAAAATAACTTTTATTCATTTATATCTTGATCTTTTCCTATTATAAATATACAATATGGGGGCAGGTTAATGGCAGAGTCATGTGATATGCTAAAATCACGCCATATTTCTTAAATAAACTTTTCTAAATTTGTTCATTTAATTTTTTTTTCTTCACCAGGACAAGACTATTTGAGAATTTGCGCATGTTGCCCCACGCGCCGGGTGTGCAAATGCAAAATATTCCTGATGATGCTGTCAACGATTCTGACGATGAGGAGGACAAAGTTAACCCAGATGATCGATTGCCTCAAGGGTCTTTGGATAAACGGATTGCACCTGACAACGAATACAGCGACAGCGAAGAGGAAGGCGAAGGCGGAAGACGCGATCAGCGATCTTATAAGGTAGAAAAAAAAAAACTATCAGAAGAAAGGACGGTAGAAACTATGCTATTGTTTGTTGACTCAAGGGCCAGTTGTATGTCGGTTTGTAAAGTCTTTGTTAAAGTTGACAAAGGGTAAAACCTTATAATTCACCTTGTGCCCGGCGGGATGGCCAATCAGATGAAAGTGCGTGTCATCTGATTGACCATCCGGCCGGGCACAAGGTGAATTATAAGGTTTTACCTTTGTCAACTTTAACAAAGACTTTACAAACCGACATACAACTGGCCCTTAGAACAAGCTTTCAAAAGGGTATTTCAAGGTCAAGTTCTGTTTTTTAAATGAAAACCTATATGTTTCTGTATATATTCTGAATCCACGAAAAAACTGAACAACTTTCATTAGAACTATTTTTTTATACGACATCAAATAACCAACTCTTTTATCCCTATGACCTCCAGAGACTGGAACTCGCTCCCTGCCACCATCTTTCCATCGACTTATAACCTTCAGCTATTTAAGACCCGTATCCACAGATACCTTCGACACCCGCCCAACCCATAAAATTCTTTCTTCTTCTTTTCACGATGGAGGGGCCACATCGAGGCCTTTAGGGGCTGCACCTTTTTGGTGTAACTCCTTCTCTCATCATTATCATAAAAAAAAATAATATATATAAAATAAAATATTAAATCTATTTGATCTCAAAAAAATCCTAATAATTATTTTTAACAATTATTCAACTTAATTATTAAATAAATAATTTAATAATTTTGCCCTGAGGAGCTTCATTTTATCGTGTTGTAAATCTATTAAAAAAAAAAATAAAAACAGGAAATGTAAAGGCAACGAAGAAACTGGAACAGGCCAAAATAAGGAAACTGGAACTGTAATTCATCCAGAAGACTTGCGATACACTCTGGAATTGCTTAGAACAGTGTTTCAAAATTATTAAATTATTAATTATTATTAAATTATTTATTTAATAATTAATTATTTGATAATTAAGTTGAATGATTGTTAAAAATAATTATTATTTGTTTCATTCATTGACCCTTTGAAGTGAGTAAATTATATATTTTTTCTATTGATAATCTGGCTGTTTACATTGTATTTATAATTGTATTATTTTATTGTTGAAATGAATGATGACCAACCCCATCTTTATAATTTTTGTAATATTGGTTTATAGACCCTGAAGAAGGAGGAAAAATCCTCCGAAACGTCAGTTTGAAAGGAAAGGAGGAAGGATTCCAATAAATTACACCTTATTTGATATGTGTTAATTTTTTCTTTCCTCACTACCTCTGGGCTGCCTTCCATTACATTCAATTAAAGTTTCTACCAGTCCGTCTCTCTCCAGAGAAAATTTCGTTGCAAAAATAATTATTAGAATTTTTTTTGAGGTCCAATTGATTTAATATTTTTTATTATTTGATGTGGTATAAAAAAATAGTTCTAATAAAAGTTGATCAGTTTTTTTGTAGATTCAGAATATGTACAGAAACATATAGGTTTCCATTTAAAAAACAGAACTTGACCTCGAAATACCCTTGAAAGCTTGTTCTAGGTCGAGAAACAATAGCGTAGTTTAGTTTCCCCTTGATATAAATAAACTTTTATTTAAATTTTTTATAATTTTTCTAACTGATATGATAAAAGAATAATTGACCTATCAATGAGAAGTGTTTTGGCCGCGCTTTATTTTGAAAAAGATATTTATATATGGTAAGTTCAAATATTATTTTCACTCAATATTTGACAAAAATTCCCTACAGTTGATTCGCGATTGAATCAAATGTAGAAAACATTCGGTTTAAACTTTTAGTTTGAAACTTTTTTTTCATATAATGCGCTGTTTTTGAATTATAAGACTGTCTCAAGATAAAAAAACTCACCCGGTATATAGAAATTTTGATCTAGTTTTTCTTTATGAGGGCATTTTTTGTAGAATTCTATAAATAACTTTGAGAAAAAGAAAATTTAATTATTATCCAATTAATTTTGTTTATTTATATTGTTGACTTTGTTATTTATTATAAATCACGTGAATGTATTGATTATCTTGATTATTTATTATGTCCATCGATTAAATTATTAAAGTTGTTATAGGGAAATAAAGACTATATTTTTTATGCAGATAATTTATATTTTATGGCCATCGTTATTTATTTATTTTATTGCCAATGTTTCGTCAACTTTGTTGACTTCTTCAGGGCTCAAATAGTTAACTTCCCTGCATATTTGTCATTTTTATAACTATTCTTTCTGATTGATGTTGACTTGCCTTGATATGTTTACTAAGAAAGAATAATTATAAAAATGACAAATATGCAGGGAAGTTAACTATTTGAGCCCTGAAGAAGTCAACAAAGTTGACGAAACATTGGCAATAAAATATAAATTATCTTCATAAATAATATAGTCCTTATTTCCCGATAACATCTTTAATAATTTAATCGATGGACATAACTAATCAAGATAATCAATACATTCACGTGATTTATAATAATTAACAAAGTCAACAATATAAATAAACAAAATTAATTGGATAATAATTAAACTTTCTTATCGCTAAATAAATTGAGCAAGATTACACCTCAAAATCAGGGGCGGAGCGTGAATTTGTGGAACCCTGGAGCTAACACTACTTGGAAGCAGCCTACCTAATTAAGGTAGTTGTATCACCATATGGGTTTTCTTAGGATTTTTTTGAAATTTATACAGATTATTATTTAAATACTTCTGTATCGATTGGTGGCAAAACGAAATTTATGAACAATATAGTTCCGGAGATATTAAATTCCAAAAATAGAGTTTTTCAGACTCTTATACATTGCACTATACGGGATATCGGAAAGTTTACTTACATATTTAATTACAATTAAGAAACCGTTCTTACCATTTTTATAAAAAACTAAACCAACATTAAACAATAACCAATACATATTTTAAGACAATTTTGATTCATAGTTACAACACAGTTTCTGAGATAATAAGGAATGAATAATGAAAAATGTATAAAAAAAAATTCTCACTAAAAACATTTTGGCAACAGCGCATTTATTTAATCAGCAAAAGATGCATGCGCTAGATTTTTTCAAAATTATAATTTTCATATGGTGTAACGTAGGCGTTGATTACATTTGTTAAAAAACAACAAAACGATTTTTGTAGAAATAAATCGACCATTAAAATGTATTTTATCTGTCATTTTAATATAGAAATATTCAATCTCTTACAATGGTGCCAGATTTGTCAAACGAGCACGGGATTGGCTAGAATCGGTACATAAACAGCAAAAAAGTTTTGGACTTATGAATTATGAATCCTTATTGTTTGTTCTATATACTCTAGCGTTAACTTTTTGCTAGTATTGTCGCGAAACAACTACCTTAATATGTAAAATATACATTTTACAAAAGAAAAGGGAAATAAAATAAATGTATAAATTATCCAAAATGCATTCTATAATAGAAATACGCCCACCATTTTTTTGATATTTTCTACTTTTTTTTTTTAATATTATTTAATTTTTTATTTTAGTCTCGCAAACGACCACGAATTGATAAAATGGACCACAAAGATTCCAAAGATGATAAAGATGACAAAATAAAAAATGAAGATTCCTCAAGTAAAGACCAAAAAGGTAAATAAATAAATCTTTATTCCTCGACCTGCTTAGGGGCACAAGTCATCGGCGGCTAGGTCCTCCAAACATCAATATAATCTAGCTACAATACATTAATAAACATCAATACAAATTAATTACGACAATTTAACAAATAATAAACAAGTAAAAAAAAGAAAAAGAAAAATAGAAATGTATGCTCATTAACAAATTATATGACCATAGATTTCCATCAAAAGACAAAAAGTAATTTAAAAAATTCCGCGTAAAAACCCGATACCAGGAGCAAGCGACGCATTAGCCATCCCGGCATTTGCCATAAGTTGTTAAGGAAACCTAGTCAAAACCTTAACAAGGATGGTATGACCTCTCTCTACTTCATCTAATCTCTGCTTGTGAGAACTAAATAAAATTTTGTACAACTCTAGAACTTTAGGACTTGACAAAATGTATAATTGATTTAATCATAGGAGACAGAGGACTAAAATCCCAACTAGTAATAAATAACACAGGTCTGCGAAAAAAAATTTTTGTCAGCTGCATGAGATATTTTTACTGAATTATATGTTTTAAAGTGCGCTGATTTCAAAAGTGATGGCCATTTTTTTCTATCACATAAGGATTTTTTGCAAATTCAAACACAAAAAATTGGTTAAAGCACTCCTTTATTCAAAATTTTCAAACAATAAATATTTTTTTTAAAGCAAACGAAACATTATTTTGATACATATACTTATTCATGTTCTTTATGAAACCTCTTCTTCTTTTTCTTGATACTTTGACGAGTCCTTTTCCGATTTCCATCTTCAGTTTCTCGCTTAAGCAGCCAACAGTAGTCAGCAAGCATAGTGACATCCCATCGCCCTTGGTACCTTCTCTCGATATCACGGACATCCTGGTGAAATCGCTCCCCCTGCTCTTCACTGTAAGCTCCCAGGTTTTCAGGAAAATAGTCTATGTGAGAGTGTAAAAAATGGACCTTCAAGCTCATCTTGCAGCCTTGAGCTTCGTATGCTGCTAGCATCCGTTGCACAATGGTTTTATAGTTAGGATCCTTAGTATTTCCCAAAAACTTTCGCACTACGTCCTTGAACGATACCCAAGCTTCTTTTTCCTTCTCATTCATAGTTTCCACAAATGAAGGGTCCGTTAAAAGTTTTCTTATGTCGGGGCCGGTGAAAACTCCCTCTTTCAACTTTGCTTCTGACAGCTTCGGGAATTTTGTACATATATATTTGAAACAGTCTCCATCCTTTTGCAGCGATTTTACAAATTGTTTCATCAACCCCAATTTGATATGGAGAGGGGGCAACAAAACCTTTTGTGGTGGTACCAAGGTAGTGTTTATAACATTTTTCTCTCCAGGTTTTAAAGTTTCTCGGGATGGCCAATCACTTTTTTTCCAGTGCTGTTCTCTGGCTCTACTATCCCACAAGCATAAGAAGCATGGGTATTTGGTATAGCCTGCCTGCTGACCCAAAAGCATTGTCAGTATTTTGAAGTCCCCACAAATCATCCATTGATGGTCTTGATACTTGATTTTTTCCAGGATAATGGCCAAATCGTTATAATCTTCTTTCATATGCACAGAATGTCCAATCGGAATCGAGGCAAATTTATTTCCATTGTGCAATAATACTGCTTTAAGGCTAGTCTTAGATGAGTCAATGAATAGGCGCCATTATTACCAATGAACATAGATACTGCAATATACATAGAAACTTATGTGATATAATAATTTGAATATTTTTTCTGTTTTTGGGAGGTCAAAATCTGTAAGAAAATGTAAAAAAATCCTATGCAGTTTTTTGGTCGCAGACCTGTGTTATTAAAGTAAAGGGTGTGTAGTTTCACAGTGAAAAATAAATAAATAATGATCTTTATTATCCAATATAAAAAAAAATACAACATGTTTTACAATTATAAAAAAACTTCGACCTCGAGGCCCGAAAGCCTCACCATCGAATGTCCATTATTTTTATTTTATTATACATTATTCTCACTCCTTATTATGGTAAGGGAAAAAATTGATAAAAAAAAAACCCATATACTTTATTTTTAACATAAAAAAAAAAAAGAAAACACAAAAACAAAACAAAATGAATGATGATGAAATGAATATCACTAAATGAGAAATGAAGTGTCACATCCGGTATAGTTCGTTAATTAGAGGGTTGAGACTTGATTTTGCATTATTTTCGAATTTTTTAACACTATTTTCTAGGTTTTCTTTTAGAGAAGTCATGTTTAGCCCGATTCTTATTATATGGTTGTTGATTCCTGGAGGAGGAATGGTCATTTTTCTTAATGTTTTTGACTGGACCCTTTCCAAATCGTCGAGCCTGGTTTAGTTTCACAGTGAATGAAATAAAACTCAAAGAGGTTTATACAAACTCAATATATTTCGGATTATTAGTCCATCATCAGGAGTTTATAAGTTGAAAAAAAAAAAAAAAATTAATAAAGTAAAGGGTGTGTAGTTTCATAGTGAATGAAATAAAACTCAAAGGGGCTTATACAAACTCAATATATTTCGGATTATTAGTCCATCATCAGGAGTTTGCAGCTTAAAACTAATAATAATTGAACGAGCGATCACAATTTTTAACATCTAAATCATAAGTACCAATATAACAAAATATAATATTCAAATCATGCATACCAATATAACACAAGAAAAACATCAATAAAATTAAAATTTAAAATTTTTTTTCTTTTTTAATATAAAAATATAAATATAAAAAATCTAGGTAAATATGAATATTAATATAAATAAAAAAACCTTTAATTACAAGTATAAATATAAATTTTTAGAATTAAATTAGAAAATAAAATTACAAATATAAGTCATAAACACAAAATTAATTATAAATATCAATGTACAAATAAGCATAAATCACATATAGAGATAACAGATTAAAATAAAACATAATATAGATAAATTAGATGAGACAATAAATTACAATATACAACAATTTTGTGGTTATCTCATATATCAGTATGTCATTTATTTTAGAAAATTGTAAACTCCTGATGATGGACTAATAATCCGAAAAATATTGAGTTTGTATAAACCTCTTTGAGTTTTATTTCATTCACTGTCAAACTATACATACACCCTTTACTTTATTAATTAATATCATGTTTCACCTAAAACCTAGTATGTAGTATGTACAAAAAAAGAACAAACGAGACAGGAATGCATCAAAATTAACCAAGAAAACCTAGAAAGGAATTCCGCTACCTAGGAAGTAAAATAACATGGGATGGGAGGAGCGAAAACGAAATTAAATCAAGAATTGCCCAAGCAAAAATGGGGTTTAATTCAAAACAAAAACTACTATATGCTCCTCCTCAATCAGCTTAGAAAACAGGAAGTTGCTATTGAAGACATATGTATGGAGCATAGCCATGTACGGGTGTGAAACCTGGACAATTAGAAAAGCGGAGAGAAAGAGATTAGAGGCTTTCGAAATGTGGTGCTACAGAATGTGTGTGATGAATATCAAATGGATGGATAAAATTACAAATGAAGAAGTTGTTGGAAGAATCGGAGAAAGAAGAACCTTGTGGAAGAGTCTGAAGAAGAGAAGAGGTCAGATGATGGGGCACACACTGAGACATGGGGGACTGCTTAGGGGATAATATCTTGGAGGAGGTGGGAAAGAAAAGGGAAGGGGAAGACCCAGATTAGAATATTTCAACGAAATAATTGGGGATATGGGATGCCAGACATTTAGAGAGGTCAAACAGCTGGCGGGGGACAGAGTCGAGTGGAGACGGATTGTTGCATCAAACCAGTCTTAGGACTGTATACTCAATGATGATGACCTAAAACCTACACCACTTTCTCTAAGTAAAATTAGTAATAAATAGAGTGTTCCACAAATCAATTCCAGATCCTACAAATGAATACAAAACTATATATTAATATCTGAATTAACTAACTCGTAGGAACCAGACCTATTTAAATTAATACCATTCTTCCCTAAATCCTTATAATCTAAATAACCATCTGAATCATCCTCATAACAAAAACCACCACTGGTTTCAACACCTATACTTCTGGTCCCAATCCTGGATTGACTACTAAAAAAAATAATATTTACCTTAGTAACGGGAGATTGCAGTTATGGCTAGAGAAAAAAAAGATCATAAAGGAAAGCCAATCTAGACAGGGAAGAGGAACTAGGGACAATCTATTTGTATTGAACACTCTAATTGAAAACAAATTAAAAAACAAAAAAGGAAGGCTTTTTGTACTGTTCTTGGACTTGAAAGCGGCATTTGATAAGGTCAACAGGAGAAAACTAATAGAAAAAATAAAAAAATACGGAGTACAAGGAAGAATGCTAAGGTATATAAAGGCAGTATATGAAGAAACATCGAATGAGATATTAAAAGGAAATGAAGAAGGAAATAAATTTTGGACATCTAGAGGGGTGAGGCAGGGATGCCCGATGAGTCCAGTTCTATTCAACATGTATATAAACGACATGGAGAAAGAATGGGCGGAAAAGAAACAGGAGGGACGGTGATCGGGAATAAAAAGATATACTGTCTGAAATATGCTGACGACGTGGCAGTAGTATCCGACACAGAAGAGGGGTTAAGAGAGATGATAGTAAATTTAGTCAAATACACAAAAAAGAACGATCTTGAAATCAATTGTAAAAAGTCAAAAATAATTTGTTTTAGGAAGAGGGGGAGGAGGGAGAAGAAAAGAAACTGGTTAATGAAGGAAGAAAAAATCGAAGAAGTCGAAAATATCAAATACTTAGGATACAGACTAAATTCAAGAAACAATCACAATGAACACATAAAAGAACAAAAAGCAAAAGCAAAAAGAATTATATACACCACATGGAGTATAATAAAAAGAACAAGAATGGCTTCATTCGCAAAGAAATTCTACCTCTTCGAGTCCCTAATAAAATCGATCTTAATGTATGGCGTTGAACTATGGGGTTGGGAAGAAAAAATGGAGGTGGAAAAAACACAAGGGGAATATATTAAGCTAATAATGGGGATAGACAGAAACACGCCGGACTATATATGGAGGGGAGAAACGGGGAGAACAAACCTATATGTCTACCAGTCTAAAAGATTGATAAAATATATGCTAAAGGTCAAAGAGATGGAGGATGACAGATGGCCGAAGATATGCCTGAGGGAAATAATTAGAGGAATTAAAAATAAAAATGAAACAAGATGGGGAAACAGTTTTAGAAAAAGGTGGAATGGATGGGGAGAGCCCACAATAGTTCAAGAATTACTAAATGCGGAAGAAAATGAACTATTAAAGAAAATAGAAGACGGCATAATAAAGGGAGCAGAACAAAAAATACAATTGGACCTAGAAAAAATAGAGAAATCCAAGTATTTCCCTTACTATAAGGAAATAAAGAGAAATATTGGAAAAGAGGACTACCTGGAGAGACCGAACATAAGCGAGTGGAAGAGGCGCATCTGGACAAGGGCCAGATGCGGAAATATTTATAACAAGAGAATAAGAGAGGAAGAAACAACAGAACAGAAAGGAGAAGAGAGAAGAACAGAGAAGCTGTGGAAGAACCTGGTAGAACCATTAAAGGAGGGAAGGATGGAAGATGATGTAATAAGACGGATGAGGGATGAAGACGAGCTAGAAAAGAGAAGAAAGAAGGGAGAAGAAGGGGCCAGGGGATCAAGAACTTTATCGATTAATGAAGACGAAGAAGAGGAAAATTGAAACACATATTAAAATTAACAATATGTACAAAATCAGCAAATGTAAACAAAAAATTACCTTTTTTCAATATATTAAAAGAAAGTACCGAAGCCCCTTTCGGGCATGTACTAGAAATTGAATCAAAATTATTGTATATGAAATTGTATAATAAGTTGGTTACTCAATAAATAAAAAAAAAAAAAAAAACCTTAGTAACGAAGAGATTTCCTTATTCCAGCCTAATTTCAAAAACCAACCCTTGCTTTTCCTATCTCTTAGGGCCGTTTGTATGTCGCAAAGTAAATGCTTTTTACTACTAACACAGGGTAGATGGTAATGGAGGACTGGGATGGCCAATCAGATGCCGGGCACTGACAGTGTCTAGCATCTGATTGGCCATCCCAATCCCTCCATTTACCATCTACCCTGTGTTAGTGGTAAAAAGCATTTACTTTGCGACGCACAACTGGCCCTAAATGGAAAGAAGAGTTAACAAACCCCCTTCCCAAAAAATGAACTAATAAAAACCTACCAAAAAGCTTCAAATTTGCAAGACAGATTTTTGTTTACCCACCAGACTTCAAAGAGACCTAAAAGTCTAATTAATTATTAAAATTATTGTTTTATTTATGTAAAATTCAAAAAAAATTAATAAACAACTAATTTATTTATTTATTTATTTCTTCTTTTAGATGACAAAGACGATAAGCCTGGTGTTTCGGACGATTCCAAGAAAGACAACACACTCTCCAATCCGTGATAGTAAAGTAATTTTAAAGAACCAAATTGTGTTTTTTTTTTCTTTTAAAACTTCTTCTTGGTTTTGCAAGGAGATAATTAATTTCTTAATTTTATTTTGATCTCGATTATTTGAATTTTATTTTTTTAAATATATACCACCGCCCATAAGTCGTATTACCATTTAAATTTTGTATAAATTGTTATCTATTTATTTTTGAAGTTTTGAAGTGTATTCATTGACTGACACGAAGAAAAAATTTTCATTTTTTTTTATCTATGTATTTAAAAATGACCGTCATTTTCGAAAACACTCATAGATTAATAACGCGACTTATATAGATCATCCTGTATATAAAAATACGATTATGATTATTAATTGAATTTTTAAAAAAATATTTATACAACAACATATACACACTGGCTAAATTTAAAACTCAGTAAAAGGACATTTAAAGCAACATTTTTTTTTTTTTTTGAGATTTAAGAACTTAAGAAGCTATCTACTATTAGATAATGAAAACTTGTTAAATTAAAATTAAACTATAGGGACCGTGCTTCACGACTTTAGCGCCAACTGGCGACGAAAATCCAAGCTTTTTGGGATGATTTATTAAACGTTTATATGAAATTTTTTCTTTAGTAAAAATAAAATGAACAACCGCGCCTAAAGAGACTCACTTAAGGCCCCTAGGCTCCATGCACGTTACATTATGTATCTTTTATCTATGATATATATATATATATATATATATCATAATACAATATTTGCCCCAATTCTCCTAAATTATTTGAATAAATAAACACAAGAGAGCGCTACCTTCGGCAGTAGTGCTGCCCCTATGTTTAACGCACGGCCTCTATATATATATATTTAATCGATGTTCAAAATTTGAGGCGACGGTAAAAAGCACAATGTCAAAGAAGAATCTAATTCAATGCTTAGCCTCTAGGCGGCAGCACCGTTTTGAAATTTTTTTGATCACTGATTTAAAAGATTAAAGTTTAAATTTTTATTTAAATCACCCATGATTACTTTATAATTATTTATTGAAACAAATAATTACAATTTTAATACAACGTTTCGATCGACTTATTCTGCGATCGTTCTCAAGTATGAGTACCCACTCCGATTATAGGTTAACTGAGTCAATCATGTTTATCTGGGCTCAAAGCCCAAATATACCGACGGCATCAGCGCCCCCTGACGGATTGAGCATTACATGTTTTTTAAAGATTATAAAAAGCAACAAAATTATATTGACAAATCAAATGATTTAAAAGATATCGAATTTCGGGTTTTCGCTCATAACTTCTTCAAAAATTGACCAAATACAAATATTAAAAAATTATTTAAGGTGTTTTTATATGCAATTTTTGAATTTGAAAATTTTAATCTTGTTTTTGAAATTGTACTTTTCGATTTTTTTATTTCATTCTACAAATTTGAAGACTGGATTGATAGTGGTCCTAAGATAATTACTATTTTTTTTTTTCGATTTTTGAAAATTTCCAAAAAAATTTATTCCCTATTACCTAATCATCATTAAAACTTATGGTATTGAGTTCTCTTTTTTAGTTATTTTGAATTAATTTTTATCGTTAATAGGTGTTTAAACTAAATAATTAGTATTTTAGTTTGTTGAAAGAAAATTAAAATAAAAAAAAATAGTAATTATCATAGGTCTACTATCAACACGCTCTTAAAATATGTAGAATCAATAGAATTTAAAAATTATCAAAAAAAATTGAAAAATACATACAGTTTCAAAAACAATATTAAAATTTTCAAACTCTAAAATTGCATTAAGAACGCTTTAAATATTTTTTCTATATTTTTCTAAAAAGTATGTAAAAAAACAGAAAAATTACAATTCTGACCATTTTTGAAGAATTTATGAGCGAAAAAAAGAAATTCGATGTGACGGTGCTGCCTCCTAGAGGCTAAGAAATGAATTATATTTTTCTTTGACATTGTTCTTTTTACCGTCGCCTCAAAATTTGATATCTATTTACCATTTTAGAAATTAAATTTTCGAAAAATTATTTCTGATTTACAATATATTGAAATCTATTTAAGAACAAAAAAATAAATTCTTGGAACATTTATTTATTTTATTATTTTTAAAATAGTTTACTAATTAAAAAAAAAAAATCGTTTAGATATAAGTAAAATTTGACAGCCATAATATATAAAAACAATAATAATAATTTTTTAAATTGATTTTTCTGCAGGCCCTCGTCGCGCCATGGTGGCATCGCACACTTGACTTGAAAACGATCCCAAATCTAGTGACCGAAATGTCGTGTATATTTGTTTGTGTTTTTTTAATAATAAATGTAAACAGTGCATATTTATTTCAAAAACTTATAATAAAATAACAATAATAATAATAATAATAATAATAATAAACAAACAAACATTTGACTAGAGATCTCACAGAGTGAGCCACTTATCATTGGCTAACTTTGAGGCCTCAATTCCAGGCATATTTTTACTGAATTTAATTGAAAAGTTTTTGTTTTGCCGAGAGTAGCAGAGTTGTTGATTCACAAAGAGCAACAACATTTATAATTGAAGAAAGACTGATGATGAAGACCAAGTCTTCGAAACTATAGTCTCAAACAAATAAATAATATATATACAGATATATCATCTCGATATATATATGTGTATGTTTATTTGCATCAAGCAGAGCACAACCTCTTTGTTTCATATTTTTACTGTTGTCATTCCCTAATACGGTAAAAAAACATTCTTAAAATAAAAATTTTGTAATCATAAAATGAAAAAAAAGTTAAAAATGGAGAATAAAGCCCGTGACATGGCTAATGCCAACCTAATAGTCTAAAACCAGCCCGAAGTCGAGGTCTTCAAATCGCAGAACTGAATTCATCCTCACGGAGCGCATTTTTTTTATCCAATCTAACCTCTGACGTCACGGGCTCTATTCTCCATTTTAGCCAAACACTAAATAAACAAACATTCGACTGGAGATTTCACAGAGTGAGCCACTTTATCTTTGGCTAACTTTGAGAGACCTTAATTCTAGACATATTAATTAACTAAATATTGTAAAAATATCTTATACTTATAAATCTACAATTTTTAAATTTATAAATTTGTCAATATATTTTTTTAAGTAAATTATAAGACAATCAACAACAACATTGTCGAAGCTTTAACAATCTGACGTCATTGAAAAATCAATTTTTTTTTTAGTTTTAAATCCTTATAAAAAAAATGAGTTTTTAATGGATTAAAGATTGTTTCTTTTTATTTTGCTTACTCTTTGTGTTAGAAAAGTCAAAAAATACTAATAAATGTAAAAAAAAAGTGGAAATTTCCCCTTTTATACATAGTTTTAAATTTAGACAGTCGAATTTGATATATATATATATCAGATTCAGAAAAGTGTTAAGTTCATATTATTATAAATTAAAAACAAAAACTAAAATAAGGTAACGGCAACAGTAGTTGACCGTGCACCAGTAGTTGACCACCATTTTCGACATAAAACTTTAATTAATAAGGATCCAGATGGAAGGATTCCCTTGAAAAAAATCTATGGATACTAGACAGCAGGACCTGTCCATAGATTTTTTTTTTCAAGGGAATCTTTCCATCTGGATCCTTATTAATTAAAGTTTTATGTCGAAATGGTCAACTACTGGTGCACGGTCAACTACTGCTGCCTTTACCTTAATTATTTTATATTCTCGCCAGCACAAAAAAAATCGATCTATTTACTAAATAATTTAATGTACCTATTATTTATTTATTTATATATTCATTGACAAAACAGTTTTGGTCACCACTTGTTGATCAGATTTTTTTTTATTTATTTAATGTCACCGGGAACAAAGCCCATTTAGACAGCACATAAGTAGACTGTTAGTAGGGTTAGTGAGGGAGCCGAGTTTTCAGCCGGTAGAAATTTTTATTTGCTAGCTAGGATCGAACCCCGGACCTCCACTTCAACATCGTCATAATCGATCGATGCCGAAGCGAAGCCAGTGCCGTTAGCTGACTGAGCTACCCGACTCCCCGATCAGAATTTAATATTAAAAAAAAACAAAAACTTTTTCAACAATTTATATAATTTTTTTTCTCTTTTTATTTTTGACTCACAAATGATCAAGTATGCCTAGTTTGTTTATTACTCTAAACACATTGTTAAACAATCCGTTTAATCAAAACAATTAATATAAACAAATATGGAATTACAGAGCGGATTCAATTTTAACAATTTTACAAATTAATTTATCAATTTTATATTTTTTATTTATTTATTTTTTTGTTGAAATAAATATATAAATGGATTGAATTTTGTGTGCCGGTGAGTAAATAATTAATTAATATTTTAATCAAAAAAAACTCATTAATTTAAATCATCATGACTTTTTCAAAAAAATATTCTATTTTTTTTTATATATTTTTATAACCTATTTTTTTTTCATTGAAAAATTGCCAAAAGCATTTGAATTTATTATTTTTTTTATTAAATATACTTTTTTATATATATATCTAATTTATTAATAATATAATAATTATTATTATTAGTAAATATTGAATATTGAAATTTCGCAAATAATTTTATTATTCCATAATTTATTTAAGTAATCATTTTTTTTTCTAAATACACTTTCATTGAAATATTGTTTTTCTTCTCGAAAATATGAAAATTTAAATTTATTTCAATAATATTTCTTAATAAACTATTTATAAAAAAACAAAAAAAACAACAACTTTCACTTATAACCTTCTCTTGTTGTAAACATCTTCCCAAATCCGAAAAAACCACTATGTAATTAAAATTAGGTATAGTTAGGATCAGTGCTGCCGCGAGCTTTTATTCCAATATACTATTTATTCATTTTAGTAAATGTACTGTAATTAATCGTATGTTTCCTATATTTGATTCAATCGCGAATCGAATGCAGGTGATTTTTGTCAAATATTGAGTGAAAATAATATCTGAACTTATATATTTCTAACTTTAAATAATGATGTTAAATAAATTTATAATTTTTCCCATTAATATATCAAAGAATAATTGATATATTAACGAGAATTGTTTTGATCGCGCTTTTTAAACAGGATATATATCGCGAGACTACTGCTGGTTGAAGCTATTGGAGTCTGCTAAATCTTAAGTCTGGACCAAGAGAGAATGAAAAAGATATGATCCATTTAGCTATAATTCAACGTCATTATTGCGTTTACACTTGGATGGATCATCAAATGATTTTGAAATCTGTGATGTTATATATTCAATCTTCCCAGTCCAGAGCGCCCGATCTGTTAACACGTATGTTAGGTGCTTGCTATTAATTAATCGTATCTTTTCTATATTTGATTCAATAACGAATCGAATGCAGGTGATTTTTGTGAAATATTAAGTGAAAATAATATCTGAACTTAATGACAAGCACCTAACATACGTGCTAACAGATCAGGCGCTCTGGACTGTGAGAATTGAATATATAACATCTCAGATTTCAAATTCATTTGGTGATCCATCCAAGTGTCATGCGGGCTAAACGGAAAAATTACTTTGGATTATAGCTAAATGGATCATATCCTTTTCATTCTCTCTTGGTCCAGACTTAAGACTCAGCAGACTCCAATAGCTTCAACCAGCAGTAGTCTCGCGATATATGTCTTGTTCAAAAAGCGCGATCAAAACAATTCTCATTAATGTGTTAATTATTCTTTAATGTACTGTAATGGGTTAAATAACCGAGCCACTTTATTTTTACTTATTTATTTACCTATTTACTTAGTGTCGGAAAGAGTAATTCATTTAAGGATTTATTTCATCAATTAATGCCTCAAAACTCATCTATCGAAACAGATCTATTTTCAGAGTATACTGGGTGAGTTTTTTTTATCTTGAGACAGTCTTATAACTCAAAAACAGTGCATTATATGAAAAAAAGTTTCAAATAAAAGTTTATTTATATCAGGGGGAGGGGGGAACTAAACTATGCGATTGTTTGTCGACATAGAACAAGGTTTCAAGGGTATTTAGAGGTCAAGTTCTGTTTTTTAAATAGGAACCTATATGTTTCTGAATCTAGAAATAATAAACTGCAACGGATCGTTGCTAAACTTTATCCAAATTCATTTGAAATATTAATATGTTTATTCCTTTATTATTAATCAGATATCACTTGCAATTTGCAGTTCATGTTACTTTAATTCTAGTGGAGGAATAACCATTCTATATTGGATTTTTGACGTTTCGGTTTTTATTGGTAACCATTGCTGAAGACATAGAGGAATCGACTTAAAACCAAAAATATCGATTGATTCTCATCTAGTACTTGATTTTTGACGTTTCGGTTTTTATTGGTAACTATTGGTGAAGATATAGAGGAATCGACTTAAAACCAAAAATATCGATTGATTCTCATCTAGTACTTGATTTTTGACGTTTCGGTTTTTATTGGTAACTATTGGTGTAGATATAGAAGAATCGACTTAAAACCAAAAATATAGATTGATTCTCATCTAGTACTTGATTTTTGACGTTTCGGTTTTTATTGGTAACTATTGGTGAAGATATAGAGGAATCGACTTAAAACCAAAAATATCGATTGATTCTCAACTAGTACTTGATTTTTGACGTTTCGGTTTTTATTGGTAACTATTGGTGTAGATATAGAAGAATCGACTTAAAACCAAAAATATAGATTGATTCTCATCTAGTACTTGATTTTTGACGTTTCGGTTTTTATTGGTAACTATTGCTGAAGACATAGAGGAATCGAGTTAAAACCAAAAATATCGATTGATTCTCAACTAGTACTTGATTTTTGACGTTTCGGTTTTTATTGGTAACTATTGGTGTAGATATAGAAGAATCGAGTTAAAACCAAAAATATCGATTGATTCTCAACTAGTACTTGATTTTTGACGTTTCGGTTTTTATTGGTAACTATTGGTGAAGATATAGAGGAATCGAGTTAAAACCAAAAATATCGATTGATTCTCAACTAGTACTTGATTTTTGACGTTTCGGTTTTTATTGGTAACTATTGGTGAAGATATAGAAGAATCGACTTAAAACCAAAAATATCGATTGATTCTCAACTAGTACTTGATTTTTGACGTTTCGGTTTTTATTGGTAACTATTGGTGAAGATATAGAGGAATCGAGTTAAAACCAAAAATATCGATTGATTCTCAACTAGTACTTGATTTTTGACGTTTCGGTTTTTATTGGTAACTATTGGTGTAGATATAGAAGAATCGACTTAAAACCAAAAATATAGATTGATTCTCATCTAGTACTTGATTTTTGACGTTTCGGTTTTTATTGGTAACTATTGGTGAAGATATAGAGGAATCGAGTTAAAACCAAAAATATCGATTGATTCTCAACTAGTACTTGATTTTTGACGTTTCGGTTTTTATTGGTAACTATTGGTGTAGATATAGAAGAATCGACTTAAAACCAAAAATATAGATTGATTCTCATCTAGTACTTGATTTTTGACGTTTCGGTTTTTATTGGTAACTATTGGTGAAGATATAGATGAATCGAGTTAAAACCAAAAATATCGATTGATTCTCAACTAGTACTTGATTTTTGTCGTTTCGGTTTTTATTGGTAACTATTGGTGAAGATATAGAGGAATCGACTTAAAACCAAAAATATCGATTGATTCTCATCTAGTACTTGATTTTTGACGTTTCGGTTTTTATTGGTAACTATTGGTGTAGATATAGAAGAATCGACTTAAAACCAAAAATATAGATTGATTCTCATCTAGTACTTGATTTTTGACGTTTCGGTTTTTATTGGTAACTATTGCTGAAGACATAGAGGAATCGAGTTAAAACCAAAAATATCGATTGATTCTCAACTAGTACTTGAGGAATAACCTTTCTATATTGAATTTTTAACATTTCGGCTATTATTAGTAACCATTGCTGAAGACATGGAGTAATCGACTTAAAATCAAAAATAGCCATCGATTCTCATCTAATACTTGAGGAATAACAATTTTATATTAGATTTTTGACGCTTCGATTATTATTGGTACCATTGCTGAAGACATGGAGCTACTCAAGCTTGAGTTGTTTGCCATAAAAGAGTTTAGTCTTTTTGATTTTAAGTCTATTCTTCCATGTTTTCAGTAGGGGTTGCCATTAATAGTCAAAACATCAAAAATGGAATGCAATACGGTTATTCTTCTAGTATTAGATAAGAATCGATGGTTATTTTTGATTTTAAGTCGATTCCTCCATGCCTTCAGCAATGCTTACCAATAATAATCGAAGGGTCAAAAATCTAATGTATAATGATTAATGAGAATCGATCATTATTTTTGAATTAAAGTCAACATGAACTGGAAATTGCAAGCGATATTTGATTAATAATAAAGGAATAAACATATTAATATTTCAAATGAATTTGGATAAAGTTTAGCAACGATCCGTTGCAGTTTATTTTATACGACATCAAATAATAAAAAATATTAAATCAATTTGAACTCAAAAAAAAAATCCTAATAATTATTTTCAACAATCATTCAACTTAATTATCAAATATTTAATTATTAAATAAATAATTATTAATAATTTTGCGACACTGTTCTGAGACATTCAAGAGTGTATTTCAAGTCTTCTGGATGAATTCCAATTCCATTTTCGTTATTTTGGCCTGTTCCAGTTTCTTCCTTGCCTTTACAATTCCTGTTTTTTAAACAGATTTACAACCATACGCGGATCCAGGGGGGCAATGGGCGACCGCCCCCCCCCCCCCCCCCCCCCGCTTGGACAATTCGATCGCGACACACACTTCCGAGATCAAAAGTAGATCTTATATACCGGCGACCGCCCCCCCCCCCCCCTCAAATCAGAGGTCTGGATCCGCGCCTGTTTACAACACGATAAAATGAAGCTTGGGAGGGTGTATTCCTATCAGGAAAATGCTCGGCTTCCATTTCAATGGCAGCCACATAACACTTCTTCCACATTGACCGTATAAATTAGGACCATTTCAATTCTGTCTACAACAAAAAATGCTCCATTTTTATTATTGTATTTAGACACATTTAAAACTATGTGTAGCGTCATCGATACGTACTTTATATTGATATTTTGAAACTTATATTTTTTAAGACTGTAATGTATCATAAATATACTTACTACCTTTGAGATATTTTATAGAATGTACTATTAGAAACCAAATTATTTTAATGTTAATGTACTCTTGTACTTTTCAAGCAAAAATAATACATTTGTACTGTAATGGCAATACTGGGTAGGATAGATATTTTTTCAATTAGGTATAAAATCAAAAAGAGATATTTAATGTTATATATTCATGTATTAACTTATTTATTTATTTGATTTCTTAATTTATATCACAAGAAGTTTTGCCTAAAATGATACAGCTACAATAAAATGTTAACAATATTCTAATATAATATGTTCCTTTGCTTTAAATTAATATTGAAAAGATCTTTTTTGTTCAGACTAGCAGGTGTGTGTTGATATTTAAGAGGAAATCAATGAAGTTCTGCTTTACTTTATGCAAATAAACATATGTATACCTATCAGTGGATGGCTGTGACTTTTCAACAAATATTATTAAATTTTATTTTATTTTATTCTTCGCTTTTTGTTAGCAAATTTCATCGAAAATGGGCTTAATAGATATGCATTAGGAAGACACTAGCCTTTGGATTTTATAGGATGCTAAGGACACTGGGTTTCGGATTTATTCATATTTCTACTAAAACATATGAAATCAAGAAGTGAAATGTAAGCAATTCTTAAAAAAAAACCTTTTGATTTTATTTACACAATGGTCATGAACAATTACACACACTGCTCTACAAAAATTGAACAGAGATTTTCTTCATAAAATTTTTTTTTCGCGCTGATTCTTATATTTTCCGATTTTTTACAACAGTTCAGGTTTTTGGGATAGATATTCCGTCGTCGCATAGTTGAACGATCAAAGAGACTTCCTATGTTTATGTTTTGTTTTGTTCTATTTTATCTAAGCGTTTGTATTCCTAGTTTTCCCTTCGCTTGTAAACACGCTATTTCTACTAATAAACTAATTCACAAGTAATCATTCAATTTATTCTCTTATTTCTGGATGTTCTAACATTTTTGGTCCTTCGAGCCGGATATAACATCTCATTATTTTTACCTTTTTTTTTCATAATGCCATTGACCAAGTATTTAGTGCTACAACGAGAAGCCATTTTCGCTAAAGTTACGACCGAAATTAAATTAATTGCCAATGATGATTACGAAGCGGCTATCAAAGAAGGGGAATGAGTTAACGTTAATACAAATGAAATTTTCAAGATCAACGCAGCCAGCGACAAAAGGGATCAAATCTCCATACTAGCCAGCACGACTGCGTTTTTTAAAATGTTAATGGGAAAACTAGGAATACAAACACATAAATAAAACAGAACAAAACATAAATATAGGAAGTCTCTTTGCCGGCGATCGTTCAACTATTCCACGATAGAACAATATTTCTGGTCAATTTTGACCCTTTCCTGACCACCATACATAAATTTAAAATAAAATTGTTTGTTTTATTAATAGAAAAAAAATATTCATCTATAATTTTCAATTTATCCCTTGTTTCTAGCTCAATTAGAACTCAATTTAAAGCCAAAAAACTAAAACTATATATTTATAATGATTCAATTATCTATCTATCTAAGATTCACGATCATATGGTATATATGCCTGCTTAAAAAAAAGAAACCCTATCGACAAAATTATATATTTACTAATCAAATGATGATAAATAGAAGCTCAATCGACATTCTGTGCAAGAGAGCTCGAATTTTAGATAACAATTTTTTTCTGCAATGTTGAAGTAGATCGGAAATTGATCCCAATATTTGACTATACACAAACTATGTTTGGGAAGGACCGACTCAAATTTGATAAAATTTTGTTTTATCATCGCAAATACATAGGTGTGGAAAATTTCAAGCAAATTTGTGGCTAGAAGAGGCCAATATAAATGGCTTCCAAGATTTTACAATTCAACAAAGAGTAAATAAAAGCTTATATGGTAAAAATAAAACTAGATTTTTTTTTATTGTTATTAAATATAGTCATAAAATGTAGTTTTAGTTTTTTTTTTGTTAAAATCGAATTCTCAGACAGTTGTTTTGTCGATAGGGTTTCATTTTTCAGCAAAACAAATGCGTATTGATTCTTGAATCTTAGATATTTGAATACTAATAAAATATAATATAAATTAAACTCTAGTCTTTACAATCTATGAATTTAACAAAATAAACAGCTTTATACATTCTTCTACAATCTTATAACAAAACACAAATTATAGAACAAAAAAAAAAGACGAAACTATTTTAATCAGATCTTATTCATATAGGAAGTTCTTCTTCTTTTGCTTATTTATTTCTCACATCCGACTTTATGATTAAAAACCACAATTTTATAGCTTTGTGACTATCTAACTACAATAAAATAGTTGTAGTCCAGTCAAATTGTGCTCAAATGGGCCTCTATGGGGGGTAGTTCTGGTTTTTTGCATGTTTATATTTTTTTGGGGCGCTCAATCCAAATATGGGGTCTTCCGGCAAAATTTCCTGAACCAACATTGTAGAAAATGAATAAAAGGTGAAAATTTACATTTTTGGTGGTTTTTCGCTTATAACTCAAAAACCATCAACCTTTCGTAAATAACCTTCCCATTTAAAATGAAAGTTCATAGAATTTCCTACAAAGGATAAGATCCGAATCCTCAAAAGTGTCATGGAACATGCTGGATATCTATAAATATAAGTTTTATCAAAAAAGTGGAACAAGTAATCGTTCAAGTCAACAAAATTTTCTAGAGAATGAGATAAGAATCAAGTTTGTAGGATGAGTAATTTTTATTTTATGAAGGAAAAAGTGCAATTTTTTGAAAAAACGGATCATTTCCTATCATGAAAAATGCTGGATATTTATCAATCAAAGAGTTTTAACAAAAAAGTGGTTCAAGCCAACAAAATTTCTTAGAGAATGAGATAAGAATCAAGTTTCTAGGATCTGAGTGATTTTCATTTTATAAAAAATTCCGATTTTTAACCGACTTCAAAAAAGGAGGAGGTTCTCTATTCGACTGAATTTTTTTTTCCTACAATTTAGGTTTATTTCTCCGACCAACCGTTTGGGCTCAAGCGCAAAATCCAAGTTTTCGACCTCGGCTGCCCATCTCGGATAACCCAAAAACTCGCACTTTTTTGATATTTTCCCATTTTGACCATGAAAGAGCACGCCCTCGACAAAGACCACTCTATACATTTTAAACAAGATTAAATTTTCTACAATTCAAACAATGTTTCATCTTAATTGGACAAATGGCAATCCGTGCCGCAATGAGGCTGAAGTTTCGCAAAAAATCGCAAAACTTCAACCTCATTGCGGCACGGATTACCATTCATCCAACTAAGATGAAACCCTATTTAAATTATAGAAAATTTAATCTAGTTTAAAAATGTATAGAGTGGTCCTTGTCGAAAACGCGCTCCCCCATGGTCAAAATGGGAAAATATCAAAAAAAAAAGTGGTAACTTTTGGAGCTGCCGTGGTCGAAAACTTGAATTTTGAGCTTGAACGGTTGGTCGGAGTAAAAAACCTAAATAATAAAATTTGTAGGAAATTGATAGCGTTTTTCTTTAGGAGACGGACTGGTATAAATATGTAATTGGATGTTGATGAAGGCAGTCCACGGTGGTTGTAAAAAATATACTATAATGGTTTTATTGTTTTACATTTATTTGTTAAAACCGACGTTTCGGAGATTTATTCTCTCCTTCTTCAGGGCAACAAAAAGTCAATGAAAGTAGTTCAAATCATAATTACCTCCTGTCTCCCTTGACAATGCCAAAAAAAAACATTATAAAATTTTTTTGGCATTGTCAAAGGAGACAGGAAGAAATTATGATTTGAACTACTTTCATTGACTTTTTGTTACCCTGAAGAAGAGAGAATAAATCTCCGAAACGTCGGTTTTAACAAATAAATGTAAAACAATAAAACCATTATAGTCTTATTTTTTACAACCCTCGGTGCCGCTCACTGCAGCTGGGAATATTAATTTAATATTAAGAAAAATAAAAAATTAATTCTCGATAAGAAAGTGGACTGTATCTAGTTTTTAATGGAATTTAATATAAATTTTTGGTTTATAAAATATTAATTTTTAAAATTGAATACAAGTGATTTTATATTAGGATTAAATTAAAACTATATATATAAAAATAAAGAAGTTTAGCTAATTGCAATACAAATTAAATTGCACAAAATATAAGTAAATTATATATATATAAATAAATTATACATATATAAGTTAAAGTGATTAAAAGTTAAGCCAATTGCAAATAATATAATTAAAGTAATAATATAAATTAATTCAATTTAAGATGAAGAAAATGTTCGTATAATTGCGTTTAAATTTTAGTAAAGTTAAAGTTTAGTTAATCAATAAACGCCAATTGCAAAATCTAAATTGCACAATTGCCAAACATATAATATATAGCCAGATGATCGCAGTGGGCAACACAATTCAATCTATTCTCTATTTGGTTGTAAATCAAATAAACAAATAGAAAGAAACTCAAGATCAATCTAAATTGATGAAAAAACAAATAAAAATATGCCTGCGATCTATCTGCTATTATCATGAATTTTGGGCACTCAACAATTCATATTTAACGCTCTCTGCGTATGTTCAAAACCAAATGTTGCTTATCGGTTTATCACAATAATCATCTGGTTGGTTATCTTTTCGGTAGTCTGATTCTGATTGGGAGTGCTGATTGGGAGAGAAAACAAGATGCGATTACATTCTAAAATTCATCAATTTTCCAGTAATCGAGGAGCTATCAAATGAGTTAAGACCGTTCTTAACGACATCAGAATAAAAAAGAATGAGTTTAAGATAAATTGCGTGTTAAGGTTAGAAAATAAAGCAAGGACATAGGTAGGAGATAGCAATTAGTGCCTCAAAATATCGATGCATACAGCCTTATCTATTTTCCCATTTGACACGGCGGTAATTTTGAAAATGAATATTTCGCGAGGTCTATTTGCCAGCACCATATTGGGCCCGCAAAAAGATGACTCACTCCGTATGAGTTATCTAGTGAAAAAAAGTGTTTCAAAGCAACAGTGGGACTAATCTTACTAAAGGTCTGTTATACTCAGCAAGTTGAGTATGGATTTTATCAACACTACAAAATGATTATTTCTTGAAAGATTTCAACAATGTGACCGTCTATTCATTGAAGAGGATTAGTGGATCTCATAAGAGACTTAATTGTCCTACGAAAGGATTTGTATTGAGCATTTTAACAATTTATCTTCATAAAAAATTAATTTAAGGTGCAATTAAAATAGTCGCTTTTTTCAATGGATGAAAGAAAAAGGCACAAATGAACTAAATAGATACAAACAAAGTAAGTACAAACCAAAAAAAAAACAAAAAATGAGTTTATATGACAGAATAAAATAGGAGTATAAAATAAAATAAAACCAAAGGATTCACGCTGGAAAGTTGCCAGCGATCATTTACCTGTTCCGAGGATCGAACAAAATATCAAATTTTAGTTTTCAGAAATTCGCGAAAGATGAGACTTATCACTGTATTGCAACACCCATGCAATTGTACTCTTGACTCTAGCTAAATTAGAAAATCGGTTTATAAGAATCTCGCGAGTTACTAAAATTAAAATGACTTTAAATGTTCGTTTCCCTCTTTTTCCCTTTTTTTTTTTTTTTCTTTGTATACGGGATAACTGTGTGCGTATCACGCACACGAATTACTTTAAGATTTTTATCAATTAGGAACAAAAAATAAACACAAATCTCGAAGCTATGAGCCTCGGCAAATGGGTTTATTTGATAATATTCAAGCCTGGTTTGTAAGGCCAATCGTTGAATATTATTTTTATCAAAAACTAACAAAAAATAAACACATATCTCGAAGTTGTGAGCATCGGCAAATGGGTTTATTTGATAATATTCAAGCCTGGTTTGTAAGGCCAATCGTTGAATATTATTTTTATCAAAAACTAACAAAAAATAAACACATATCTCGAAGTTGTGAGCATCGGCAAATGGGTTTATTTGATAATATTCAAGCCTGGTTTGTAAGGCCAATTGTTGAATATTATTTTTATCAAAAACTAACAAAAAATAAACACATATCTCGAAGTTGTGAGCATCGGCAAATGGGTTTATTTGATAATATTCAAGCCTGGTTTGTAAGGCCGGACGTTGAATACTATTTTCATTAAAAAGGAAAAAGAAAGAAACATAAATTTTTGACCTAGTTATCAAAACATATAAAACAAAAGACAATTTTGATCTAGCAAATAACAGATTACTAGTAAAATTATTTTCATCGCAAAAGGACAAAAAATAAACAGAAATTTCATAGCCACGGCTACTTGCATCAGCAAATCCGTGTATCTCATAATATTTCGCGTTAGGTAGTAAAGCTAATCGTGGAATACTAAATTTATCAAGTAACTCAAAATTCGTTACTAAATCTTTCCATAAAACTCTAAGAAATTCTTGGTGAGGAGGATTAATTAAAAATCGGCGACCTACCTGCCTCAAAGCAGCAGTGATCACACAATTAGAATCTAAATCAATTTTTAAATAAAGAGCATTATGAACATCGCGTTGCAAAGATTGGCCTGCATGCACAATCTTTCTCAACGTGACCTCATTAGAAGAAACAAATTTCTGATTAAAGACAACCTTTAATCCCTGCAAAGAAATGCGCTCCTTCACAACAGGGCGCGAATATAAATATAATTGATTAATTCCAAAAATTGGTCGTAGAATTGGCTCCATTGACCCAAAACACTCCCAAAAAGCTCTGGCACCGTTTAATTTGAGAATAAAATCTCCACAAAATCCACGATCACGAGGATAACATATTTTTTCATCAATAGAAAAAGAAAAGGGATTTTCTAAGTGTAGTGGAAATAGATTTACAGAAAATCTTCCGGGAAAAATTGGTTTTTCCAATTCAGAAAACTCATATCCACATGGTTTTTCCAATATTGAAACATCAACTTTTGAATCTGATTCAAGTTCAGAAATCGATTCTTTTACCTCATTCACCAAAGGCTGGTTCAAGCTGCGGCAACTTTGTAAATGTGTATAAGAAACGATTGAAAAATAATCGTCATTATTTTTCAAGTTCGAAACAAAAACCTTTGAATCTGATTCAATTTCAGAAATCGATTCTTTTACCTCATTCACCAAAGGCTGACTCAAGCTGCGGCAACTTTGTAAATGTGTATCAGAAACGATTGAAAAATAATCATCATTATTTTTCAAATTCGAAACAACAATCTTTGAATCTGATTCAATTTCAGAAATCGTTTCTTTTACCTCATTCACCAAAGGCTGACTCAAGCTGCGGCAACTTTGTAAATGTGTATCAGAAACGATTGAAGAATCATTATTTTTATTTATCCCATTATCATTTTTACTTTCTGTGGACAATACAGAAATATTTCTCACAACATTAGATTTTAAAACTTTTGATGCATCAGCATCTGAAATACCTGATACTGAATCGCGCTTCAGACATATCTGCATATGAATCCTTCTCATTTCTCTCCCAATCATTCGCATGCTCTTCATAAGGGTTTGAACCTGATCATCTCCAAAACCATGTCTCCAAATTTGCTCTTCAATTGCATTGAGTTTTATACGAATATCATCTTTTTCACCTTTGAACAGTTTAAAATAAAGATTAGCACATATTTTGTCTTTGATATCATTAGCCTCCTCGGCAAGATCAATTAGAGTGGCTTTGATATCCTCAATCTCATCAACTAACAACTTGTATTCACTTTCACAAACCATATTTTATAAAAAATTAAAAAATTATCAAAAATTCAAATGAATTTATATTAAATTAAAGGGTTAACGAATTCTTTTTAGAATCCGTCGCGCGCTAAGTAACAAATGATTGATTTTAAAACCAATCTGGCTCGTAACTCGGACCAAATGGTGCCGCTCACTGCAGCTGGGAATATTAATTTAATATTAAGAAAAATAAAAAATTAATTCTCGATAAGAAAGTGGACTGTATCTAGTTTTTAATGGAATTTAATATAAATTTTTGGTTTATAAAATATTAATTTTTAAAATTGAATACAAGTGATTTTATATTAGGATTAAATTAAAACTATATATATAAAAATAAAGAAGTTTAGCTAATTGCAATACAAATTAAATTGCACAAAATATAAGTAAATTATATATATATAAATAAATTATACATATATAAGTTAAAGTGATTAAAAGTTAAGCCAATTGCAAATAATATAATTAAAGTAATAATATAAATTAATTCAATTTAAGATGAAGAAAATGTTCGTATAATTGCGTTTAAATTTTAGTAAAGTTAAAGTTTAGTTAATCAATAAACGCCAATTGCAAAATCTAAATTGCACAATTGCCAAACATATAATATATAGCCAGATGATCGCAGTGGGCAACACAATTCAATCTATTCTCTATTTGGTTGTAAATCAAATAAACAAATAGAAAGAAACTCAAGATCAATCTAAATTGATGAAAAAACAAATAAAAATATGCCTGCGATCTATCTGCTATTATCATGAATTTTGGGCACTCAACAATTCATATTTAACGCTCTCTGCGTATGTTCAAAACCAAATGTTGCTTATCGGTTTATCACAATAATCATCTGGTTGGTTATCTTTTCGGTAGTCTGATTCTGATTGGGAGTGCTGATTGGGAGAGAAAACAAGATGCGATTACATTCTAAAATTCATCAATTTTCCGGTAATCGAGGAGCTATCAAATGAGTTAAGACCATTCTTAACGACATCAGAATAAAAAAGAATGAGTTTAAGATAAATTGCGTGTTAAGGTTAGAAAATAAAGCAAGGACATAGGTAGGAGATAGCAATTAGTGCCTCAAAATATCGATGCATACAGCCTTATCTATTTTCCCATTTGACACGGCGGTAATTTTGAAAATGAATATTTCGCGAGGTCTATTTGCCAGCACCAACCCCTGTGGACTGCCTTCATCAACATCCAATTACATTTGTAGGAAATTTTATAAACTTTCATTTTAAATTGGAAGGTTATTTACGAAAAGTTGATAGTTTTTGAGTTATAAACGAAAAACCGCAAAAAGATTTTTTGCATTTTCTACAATGTTGCGTCACAAAATTTAGGTGGGAGACCTCAGATTTAGATTCACCGCCCCAAATACATAGGTATATAAATATCTATGCAAAAAATCAAAACTTTCCTGATAAAAACACAATTTGACTGGACTTATTGTCTTTAATGCACTGTATGTTATAATAAATTATTAATAGATATAAATACCCCCTTCGCCCCCCCTTTAGGAAAATATATGTATATATATTTAAAACATTTTATTTTTATAATAAAAATGATTTTCAACTTAATAATTTAAGAGTTGCAGAGTTTTTGCTATCAATTCTACTAGATTCTAATTTTTGGTTGCCGCTTTCTTTACTCAGGGGATTATATTTTCCCCCCTAGTCTAACGAGAGAACGGATTCTTTGCTGGCTCGTGTCCCGGATGAATCTAATCGTGGTCCTCCGAGATAGCTGATTGGGTTATTGAAAGTGCGGGCATCCTCCGAGAGGAAGATGGCTGGCAGAATGGCTCGAGGAACGCCGCTCAAGACACGAGAAGAACCCTCCTCGGCTAGGGGCGCTAAAAAACAAACCAAAACCACTCGGCTCACATTAGGGATGCACATTTATTAGTAAGCATCCTAGAGAAGCATCTTAGGTAAATACCAACACAATCAATTTCAAGTCTGGATTGAAAAAAACTATTATAAAACACAAGAGCCAGTGGCGTAACTATACCATTGGCTAATTCATCGGATGGAGTCCTCCCTCAATATAAAGAAGCCTAGCCAACGTTGTAGTTCTTTTTACTAAACTACGTAAAGTAAGTACTTATATAATAATAAAGCGGTTTGTTCTACAGCATGCGCCGTTTTCCGTATCCAACACGCCAATTCTCTCTATCCAGAATGTCTTGCTCTTGTACCGGTCATGCCTCATCTACTCCCTGCTTCCATGTTCGTCTCGGTCTTCCTCTTCTCCTCCGACTTTCCGTGGGCATCCAGGTCCATATTTTATGAGGCCACCTATCTTACAGCATTCTTTTGAGGTGTCCATACCATATTAATCTCTTCCTTTCTATTATATCTATTATGTCGTTTTCCATTTTCATTTTGTCCCTTATAGTTGTATTTGGGATATGCTCCAATCTCATCGCATCCATTTCGAGCGCTAGTAAGTAAGTACTTACAAAAGCTATTATAATAACTATTAGAAGGGAAAATACTTACAAAATGACATAGGTGGTATAATTCGAATTTGGTGAACTCTAGCGCACAACTGACAACCACATAAGGTGACTCAAATTGTTTTTAAAAACCTGCCATACAGGGTATGGTCAAGTATTCTAATCGTGCATGAAAAAAGTGATAATAATTGTTTTGTCAAAATGTCTGTTAGTTTGTTAGTCTGGTTGTCCGTCTGTTTGTTAATCTGCGCGTTACCAAATTTTTGTAGACGAGCTAGCTCAAAAACTAGTTAGAATATCGAAACCAAATTTCCCACGTAGTTTTGGTTCATTGAGATTAAGAGCTGATTAGATTTTGGTGCATATCGACCCAAAATCAAGGGGGTTGAGGGAGGGGTTAAAAATTAAAAATCTAGGTCGTTTGAGCAAACTCAACCAAATTTTGTATACATAATCAGTGGACCCCCAGAAGTCTAAAAATGCAAAAACTAACCGCCCAAAAGGGGGGGGGTATAGGGTCAAAAAATGAAAATCTTGGCCATTTACCAACCTCAACCAAATTTTGTAACATAATCAATGGGACACCAGAAGTAAAAAAATGCCCCCCCCCCCTACATGATAATAAATAATTTTAGGGGCCAGGCTGTATGGTAAAGTCAAGTGGATGGCCACATCAGAACACGTCAGCTTATTTCTTTAAGACAAGTGTTTTTGTATAAATGATAGGTTTTTCGCATTTGTACGTGGGTAGCATTTATTTTATTCCTCAAAGATCTCTTGTTGCCCTCAAATAACTTCTTCAAAAAAAAAAAACATTCTCTTTGTATTTATTTTTGAATTTTGTTTTGTCAAAACGTTGTAAGGACAAAACGACATACCTAGACAACGTACATAATGACATAGCTATGTCACCAGCAAACGACTCTTGGTCATGTTTCCATTGCTGGGTGGGAGATAAATTTAACCTAATTTATCGTGCGGAGAATTTACCACTGCTCAAAGCCCCTAAAAACTTAGTAAATTGGACTATATCTAACTTTCTGAGATTTGGCACGTGATCCCGGCTTCTTTTCCTTCTACTCTGTTCTTTTCACGATGGAGGGGCCAGCCCATACATGCCTTTAGGGGATCCACCTTCTGGTGTATCTCCTTCTCACATCAATATCATTAAAAAAAAATCTGCTAATAAAAACAATCCATCTTGTCCTTCATTATTAGACAAGGGAAACGTAAGCCAGAGATTCGGGAGACCTACTATAAGGGAAATTAAATCAAAAAATGAGCCCAAAGGTTCTCCGACAAAGAGAAGACGAAACATCACTAAAAAATATTTGAAGACGACAGTGAAGAAGAAAAATGTCCAAATAACTCTTTTACCAATAAAGAGTTATGACCAAAAAATAAAACCCTATGTCATTTTGTCCGTATTTCTTCTAACTTTTAATTTGTGTCTGTATTTTAGTAGGTAACTTTAATTAATTGAATGCAAAACTAATAAATTTTACTAAATTTTGTAATAATAAATGTTAGGATCGTCCTGTTGTCGCGATCCTCTCGGCCCCTCTTGCCACCCTATAGTTACGCCACTGGCAAGAACTCTCGATTTCAATCGGGAAATATTTGAGCTGCGTAGTTCCCAAACTGTGCTCCCAGAATAATAAGGGGCCGTCCATAAATTACGTCACACGAATATCAAGATTTTTAGACCCCCCACTGTATCACATTTTCATTGAGCCCCCTCTGTATTGTGACGTCACTCTATCACTTTTACCATTATCCTTAAATTTAATAATTGTAGATTTTTTTTTAATAATTAAAGTCAACTATTTTTTTTATTCATATCATTTAACACATTAACTTTTCTATTATTCTTCAGGGAATGAATGATTAATTATAAGAAAAAGGATTTATTAATTTAAAAAAAAATAAAAATTAAGTGTTTTTGCTAAAAATAAATAAATCTCTTTTTTTGGCATATATAAAAAAAAATATTGAATTATAAAATATTAATAAATAACTGTACGAATTAAAATCCTTAAAAATGTAATCTGAATTTAAACTTTTGATTTATAAGCTTGGCGCGCCTGTATTTAGGCAACCAATTAAGCGCTGAAGAATGAAAGCTGCGTAAGAGCTAGGCGACCGAGGCCAGTCCATTTGCTTACAATTATTTGTCTATTTGTTGCAAATAATCATTATTTTTTATTATTTCGTAAATCCCCCAGATTATTATTATTAAAAAAACGTCACTATCTCTATTAAATAAATACCAATTATTAAAACAATCTTAAAAAGCTTATTAACAATCCAAAATTTTCGGGAGAACTTCTCCCTTTATCAATGGACATTTGGAAAAATAGTTGCTTTAAAATGAAAATAAAGGGTTTTCCAATAAGAGGTGTTATTTTGATATTCAAAGAAAAATGGCATTTTCTGAGATAAATGATCGGATGTTTATTTCAATGTAAAGAGGAAGGTATGCCATTAATAATGGAAAACAATATCAGTCAAATGGCCACCACGGCTACGCTTACAGGACCATATCCTTTTCATGAAATTTTCCACCACCAAATCGCAAAGTGGCTGCTGTATGCCCTCAATAGCTTCACGAATTCCATTTTATAAAGAAACTATTCGCTCCGTGTGCAACCGCACTTAGCGCCATCCGTGGCCAAAAAAACAACTTCAGGTACAATAATAGTGTATAAAAGCAATAGGCATTTACGAAAAATAATCAATTTCATAAAAAATAAAATATTTAAAAGTTAAAATAATCATAGATTTCCGTAATAAATAAATTTGTTGATAAACAATTAAAATAATTTTTTTTTTTTTTGACTTTTCGGCCCTTCTAGCCATAAGCCTAATTACGATACTAGTTATATTTTTAAAATTTGTCTCTACCCCCGGGGGTCAGATTTTAGCTGGATGCCTCGAGCCGGATTCGAACCCGGGTCCCCTGGTTAGCTCGCTGTCACGCTACCGCCTAGCCTATCTGACCCCCCCCCCATTAAAATAATAGATTGAAAAATATAAAAATTATAGATTATTTTTAATAAACGTTTTGAGATTGCAACGAAAAACAATCAATAAATTATTTCTACTTACTTATCTCCGAGGAGTAAACCGCGATTGGAATTAGGTGTACACCGTCTTTGGAATAATTTTGTAATTCGTTAGATAATCCATTGTCATCTATTGTCTTCTAATTGGAAATGCGTTTTTATTTTTTTTATTTTTAATGATATTGGTGTGAGAAGGAGATACACCAGAAGGAACATCCCCTAAAGGCCTGTATGGAATGGCCCCTCCATCGTGAAAAGAACAGAGTAGAAGGAAAGAAGCCGGGATCACGAGCCAAATCTCAGAAAGTTAGACACAATCCAATATCCAATTTACTAAGTTTTTAGGCGCTTCGAACAGTGGTAAATTCTTCGTTCGATAAATTAGGTTAAAAGTGGAAGTGGAACTAGGTGTACACGATTTTAGGTCGCGGTTTACCCCTCGCATATCTCTATAAGTTTATTTTTTTATCATAGAAAATAGGTGAAGCCATTCTGGGATAAGTACCTTTATCAAACAAAAGCATGCTCAATATAGCGACGTGACGTAACAATCGAAAATCTTTATATCCTTTTTTACAACACAAATAAAGTACAAAAGAGGTTTTTATTCCCACGAAAATTCAGAATCTCTATAATATTATAATTTATTAGATTTGTTTCTTATAAACTCCAGACTTAAAATTGCAATGAAGATAATATAATTGTAAATAAAAGCTTTTAAGGAATTTGGTGTTGGTACTTGGTGAAACATTTTTTAAAATTATTGGATAAAAACACTTGGTAGGTTTCACATTAAGATATAAAAAAAAAGAAAACGAATTTATTTTTGGAGAATCTTTAATCTCGATATATATATTTCGGGTGACTAACCCATCTTCAAGAGAAACAGAAAGTAACTGACCTGGATAAGTCGAAATTGAATACAAGTCAATGGTAAAATTTATTTTTTAAGATAACAAAAGGGTAAATATTCAAAATTATTGGAGGGAGAAAAGGTAGGAAGTCTACTTTGGATTAATTTTGAATGGCCTTTTGAGAAATGAGGATTTCGAATTTGAATACAACTCAATGGTAAAATTTATTTTTAAGATAACAAAAGGGTAAATATTTAAAATTAGTGGAGGGAGAAAAGGTAGGAATTCTACTTTGGATTAATTTTGAATGGCCTTTTGAGAAAAGAGGATTTCGAATTTGAATACAACTCAATGGTAAAATTTATTTTTAAGATAACAAAAGGGTAAATATTTAAAATTATTGGAGGGAGAAAAGTAAATATTTACCCTTTTGTTATCATAAACATAAATTTTACCATTGAGTTGTATTCAAATTCGAAATCCTCATTTCTCAAAAGGCCATTCAAAATTAAACAAAAGTAGACTTCCTACCTTTTCTCCCTCCAATAATTTTGAATATTTACCCTTTTGTTATCTTAAAAAATAAATTTTACCATTGACTTGTATTCAATTTCGACTTATCCAGGTCAGTTACTTTCTGTTTCTCCTGAAGATGGGTTAGTCACCCGAAATATATATATCGAGATTAAAGATTCTCCAAAAATAAATTCGTTTTATTTTTTATATCTTAATGTGAAACCTACCAAGTATTTTTATCCAATAATTGTAAATAAAAGCAATAGAAGAAGCATAATATATTGTTACAAATTGAGACAGTGCATTGTTGTTATGAATTAAAGCAAAAGATACAACAAAAGCCTTCTTGATGCATCCAAAAAAACAAAACAAAAAATAAAAATAAAAAAAATGTGTGAACCTCATCCACATAAGCTCACGGGGGAAGTGAAACTTCTCCAACTGTTAGAGTTTTTACTTTCTAGCTTCAAAACTTAAGGTATACATTAATGAGAAAGAATTTAATTTATGGACGGATTCTATGATTCTATAGAAATATTATTAAATTGCGATATCAGAGGGGATTCATCCCCCCAGGAGTCGAACCTGAGAACTAACAACTTTTGTCTCGAGGGTGTGAGCTAACTGCCCCGAAAGCATGTTAGTTCTCAGGTTCGACTCCTGGGGAAATGAATCCCCTCTGATATCGCAATTTAATAATATTTCTATTAAAATCATAGAATCTGTCCTATAAATTAAATTCTTCTCGTTTATAATTGATTTGTTAATCTGAACACGAGCTCATTTTTGAAAAACATTCCAACTCTTTTCAAAAATAAGATGCTCAAATCTTTACTTGTATAAATTAATAATGTAAAATAAATCCGATTTAGTCCAGTCAAATTGTATTTTTAATCAGGAAAGTTTTGGGGTAGTTCTGATAGTTTGTATATATATGTTTTTTTGGGCGCTGAATCCAAATCTGAGGATGACAAGAAATGATCCATTTTTTCAAAAAATCGTAGTTTTTCCTTCATAAAATGAAAACCACTCATCCTAGAAACCTGATTCCTGTCTCATTCTCTAAGAAATTTTATTGACTTGAACGTTTACTTGTGCCATTTTTTTGATAAACTCTAGGATTTATAGATATTCAACAGGATATGATCCGAATCCTCAAAAGTGCCATGGAAATTGCTGGATATCTATGAATCTAAGAATTTCATCAAAAAACGTTCAAGGGAATAAAATTTTCTAGAGAATGATACAACAAGAATCAAGTTTCTAGGATGAGTGGTTTTCATTTTATGAAGGAAAAACTGCGATTTTTTGAAAAAATGTATCATTTCCTGTCAAGAAAAATTAAAGATATCTTATTTCATTATTCGTGTCCATGATTAATAATTAAAGGAATCGTAGGGAGTTGGACAAGACTTTAAATTAAATTAAATACAAGTTTTGATTAAATATGCCATACGTTTCGTTGCTGTTTTGCAACTTCTTCAGTGGCTGAAATAGCAAAACAAAACCATTAGACATCTTTTTATTGATCATTTCTACAAAGTACAATGGTATGTTAGGTTAGTTTTTTTTTCTCACCTCATTTATTAAACTTATTTGTCAGGATTTTTACTACGAGAAAAAACATTTCAAACAGTATTATTTCTTCTATCACAATTCATTCAATTCAGCAAATAACATAAAATATAAACCTTTTAAACAAATTAATTGTTTTTTGTCAAAAAACTAAAAGAATCAAATTGAACAAAGAAATTTTTTTTATTATTATTATGTACTAAGATGTCATTAAGAAGATTATTATGTACTTTATATAAAAAAGAACGAAACAATAAACTTTAGAACAGATGTGGATAATCTAAATATTGTATATAGTCAATTATTTGAATTAAGACAATAATGTAAATAGATGATCAAATGTATATTTTAAATAGTAAAGTAGGGAAAAAAATTATTTTAAAAAAAGTGAATTGTTTGTCGGATTCAGGAGTTGACCAAGAGGGGTCGATAGTTGCTAGATTGAATATTATAATATAAAAAATAAATAATCAATGCACTTCTTAATGACATCTTAGTACATAATATAATAATAATAATAAAAAAAAATTCTTTGTTCAATTTGATTGTTTTAGTTTTTTGACAAAAAACAATTGATTTGTTTAAAAGGTTTATATTTTATGTTAGTTGATGAATTGAATGAATTGTGATAGAAAAAAGAATACTGTTTGAAATGTTTTTTCTCGTAGTAAAAAATCCTGACAAATAAGTTTAATAAATGAGTTGAGAAAAACTAACCTAACATGCCATTGTACTTTGTAAAAATGATCAATAAAAAGATGTCTAATGGCTTTGTTGCCCGCAATAGTGATTGACCCTCTTGAGGTATCACTTTCATTTGATTGAATGAAACTAACGGATCATTCATATCTTATAAGAATTATTTCATTACATGTTTTCCATTTTTATCCACTGAAGAAGTTGCAACGAAACGTATGGCATATTTAATCAAAACTTGTATTTAATTTAATTTAAAGTCTCCCTACGATTCCTTTAATTATTAAAGATATCTTTTAAAAACCTCATTGCGGCCCGGATTACCATTTATCCAATTAAGATGAAACTTTGTTTCAATTGTAGAAAATTTAATCTAATTTAAAAATGTATAGAGTGATCTTTGTCGAAAACGTGCTCCTTTATGGTCAAAATGGGAAAAAATCGAACAAAGTGCGAGTTTTTGGGACTGCCAAGGTCGAAAATTTGGATTTTGCGCTAGAGTCTGAACGGTTGGTTGGAGAAAAAACCTAATTAATGAAATTTGTAGTAAATATTATGAACTTTCATTTTGAATAGGAACGTTATTTACGAAAAGTTGATCGTTTTCGAGTTATAAGCGAAAAACCGCCAATAAATGGAAATTTTCACCTTTTTGTGCATTTTCTACAATTTTGTGTCAAAAAATTAGTTGGGAGACCTCAGATTTGGATTAAGCGCCCCAAAAAACATAAATAAACACAAAATCAGAACTAAAACTTTCCTAATAGGCGCCCATTTGAGCACAATTTGACTTGACTAATTTGTTTTATGAACCGATAGAGCTAATGAGCTGAAATTTGGTACATAAGTTGGTGCTAATATAGTTCACCTTTGTACCAAGTTTCAAGTTTCTAGCTCAATTCCATTGGTGGGAATATTTGGATAAAATGTTTCCCCCTCCATTCCCCCCACCACTGTCCCTATCTATATAAGTGAAGCGTGTTGGTCAGACGGGCCATTTCGTGTTGAACTCTCTTGGAGGCAACATCAAGACAATTCCAGTGGTTATTCAAATTCTTACCCTCAATTCATTACAAATCAACCCCTATCCATTCTTTAGGACTAATATTTACCCTTTTCAAGATAAATTATATTTTTTTAATCAAAAATTTTTCCACCCCTATTTCTTCAAATTTTACTATTTTTATAATTATTTTTTACAACGTTTCGAGTCAAAATAAACCATTTTTTATCAATCATTTTTCCACCCCTATTTTGAACTTACTAGAATTTATTTAAATTTTACTTATTTTTTACAACGTTTCGAGTCAAAATAAACTAAATCATTTTTCCACCCCTATTTTGAACTTACTAGAATTTATTTAAATTTTACTTATTTTTTACAACGTTTCGAGTCAAAATAAACTATTTTTTTTAACAATCATTTTTCCACCCCTATTTTGAACTTACTAGAATTTATTTAAATTTTACTTATTTTTTACAACGTTTCGAGTCAAAATAAACTAAATCATTTTTCCACCCCTATTTTGAACTTACTAGAATTTATTTAAATTTTACTTATTTTTTACAACGTTTCCAGTCAAAATAAACTATTTTTTTTAACAATCATTTTTCCACCCCTATTTTGAACTTACTAGAATTTATTTAAATTTTACTTATTTTTTACAACGTTTCGAGTCAAAATAAACTAAATCATTTTTCCACCCCTATTTTGAACTTGCTAGAATTTATTCAAATTTTACTTATTTTTTACAACGTTTCGAGTCAAAATAAACTATTTTTCATCAATCATTTTTCCACCCCTATTTTGAACTTACTAGAATTTATTTAAATTTTACTTATTTTTTACAACGTTTCGAGTCAAGATAAACTATTTTTTTTACCAAACATTTTTCCACCCCTATTTTGAACTTGCTAGAATTTATTCAAATTTCACAATTTTTTTATTATTTTTTTACAACGTTTTGAGTCAAAATTAACTATTTTTTTTACCAATCATTTTTCCACCCCTATTTTCAATTTAATATAATTTCTTCAAATTTTACTATTTTTTATGATTTTTTACAACGTTTCGTGTAAAATAAATTATTATTATTTCATTTATTTATCAAAAATTCTTCCTCTTCAATATGATTATTTATTCACGACTCTTTCCTATGACAGTGTAACCGTTTTAATGAAATCACGGAATAGTTCAAGGAAAAGTGATAATTATTTCACGGCTCGCTATACTCTGCTACAATTTTCCATTTAGTGAGGTTAACTATCGCAGCCAGGTAAGGTTAGAATCGACCTACTAATAATTTCATATAATAAACTAATAAACTATTGAAAAATTTATTTTTTATCTTAATAATTACGATTTCTTAAATTTATTATAGTCTAGCTATTATTATAAACTTCGATTTTCTAGTCTATTTTTATTTCCCCTCTATTGAGTCATTTCCCCTTTAGTGTAACAAAAACATCGCTAAAGAAGTTTCACTTCAATAAAAAACTACAACGCTTTAGTGCAATTGAAGCAGGCATTTAAGCTTGAAGCTTTCAAAAACAAGCAGCACAAATATACCGGGTGAGTTTTTTATCTTGAGACAGTCTTACAACTCAAAAACAATACATTATATGAATAAAAGTTTATTTATATCGAGGGGGAAACTATACTATATTATTGTTCTTCGACGTAGAACAAGCTTTCAAGGGTATTTCAAGGTCAAGTTCTGTTTTTTAAATAGAAACCTATATTTTTTGTTACGTCTACTTACTCTACAAAAAACAGTGAACAACTTTCATAAGAACTATTTTTTATACGACATCAAATAAACAAAATACATGAATCAATTAGATCTCAAAAAAATATCTTAATAATTATTTTAAACAATTAATCAACTTAATTATCAAATAATAATGATCAAATAATTAATTATTAAATAAATATTTATTAAATCGAAAAGTCACAACAATGAAAATAAGGGTTTATAATGATCTTAAAACTTCATTATACTCAGATTTAAGAGATTATTTTCTACTTAATAGAACTAGTTAAAATTCTTGAGTTTAAAAAAGTTTATTTCTCGTGTCAATCCAGTAGAAAGTTATATTGTATTACCATAATAAAAATGGCGAGTATTTTTTTTTGAAGACAGAATTGAAATAAGCTTAATTTATGCTGAGTGTGGAAGAAGTCTTATGGGGCTGAAATGAATGCCGAGCGTTTTCCTGATAGAAATACACCCTCTAAAGCCTCATTTTATCGTGTTGTAAATCTGTTAAAAAAATAAAGAAATTCATCCAGAAGACTTGCGATACACTCTGGAATGTCTCAGAACATTGTCGGAAAATTATTAAATTATTAATTATTATTAAATTATTTATTTAATAATTAAATATTTGATCATTATTATTTGATAATTAAGTTGAATGATTGTTAAGAATAATTATTATTTGGATTTTTTTGGAGAAATAATTGATTTAATATTTTGTTTATTTGATGTCGTATACAAAAATAATTCTAATGAAAGTTGTTCAGTTTTTTTTGTAAATTTAGGCAATATAAAGAAAAATATATGTTTCCATTTAAAAAACTAAAGTTGACCTTAAAATTCCCTTGGTCGACAAACAATAGCGTAGTTTAGCTTCCTCCCTGATATAAATAAACTTTTATTTGAAACTTTTTTTCATATAATTCACTGTTTTTGAGTTATAAGACCGTCTCAAAATAAAAAAAAAACTCACCCCGTATATATGTTTTAAATTCAAGGAGGAAAAAAAAAAGAAATATAAAAGGAAATGTAATTTTGAAAAAGAAATAATAATTAAACAAATTGGATAGGAGGCATCAAGAAAAGGCGATTGATTTAAAATAATAATTTATTGGAAAGTAACGAATTTCAAACCTCGTTTATCCAAATTATCTTCATGAATGGAATGTAAATATTCCGGATTGGTGTAGCCTCGATGGGCAAATCCCGCAGGGTTTAAACCACGCTCCTGACAAATCAGAATCAGAAATGGATGGCCGCATCGGCTGCTTTAGTAACTATGGTATGTATGGTAGTTCAATATGGAGTCTCAGGGAAGGCAAGCAAGCAAGGGGTTTGAAAGCACATTTAATTAAGCAAGAGGCGGAGAGCCAGATAAATAAATAAATAATCAAGCAACAACAAACAACTGTAAAATAAATAAATAAAAGAAATAATTAAATAAAAAAAAATGAGAAATTCAAAGGGACAAGAATTTATTTACAATACCTACTATACATAACCCACTATTATTTATTACAGTTTTCGATTGGGGTGGATAGTAACGGAGGTAGAGGGAAAAGAGAGGGTCAAGGGGAGCGAGGATAGGGTTGGTGGGGGGGGGTGGAGATTGATCGGGTGTAGGGGGGAAACAGAGAGCCAAGAGAAGCAAGGATAGGGTTGGTGGGGTGGAGAGTGATCGAAGGTGTGCTAGAGAGTCCGGGTAGCGAAGCCCCCCGGCTAGCAAGATGCCCGTTCCGTAGCTGTTAGTTAAAAAAATCAATTAACAATAATTTTATTAAATCTTATTTATTCGTTAGGAGTTTTTCTTTGAAGAAAGTCTGATATACACACAACAGCAAAAAAACGGTCACTTCATAATTTTATTTTTACTTTACCATATATGTTATGGTCAAGTATTGTAAGTGTGCATGAAAAAAGTGTTTTTTTTTCCTTCTTTTTTTCGAAATATCTCAAAAACGGCTTAAACTATTTTGATTAAAAAAATTGAGCGAAACATTTGTAAATTAGTGTAGGGATCAGATTATAGCCGGTCAAATATATGCAGCGAGTCGGGCTTGAACGCGCTATAGCTTGATTAGAGGCATGCTCTCTCTATAACCACTCCCCACCCAGGCGCGGATCCAGACCTCTGTTTGGGGGGGGGGAAAGGCGCCGCCCCCCCCCACATAGAACTTTATTTTCTTCAATTTTAAAATTTAATGTTATAAAAAAAAAAAATTAAATAAACATATAAAAAATGTTGATCTCCAATGCTTTGGGGGGAGGGGCGGTCGCCCCCATCGCCCCCCCCTGGATCCGCGCATGTCCCCACCAGAACCCCTCTAATCCTGAGGTACCTAATCTTATTATGGGACTTTCTAATTTCATTTTATCCTCCTGTTTTAATTTACAATCTTTTATGGTTAATAGAAAAAGTATATTTTGAAATTGAATCTATATAAATAAAATCGAGGGGTGATCCGCGATTGGAAGTACATGTACACCTCTTTGGAAGTATTTTGGAAGTACTTGGAAATATTTGGAAGTACAAGTGGAAGTAGGTGTACAGCATACTAGGTCGCAGTTCACCCCTCGAATAAAATTAAGGTTTTATCGGTAAGTTGGTCCAAATCACGCCAGATTTTGATTGCACACGTTTCAAGCAAAGTTATGAATGAAAACACCCTCAACAAAATTCTTTTCTGTTTGTATGTATGTATGTACGATTCCGCGCAAATTTTGCTCACGATTCACGTATAAACGGCTGAAGGGATTATTATGAAATTTCATATTTGGATCAGATGACTTCCAACCAAGGAGCTAAGGAGGAACAGCTAGGCTAGAAAAGCAGGAGTGGGGGTGTCTCCAGTCAGGACAGGCATTTCCCCTCCAGCCGCCATCTTGCGACTGGCGGCTGGTGACGTCATGTGGAGACACTTTCTCGAGCTAGCCTTCCCTCCCTACCTCCCTGCTTCCAACTTACGTTTATAGCTATATAACGTTGTGATATATTGACCCCAAAAGGCTGTTTGTGGAAGTAGGGGCGCACTAATGGAAATTATCAAATAACTCTTAAACTATTAAATTTTATTATGAAAAAAGTTGTAGGGAATGTGATTTCTGACAACTTTTGTTTTAAAAATTTCCCTCAAAAAACACCCAAAAAGGCGGGGAGGGTCCAAATAATGAAAATTCTTGCTTTTAGAACAAATTCAATCAAATTTTGTATACATAATCTGTGGTCTACTAGAAGACTAAAAATGAAAAAATAACCACTCAACATGGGGTGAGTGGGTCCAGGGGGCTAAGCCTAACAAGTGGGCCTCGCAGCTAGTATTAAATAAACAAGCAGAGAGGCTGGAAATAAATAATTTTAAGGAAATTCCTACCCCCCCCCCACCCATCAAAAATAATAAAATCATTCCAAAAAAAAAAAAAATCCCCCTGAAAAGCAACCCATGCGAGCCGACCACTAATACTCTTGTTGCATGCTCAGAATAAGAAATAAAAAATAGATTCACCTTCTAGTAAATGGCTTAGAAGTACTTGTTAGAGGAGACAAGAAGAGTGGCTATTAGTTTGATATTGAGTAGTCAGTCAGTGAGTACCAAGGAGGGCAGAGGGCCTTCGGGGCCCTTGGGGCCTACTAGGCCCGGGCTAAAGGCCACGCCGTTCACCCTCCTGGCCGCCGACCCCGACGACCGCTGCTTAACTACTTTCGAGTTGTTGTTCATCTGCAAAGCGTTGTTAGTTACAACACCGATTCACTTAGATACCTAGGCTACTAAAGCCCAAAAATTATTAAAATCTAACGATATACTAGGTTGCTGTAAAAACATTTAGCGTGACTTAAGCTAAGCATACCATATTACCATTTACCATACATATGGCCCCTTTCGTCTATTTCTAATACAAAACAAATAAGTGTGAACATTTTGGAATTTTCAAAATTTTGAATTCTTTTAAACGTACATCCTTAAAACGGTATTTTTTTAACGGTATATCACTCGCATCCATAATAAATATTAATTAAAACAGGAATAGTAGGGAATTGGACAATACTGGTATATAAAAAACAGAGTTTTTATTAAATGGGCCAGACGCTTTGTCGATTTATTTAGACTTCCTCAGTGGCCCATCTTAAAACTCGGTCAAAAGACAATTCTTTTTTGACCAGAGAAAGGTTGACGATTTTATTTATTTAATATTGTTTTTTTTTCATTAGTTAAAAAAATATACATTTCTCTTCGCTGATGGGTAGAGACCTTAAAATTTGAATTTGTTACTTCTCAACTCATTCTCATCTCCCAATTCCAACTGCCAACTAGCAACTCCTCTGGTCAACTGACTTAAAACCTGCTTGCTTGTATATTGAAAATTGACGGACTTTGAATGGAAATTCCCCCAAAACTTCTTATTTGTTGAATCCTTAATCAGCAGGGCGTTTAAAACATTGAAACCCGCCTATTTTCTAGAAA
The DNA here is from genome assembly GCA_024734495.1 of Forficula auricularia. Lineage (NCBI taxonomy): Eukaryota > Metazoa > Arthropoda > Insecta > Dermaptera > Forficulidae > Forficula > Forficula auricularia. The sequence goes on from JALMQS010000108.1 coordinate 3,189,078, forward strand.
TTACTCTGTTGGAAAATTCCCACGCAAAGTCGAAATTTAGAAATACCCCAATCAATGAATTTATTATTCACATCTGGTGTTAAAAGCTATCTGACAGGAATTATCTCTTAACCTAAAATATGAGAAACATACATTAAATTTATTGAGGTTCAAAAAGTGGGAATTGTAAAGTCCCACCATCCTATTGTCAAAAAAGGCACGTTCCAGCATCAAAGGCCATGCAGGCTGCTACTCCAAAATTCTACCATTAAAAACAAGTATATTATTATCAAAAAAATACTTTGAATGCTGCGTTTCACAACAGCATATTTTCAAATTGAAACGTTTTTGAAAAGCAAATTTCAATGCCATGCCTTCTTAAAAACAATAACATAACAAATTTTATAAGTTTTTGATTTTTTAATTGTTAAAAGGGGAAAATAGTTCAAGATTGTTGAGTAATTGAGGCCAAGAATGTATTGTTTTGTCACATTGACAATTGACATTGATAAGATGGTCCACTGAATAAGTCCAAATAAATCGACAAAACGTCTGGCCAATTTAATAAAAACTCTGTTTTTTTATTTATTGTCCAATTCCCTACTATTCCTGTTTTAATTGCTATTTTTTTTTCTTTTAGATTTGTGTACAAAACTCAAAAATTTGTATAATTGAAGGGTTTGCTGCTAAAAGGAGGTAGCTCCAATTTTTTCAGTTTTTGGGAAACCAAAAAACAAACGTTTAAAAAATTCAAAACGACGACAAATTTCAAAATAACGGGCAGCTCTATCTGTTGAGCAACGCTGGAAATAACGATTGGAGCTACATCCTTCTTGTACCAAACAATAGATTTTTTTTTATTCACAAGATAGTGTTAATATCTCCCAACATCAATAGGATGGAGTTACCTCCTTTTTAGCAGCAAACCCTTCAATTATTATTCTATTCTATTAAATCTAATTTAACAGCAACATATTTATAAATTAGTATTAGTATATCTATCGAAACACCAAATGATTATTGTTAGACAAGCGAGAATAATGAATCCAAATTCCAAGCAGTGGTGAAGAAAATTTTATGGAACAAAAAACATTTTATAAAATTTTTGCTTATTATGAGTGAATTCAAGTAGTTTTCTAGAAATAGTTTTTTTTTTTTTTTTAATGATCATGTCAGGGCTCGAAATGGAAAATTTCACGAAACCAAAGGTCAAACCGCAAAGGATATATTTCTCTCCAAATACATAACAAATTAATAAAAAATAAAAATATAAATTTTATTTTATTTTTAAAAAATATAAAACTTAATTCAGCATATAAAAAAGTTTGTTCTAGTTCAGTGTTTCTTAAACTATGGATTGGGACTCCATTTTGGGTCGTGTAACTGAATTTTGGTGTCGCGAAACATAAGGCAACACTGACAATGAAACAATGAAAAAATTATTATGCGTAGAGGCCAAAAATTAATTCGAAAAATTAAAGTATAGCAAATTCTAAGTATATCTGTTATAAAATTTCGATTAATTTGTGAAATGGCTATTTTATATTAAATATTTATTTATACGAAGCAAATTTCTAAGCATTGGTGATAATAAAATCAAAATACCTACAGATCAAATTTGAAAAATGTTGAAATGAGTAACAAGCAGATCCCTCATATTAATATTTAGATTTAGTAATTGTAATTATGTACTTTTAATAAATAACAAAATTATTATATAATATCCCAGGCAAATTAAGTGAAAAAAATGGCATAAACAGGAAATAATTCCCGGTAAAGATTGTATTGCTGGAATACCTTTATTGGTACTCCAATATTACTACCCTAAGTTCCCCCCCCGCCCCAAATCTGTGTTGTGGAAATTCTTCTACACACCTCAAAATGAGAAATTTTCGGAGTTTTTTCAGCTTTTCTTGAATAACTCTAAAACGGCTTATCAAATTAAAAAGATATCCTATTAGATAAATTTAAGCTCTTTAAATTACGCGTAAAATTATACAAATTTCATCTATTTAACTTTAGTAGAACCGGTACTTCTTCTTCTTCTTCGACCGCTTATCCATTAATGGAAGTTCGCGACCAAATTCCGCATTCCTTCTCTGTTCCTAGCGGTGTGTAGAAGCTCTTGAACGCTTCTGAGACTAGTCCAGTGTCTGATATTCTGCAACCAAGACATCTTCCTCCTTCCCTTCCTCGTCTGCCCTCTATCTTTCCTTCTATAATCAGCTGTAATAGTTGGTATTTTGCACTTCTCATTATATGTCCCAGATAGGCCACCTTCCTCTTCTTCACGGTGTTGTATAGTTCACGGCCTTTGTTGATCCTTGTTAGTACTTATTTTTGCTGTCCATGGTATCTTAAGGATCCTACGGTAGACCCACATCTCGAAGGTTTCTAATTTATTAATGGTGTTTACTTTTAGGGTCCAGCCTTCCATCCCGTAGAGAAGTACTGACCAGACATAGCACCTTGCGAACCTTAGTCTGAGGTTCAGGTCGAAATCGGTGCAAGTGAGCACTTTCCTGCAATTAAAAAAGGCGTTGCGAGCTTGTTCAATACGGCTTTTGATTTCAGTGTCCGATGTCCATTCTTCGCAGAGCCATGTTCCTAGATTTTTGAATTTGTTGACTCGTTCTATAGGTCTTCCATTGTGCATTATTTCAGTATTAACCGGTTCTAGGGTTTGTCAAAAAACAGCCCCCGGGATCACTTTTGAATATCCCCAAGACTCGTACTTTTTCGGTCTTTCCTCATTTTGACCATGAAGGAGCACGTTTTCGACAAAGACTACTCCTTACATTTTTAAACTAGATTAAATTTAAATAAAGTTTCATCTTAATTGTATAATGGTAACATGTGGTTGAAGTTTTGCAAAAAATCACAGTTTTTCCTTCATAAAATGACTCATCCTAGAAACTTGATTCCTATCTCATTGTCTAGAAAATTTTGTTGACTTGAACATTTACATGGACCACTTTTTTGTTTAAATTCTTGGATTTATAGATATACAGCATTTTCCGTGACAGGAAATGATCCATTGTTTGGTCCAGATAAACGTTCAAGTCAACAAAATTTACTAGAGTGAGACAAAAATCACATTTCTAGGATAAGTGGTTTTCATTTTATGAAGGAAAATCTACGATTTTTTGCAAAAAATTCAAAACTTCAACCTCATTGCGGCACGGGTTACCATTATCCAATTAGAATGGAACTTTATTTAAATTGTAATAAATTTAATCTAGTTTAAAAATGTATATAGTGTTCTTTGTCGAAAACGTGCTCCTTCATGGTCAAAATGGGGAAAAATCGAAAAAAGTACGAGTTTTAGGGATATTCAAAAGTGATCCCGGGGGTTGTTTTTTGACAGGCCCTAGTACCGGTTCTACTGAACCTAAATAGATGATATTTTTTACCATTTTACGCGTAATTTAAAGAGCTTTAATTTATTTAAAAATATATTTTTGATTTGATTAGCAGTTTTAGAGTTATTCAAGAAAAACTGAAAAAACTCCGAAAATTTCTCATTTTGAGGCGCGTAGAAAAATTTCCACAACACAGATTTGCGGGGAAAACTTAGGGTAGTAATATTGGAATACCAATAAAGGCATTCCAACTACAAAATCTTTACAGGGAATTATTTCCTGTTAAAATCGTAATTTGCCTGGACTATAATATGTATTGCTTCCCATAAGCAATACTTAAGACTTAATGCCAACCCCCTTCCATTTGATGGAAGAGGCCTATATTCAGCAGTGGATTGTCGATATCGACAGGCTGATGATGATGATGATGATGATGATAATATGTATGTTTAGTAAAGATTTGCTTCAACATAAATTGATTTATGATTTGCTAGTAAAGATGATGTTTTTTTTTCAAATATCTACATATATATATAAGATGTGGTTGCTTAAATTTATCGGTCAAAATGGGGTCGCGAAAGATAAAAGTTTAAGAAACGCTGTTCTAGTTCAAAAAATTCTTAGTCCAGTTTGTATGGGTCCAATCCGAGCCCTGAATAGTTACATGAATTTTCATACACTCACCAAACTATTAATATAATCCATTAGTGTTTCTTTAACATTCTATCGTGCTAAGTAAAAGCATCAGAATTCACTCCAAAAAAATAATAATAATAATAAAAAAATAAATAAAAACTGAAGCCAATATCAACACAAAAAACGATGTGGTAAAATGACCAAATAAAAAAAACGCATTTTTTTAAGTATTTTTATATAATTTTAAGTAAATCTTTTATATTTTTTATTTAAAGAATAGAGGGATTTTTTTGTTACATTTGAGTTTCCATATAACTGGTAGGTATCACTTATTATCACTGGTCACGTAGGTATTTTCTTTTCCACTGTAGTAGAGTTTAACTCTGTTGGCCTAGCAGTATATATGGTTAACAATTTAAAGTAAATTAATTTCGAAGTGTAAAAAAGCAGAAAAGGGACCCTTCAAAGGAAATGTGTCATGAATTTGCCAAATTTCATTTAATAATTTCGTTAAATTGAAAGTTTTTGTGCCGAGGGTAGCAGAATTTTTATATATTGAAGGAGACAATAAAAGAGTGTGTCTTCTACTGGAATTATAAATTTTATTTTTAATTAAAGGAATCGTAAGGAGTTGAACAAGACTCCAAATTAAATTAAATACAAGTTTTGATTAAATATGCCATACGTTTCGTTGCTGTTTTGCAACCTCTTCAGTGGATTATTTATTAAACTTATTTGTCTGGATTTTTTACTAAGAGAAAAAACATTTCAAACAGTATTCTTTTTCTATCACAATTCATTCAATTCATCAAATAACATAAAATATAAACCTTTTAAACAAAGTAATTGTTTTCTGTCAAAAAACTAAAAGAATCAAATTGAACAAAGAATTTTTTTATATTATTATGTACTAAGATATTCTTAATGATATTCTTAATGATATCTTAGTACATAATAATATAAAAAATTTCTTTGTTCAATTTGATTCTTTTAGTTTTTTGACAGAAAACAATTACTTTGTTTAAAAAGTTTATATTTTATGTTATTTGATGAATTCAATGATGAATTGTGATAGAAAAAAGAATACTGTTTGAAATGTTTTTTCTCTTAGTAAAAAATCCAGACAAATAATTTTAATAAATAAGCCACTGAAGAAGTTGCAAAACAGCAACGAAACGTATGGCATATTTAATCAAAACTTGTATTTAATTTAATTCAAAGTCCCGTCCAACTCCCTACGATTCCCTTAATTATTAATCATGGACACGAATAATGAAATATAAATTTTATTTATTTATAACGAGACTTTAGTTTCGAGGGCTTTGCCCTCTTCATCAGTCTATTACAATTGATTCACAGGTATTAATTTAGCAAAGCCATCGAAACTATAGTCTCGTTATAAATAAATAAAATTTATAATTCCAGTAAAAGACACACTCTTTTTTATTGTCTCCTTCAATATAATAATTTCAATAAATTTAAGAATTTTCTTTGGGAGACTTCTTTTAACGGTCCCTTTATTGCATTTTTTACATTGTTGGTAAACAGCTGTTTGATTCAAGCTAATGTGTATTACAATTTTCCACCACATTTATTACCACTTCTATTCAACTTAAGAATTCATAATTTTTAATTTTTTGTATCTCAGGTGCTGATGAAGGTTAAAAAAGGACCGAAACATTATATATAAATATATACGTTTTGAAACCCATTAATTAAATTGAATTCGTTTATTCAATTTAACTATTACCTACTTCACATCTAGGAAACGAAAAATTCCGAAACACCTTATTGTATTAAATTTGAAACTCATTAATTTGGGATTTGCTATTATTGAGATATAGAAACTTTCATTATACGTAAGGTCCCCCCCCCCAATTTTCACCTTCAGTGCCTGTTAGGCTAAGGCCATACTACAAAGAGCCTCGCTTAGTGCCAAGTGCCAAGCTACTCGCTTAGTGACTGATTCTAGTGAACAAACTTATTGCATACTATCGCACTGGCCTTACTTAGATAGGTGTCTAGTTAGTCACCAGACAAGTAGCGTAGCGAACAGACGTGTTTGTTATTTTTGTTAGTCGCCTTGTGAAAATTTTAATTGTTGCTGTTTTTAAAAGGGAACCACTTTGGAACCCATCAAACAAACATCCTTAGACCATGAAATATATAGACACGCCCTCTGCTACTCTCCACACAGAGTGAAGTGAGGCCAACATCGCCTACAGATGACGTCACGTTCTCTCATAAATATTTTGGTTATATTAATTTAATATTAATTTGCGATTATTGGAATCCAAAATAAATAATCTAAACTACGATAAATTTATCTCAATGTATAATAATTCCTATAGTGGTCATGCTATTTCTGGGTGTTCCTACCTACAGATGACGTCACTTTCTATAGGAGATGTTGGCCTCACCAAATCGACACCAGGGCGTGTCTATATATTTCATGGTCTAAGCAAACATCACAAGAATGTGGTTATATTAAAAAATTGAGTTTTCAATCAACAGTAATTTCTTTAGTTTAAATAGTGACATACTTGTTCTGTTCTCATCAACAGATGACGCGAAAGTGAATGGTATGTCACCCAGGTAGCCTTGTATGTAGTCATTGTGTATTTTGACAACAAGCTTAGGTCCTAGCTTATCTCTAAGGGCCAGTTTCATAAAAAAAAATAATCCTCGGCTTACTCAACTCCAGGTTGAGAGTGAGCCTGAAGTTCCAAACAATATGAATTTCATAAAACAAAATAGTGTGGAGTTAGCTCACCCCGAGTCAAGGTTAGGAAAATAGGTTGGCAATGGCGAAATTCCCTAGATTTTAGTTATTAAAAAAAAAAATATGTTTAAATTTTTGTTTGTTTTGACATTCGACCTTTTATTATTTAAAAACAATCAAATTTTTTTTCTATTTAATCATATAAAAAATAAAGTGGTAAAAAAGTAAAGATACAACAAAACTGAGACAATCATGTAATTTTAAAAATTTGAAATGTATTGAATAATTGAATATTAAATTTTAGATAGAATATGGACCAATCTTCAATTAAGAGTAAACGATTTCCCAATTTCACATTAGAAGAGGAAAACGTCTTGTTTTTCTCGTTAATAAATATAAAGATGTGTTGGAATCTTAGCCCTCAGATTCTGATGCTAATTTAAAGAAGAAAAAATATGGGATGATTTGGCATCAGAATTTAATGCTGACTCCAATCGTTTCCGATCTAATTTTATTCTACGAAATAAATATAAAAATTTAACTATTTTATTAGAAATATCTGCTCTCTTCGATTTTAGTTTGAAATTTTTTTTAAATTTAATTTATTAGATATTTACTTTTAAAAAATTCTATATACATTTATATAGGTATATTTGGCTATATTTAATATTATATAATAATAATAATAATATTATAAAAATAAATAATATACCGATTTGTTTTGAATTCTTTTGATTTGAAACTCTAACCTATAAAATGTTTTTCTAATGTCAATGAATAAACACAGAGTTAGCCCCAGGATAAAGGTTAACCCCTCAAGTTCGGAGAGTTAAAGATAGAGGGGTTAAGTCTGCGATCACCCTATGTTTTTTTATGAAACATATTTCCAGAGCTAACCCCAGGGTCTAGCATAGGGTCATCTTAGTTTTATGAAACTGGCCCTAAGAGAGGCTCTTCGTAGTATGGCCTTAGCCTAAGCGAAATTGGGCTTCATCCATAAAGTCGAGAAATATGTGTGAGAGTGGGATTTGAACAATGAAGAATGAAAGCACGGCCAACAGAGTTCCCTTTAGTACAGGGAGATGATAGTGTGTAGCAAGAACATTTTGTATAATATGTAGATCTCGGATGATGATTTATTGGCATTAAATGTTGGAGTATGTGTGTGGGGCGGATGCGGCGGGGGCGGGGGAGAAGAAGAGCCGCCCCCGGGGGTGGAGCGATACCTCGCTAATGCTCGCGAGCGGCGGCGCTGCGCTTACCGAATGGAGAGCAGTGGCCTCGTCCCGGTCATGCTCGCCCTGGTCTAACTCGGAATCGTCACAGTCCCCTTGGAGGGATTCGTGCAGAGCCCGGGATAATTCCTCCAGAGACTACAGGTAGAGGAAAACCAAACCAAACCAACTCAAGCCCATCACTCAACAACAACCTCACACAACATGCGTGCATATCTTAAAAGATAGAGAATTCAATTAAATATACCACACAAGTGTCCGTTTAGTTCTTTTCTTATTTTGGTTTGATAGGAAATACACAACGATAATATTTTTTTAAACCAACATAGTTTCGATATCACAATTTTTCTGGAACTACTGGCAATGATGGATTTATGAGGGCGAAATTTTAGGGGCGCTAAAATTTTAAAAATTTAAAGAAAGATTAAAATTTAAAAATCGTTTTGGTTTAGTTTTTCTTTGATTATATGAACAAACTAGCTACAAGGCACGCCCCTTGGACCACCAACCCACGAACCCTTACCCTCACATTCCACTCCCACCCACCACACCCCCAGAAACCCACCCAGCACCCCTACCTCCCGCACCATGCACGCGTGCCCAACCCCCGCCCCCCACACCATCACCCCAACACTCCATCCCGCCCCCCACCCACCTCGGACCCCCAGCCCCGTATCACCCCACTACGCCACTGGACACTCACCTGAACCCCCACTCCACCAACACTGCCCCCCCCCCCAACTACACCACCTGAACCCCCGCTCCACCCCCCTACTCCGCCTTACTCCCTCACTCCATCCCCATTCCACCCCGCGCACCCCATGCACTCCATCCCCACACCCACACCCCACCTCCGTACCATCACTCCACCCCTACACCCAGTTTTTGCATTTCTAGCCTTCTAGTGTCCCACAGATTATGTATACAAAATTTGGTTGAGTTTGGTCCAAGAGCAAGAATTTTCATTTTTGAACCCTCCCTCCCATTTTGGGTGGTTAGTTTTTGCATTTCTAGCTCTCTAGAGGCCCACAGATTATGTATACAAAATTTTATAGTGTTTTCTCCAAGGGCAAGAATTTACATATTTTTCACCCTCTCCCCCCCCTTTTTTTGGGTGGTTTTTTGAGAGAATTTTTTAAGCAAAAGTTGTCAGAAATCAAATCCCCTATAACTTTGTCCATTATAAAATTTGCCATAGAGTTAATAGTTTAGGAGTTATTTGATAATTTTCATTCGTGCGCCCCCCCCCCAAACCCCCTTCTGGGGTCAAACTATCAAAAAAACGTAAGGTAGAAGACATCTGATCCAAATATAAAATTTCATAATAATCCCTTCAGCCGTATTTACGTGAATCGTGAGCAACTTTTCGCGGAACCCACGGAAACACACAGACAGACAGACATACATACATACAGGAATTTTGTTGAGGGTGTTTTCGTTCATAATTTTGCTTGAAACGTGTGCAACCAAAATTTGGCGTGATTTGGACCAATGTACAGACAAAACCTTAATTTTATATATATATAGATTTCAATAACGTTTTTAAAATAAATTTTTATAGTATTAAACAAAAAAATTCTTATGGAAGTTGATTCATGATAAAATATTACAATTCTAATAAAATTCAAAGCACTAAGTATTTTGGTATTATTGTAGATTCTAGTCTTGTTATTGTAAATGTCGATCATCTACCTCTTAAAACTAACTTTCAAATCACCTTCTCCTTTAAGTACCATATCAGGTCTCCCTGACGTTTCGGCACCTCTCCATATATACCTGTGTTGAGTGTTTTTGTTTAGCTGTTTTACACGGATATACGGGACCTACTTTTTAACGCCGGTTCCGAACGGCTAGTTTGAAGAGTTTGACTAGGCATTTATACTCTTGGTAGTTTGCCATTGTTTTCCAAGAGGAGGTGACTGCAAATTACTCAGTCTCGAACCAGCATACTTCAGGACAGCGGCCCGACACTCTGACCACTGACCCACAGTCGCCTCCCACATCATATTTTAAATTATTAACTTCAATAATTCCAGTGAAATCATGATATCTGAAGCTGAAACCAGGTTTGTTTAATTTTTGAGTTTTTTAGCTTTTTTTTCATAATATTCCCAAAGAAACGTATCAATAAAATTAATCTAGCTTTTAATTATGAACATCTTTTGTATTTCCATTTTTGTATATTAAAATGATTAGGGAAAATTTATCTACAAATTAAAATTTTAACATTATATTTCTCTGAATTTAGCTTTAAAGGACATCATAGATATTAGTTGAAATATTTTTACATTGCATATCAGAGAGGTTCGTCCCCTTAGGAATCGAACCCAAGCGCTAACTAAGCTTGCCGGGCCAGTAGCCAAACCCTTAAGACAAATCTCTCTCTGACATGCAACATATATAAGTATTATAGCTAGATTTTTCAACTCCTTCAACTCAAAGGGAATAGTGAAAATTCCTGCTAAACTGAAAAAAGTTTTCAGTGACGGACCCATGGATTTTACAGTGAAAACAAAGATTTAAGTATCTTTTTGGGTGTCTTTTTTTGAAAAAAGATGGAAATTATTTCAAAAATCAACCCAGTATATAATATTATTAAATGAATTTAACTTTAAAGGACATCATAGATATTAGAGAAATATTTTTACATTGCATATCAGATATACTTATATATGTTGCATGTCAGAGAGAGATTTGTCTTAAGGGTTTGGCTACTGGCCCGGCAAGCTTAGTTAGCGCTTGGGTTCGATTCCTAAGGGGACGAACCTCTCTGATATGCAATGTAAAAATATTTCAACTAATATCTATGATGTCCTTTAAAGTTAAATTCATTTAATAATATTATATACTGGGTTGATTTTTGAAATAATTTCCATCTTTTTTCAAAAAAAAGACACCCAAAAAGATACTTAAATCTTTGTTTTCATTATATTCTCATTTAAATAAAATAAAAAAATAAACTGACACCCGATATACATAATATTAATCCATGTTATTCATTATTAATGCTTCGGTAATTAAGCGGTTTATTTGTAGAAAAGTTTCGGATAAAACTACCTAGATTTGACATGTTTTATAAGAAATTCTCACCAGAATGTATAACATTTTGACACCGATTCACTACCGCGAAAATTCAGACTCAGCTACCGGACTTTGTGGATTTTTCAAAGACTAGTTAGTTTGCCTCTAGTCACGCCAATGTGAAATTTAAATGCTCTAAGTATATCTTATGTAAGAATTCATCTAGGACTAGGACATCTTAGGTCAGTGGTTCTTAAACTTTTTAAGCTGCGACCCAAATTTGAGAAATATGTTCATATCGCGACCCCCCCACCCCCCATAAAAATACCCTTTTTAGACGATATTTGAGAAATTTTCTTCAATTTTCAATGAGGACTTTTTAACCGACTTCAAAAAAGGAGGAGGTTCTCTATTCGATTGAATTTTTTTTTTTTTTTTTTTTGTGCCTATGTTACCTCATATCTCCGCCAATTCTCAACCGATTTTGAAAATTTTTTTTGCATTGGGTCCAGTCTAGCTTCCGATTGGTCCCATTTTTTTTTCGTTTTTTTTTCATAGGTATTAGACCTTTTTTATTAGGTTTGTTTAGACCTAACCTCTTTGTTTATGAACCGATTTCGATGGTTCTTTTTTTATCCGATAGGGGGTGTCTTAGGGATGGTGTCATATTAATTTGGTCAAGTTCTGATGATATGATCACTATTAATAACATCACTAAAAAGAGAAAAATAAAATAATTTTTTAAGAAAAAAATAAAAACCGACTTCAAAAATTAAATGCAACAAATAAAATACACTAAAAGGTATAAAATAATTATTATCTTATTTAGTTACAGCTAAACGACGAAATATTAACACGAAATTACTTTTTGAAGTTGGTGCCAAACATATACCTTTTATGAATCGCACTCGACGGATCTTACTTAGTACGTTTGGAGGGTATGCTCGCTTATAGGTATAGTTTGTTTGGCACCGACTTCAAAAAGTAATTTCATGTTAATATTTCGTCGTTTAGTTGTAACTAAATAAGATAATAATTATTTTATACCTTTTAGTGTATTTTATTTGTTGCATTTAATTTTTTGAATTCGGTTTTTATTTTTTTCTTAAAAATTATTTTATTTAACTCACATATAATATTATTTTGTAACAATTAAGATAACCAAAGGTACTTTTCGATCTAAGAAAAATTTAATTTAATGATGAAAAAAAGCCTGTTTTTCATATTTTCATTTTTTATAGTTTTGAATAACCAAAATATATTTTTCAACTTGTAATAATAAGTAAAATATTCAATTAACGATACTGCGCGACCCAAAAAATATGCTTTGCGACCCAATTTTGGGTCGCGACCCATAGGTTAAGAACCACTGTCTTAGGTGACTAAATGCTATCTATTTTGATAAGATTAACTCGTAAAATATCTAATTCGTGGTGGTTTTCGTCGAAATTATTTTAGTAATATATTTTTTTTAATTAGATTAATAAAATACTGTGAATAATACGCTTACTAATAAAATAAAAAAATAAGTTTACCTTGTCTAGATTAACTAAATCTTGTTGAGATTTATTTGGTGTGTGTTCTGAGAAGGATACTGAACCTGGAATTGAAAAAAATAAAAATAAAGTGAGTAAAAAGATTTGAAACTAGAAGCTTCCAAAAGTCCAAGAATTTTTATTATTCTTAGTACATAATTCACTTGAAAATTAGACCTATAGGTATGTACGTATGTACCGCCCTGCGTTTGGCAACCATAAGTCTCACAGCTATGAAATTAGAAACTTAAGCTCAATATATGGCTAGAAGAAGTACATATAGCAAGCTTTTGGTTGAAATCAGAACACCGGAAGTTGACATTTACATGAAATATTTTTCGTTTTTTGTGATTTTCTCAAAATGGCTTTAACGATTTTTTTTAAAAATTGGTGTACTTACCGCAAGTGTCATGAGATATTAGTGGTATATAAAATTCGACCTTTTTACTTGAATTAAAAGTTTAAAATAATATTAATATATTGCTTTTAACTAAAGCCAGGTATTACGTAAAGAATAGCCTAAGAATGCTGTCCGCCTGTATTTATGCAACCAAATGACGCCTCTGGATTGTTCTAGCCTACTCTACGGGCGTCCATGTTAAATGAATATTTTTCATAATTTGGACTTGCGGTAAAAATTAAAACAACAATTAATTGAAAAACGATGTTTCGTCTTTTTATTTGAGTTTTTCGAGCTTTAATTTATTAATTACACAATGCAATAAAAATAAAAAAATAAAAATAAATATTTCATGTCTTGATTTTTATGCCTTTTTCTGAACCTATTTTGCAAGCGAATTCTGAAAATTGAATTGGATAGATAGCATCAGCTCTAGGTTTCTCCAAAAAAGCGAATTCCGCCTATTTTTTAGGCGTACTGATTCAGAATAGCATCATTTATCATTTCCAATTTATTGCTTGTTTTTAGGTCAATGAGAATTTGATTTATAGTAAAAAATGACAAAAACTACATTATTTTTGAATGTATGTAGTTTTAGTTTTTTAAGTTTTATTTTGTATTTTTACTATAAGCTCTACAAGGCCGTTAAAGGCATCGTAAGTAAGTAGTAGTAGTAGTAGTAGTAGAATTAAAAAAAAACTGGTGTACTTGTCAAGTGTCATAAGTTATTAGTCGTGTATAAAATTCGACCTTTTTACTTTAATTTAAAGTTTAAAATAATATTAATATGTATATTGCTTTTAAATAAAGCCATCAGGTATTACCAGGGAGGTTCCTTGGGTATTACGTAAAGAATAGCCTAGGAAGCTGTCCGCCTGTATTTATGCAACCGATTGGACGTTCTCAATAAAACTTGTATCAAATAATGCATCTTGTTATAATTATTTACCAACCCCTAACCATCTTATAACATGAGGTCATTTCCTATTTTTTGTAACCATAAGTCTCAGAGCTATGAAATTGGACATTTAAGCTCCATATATACTAGATGAGTATTGTTAATGTATAATTTTATAATTTTGCAAAATTGAGGATTTTAGCAGTTGAAAATGAAATAAATAAATAAAAGAAGGAGCACAGCAAACTTGTGGTTGAAATCGAAACACCGAAAATGGACATTTACATGTAAGATTTTTTTGTTTTTTGTGATTTTCTCAAAAACCGCTGTAACGATTTTTTTTTAAATTGGTGTACTTATTAAGTCATAAGTTATTAGTCGTGTATGAATTTTAATCCGATTGAAATTAAGGAAGAGGGTGTAAATTAGGAGTGTCGCAAAATAAATATTTCATATCTCGTCTACGGTAAGTCGCAGAGCTTTGGAATTTGAAACTTAAGCTATCTAGAGGCTAGAATCGAAGAACCTCAAGATTTTGTCTAATATCTAAGAACCGGAAGTTGCTATTTACATTTTTTTCGGTTTTCTCAAAATACCCTGGGAAACCCCAATTTAAAGTAATTAGAATGAAGAAAATTGATGAGATAATTTCAATAACCTACCAACAATCTAACATCCTTCAACAAATTGATCAAAGGTGCATTGCTGCACACACTCAAAAGAAATCACCATATGGTCATATTTTTCATTCATTAATCCACGATTAACCAACAAGCTTCGGTTCCCTGAACGTTCATAAACCACATGAGAAACTAATGTGAAAGTCGTGGGATGCCCACTCCACACCAGTTGATTTTAAAGTGGGTTAGAAATAATAAAGAATTGAGCCGTTTATTTTTGAAAGTGGCCAAAGTCCAATTTTTGAAAAAAATGAGCTAATGTCAGTTTCAGTTGGACATAGATGTCTTCTTTTCATATTTATAATATCTCAGTCAATGGAGTACAATATCCTCATTAATTCATCAAAACAAAGGTATCGAAATATATATAAATTTATGTATTTATAAAAATATAAATACAAATATCTCGAAATAACAAACTAGTTGCGCCAAAAGCGCTCCTATGAAAGTCGGAGGTACTCTAGGTAATTATCAGTTCGACTCTTAATTACTATCTCCATGACATTAACCACGTGACTTGAAACAATGCCAATAAAAATTTATTTTCCATTATTAATAATTAATTGGGAAAACAAACAAACTTTTTTTACTCTCATTCTTGCTTCAACCTTCCCCCTGTACACATTGCTCTTACTAAATCTAACTGTGAAGTAGTTGAATCACCCTTAGACCCTCTCAGAAGATCACTTAACACATTTATCATTGATATTAAACCAAGTATTTTATTTCTCATTGGAGAAATTCAAAGCTGCAATCGATTGATTGGCTCAACACAGCTGAATCATCTGGAACTTCTTTTGGGTTTCTCATCCTAGCTTGGAACACACATCCCGTGCAATTCTTCTAAATATTAAACTGAATTCGAGTTTAAAATCTCTATTTTCTCAATGGGAATTCGATACAATCGGGTGATTGTTTGCGAATATTGCCTACCAGATTCATCGCTCTGAACAAACGCAGATCAACTCATAGTATTTATAACTAATTTATCTATTGCTTAATTTAATATTTCCTCTAATAACAAGCCTTTTGCAATTTGTAAGCTTTTTTTATATTTTTAAACAGCATCATTAATTGTAACTTAATATTAAGCTTATATGCAAAGGCATTGATTCTTATAATTAAGTAATGGAGAGGGATTCAGCCAATGGGTAGCCTCTGCTGAATAAAAAACTCCCAATTATAGAAAACGTTTCGGCTTTAATTAAATATGGGGCTCGTCTTCAAGGACTCATCAACTCTTAGGAACTGATGATGGCATTATTTAATTAAAGCCGAAACGTTTTCTATAATTGGGAGTTTTTTATTCAGCAGAGGCTACCCATTGGTGAATCCTCCTCCATTACTTAATTATATACATATACAGCCATCAAATTGTATCGGCATTGATTCTTATACTAGTTAATTTATTGGATTAATTTTACTCTAGCTCCTAATCATATTTAACTTAATTTTATTTAACGGTAAATCACTCGTATCCATAATAAGCATTAATTAACAGGAATAGCAGGGAATTGGACAAAAATAAAAAAACAGAGTTTTTATTGAATGGGCCAGACGTTTCGTCGATTAATTTCGACTTCCTCAGTGGCTCATTCTATTACTCTTTGTCAAAAGACAATTCCACTACGCGACGAAACATCCTTTAATCCTTTTTATTTAAACTATAATACATTGTTGGATCATGCCCCAATTGCTCAAGAATCTTGAACTTTTACACACTTGAACAATAAAAAAATTAAAAACCTTTAATCAAAATTTATCACAAAAAAAATATGTTTCTACTCTTTAAACAGACAAAGAAAGGCGTCGCGTAGTGGAATTGTCTTTTGACAAAGAGTGATAGAATGAGCCACTGAGGAAGTCGAAATTAATCGACGAAACGTCTGGCCCATTCAATAAAAACTCTGTTTTTTATTTTTGTCCAATTCCCTGCTATTCCTGTTAATTAATTTTATTTATTTTTAAAAGATTGCAATCTCATCATTTTACGAATTTGAATACATCTCTTTAAGAATTTAATTACTCCTATTAATGTTGTTACTGATTTAATTAATTATTCATTAACTTTTTTATCTAATTACATTGTTCATATTTTTAATTGAATATAATTAAATTTATTAATTATCATTGTTAATAATTTCATTAATTGCTCGATTTTTTTGTTTATGTTTTTTTACCTATTTTGCAATAAATAAGTTATTTGTTTGAAAATTGACTCTTCCTTTTTTTTGTTCCATGTACATTTTAATTTTTAGTTTAATCTCTACATTATTTTTAGTTAATATATTCACCTTTTTTCTTTTTCCTTAATTTACTTGGTTCGGGTAGCTTTTGAAACCTTTGGAGTCAGAAAAATTTCACTCTTTTACAAGTTGCTTGACCACAAACAATGGACTTAGCTCTCTTAGTAGCTCTCTTGCTACCCTGGATGCAATTCAGAAACGAGCCGTCAGGCTAATTGACGATTCTACCCTCACCGACTCCCTCGACTCGCTGGCTCATCGAAGAGATGTCTCTGCCCTTTCCCTTTTCTATAGATACTATCACGGCAGGTGCTCTGATGAGATAAAATCAATAATTCCCCCCAAAGCATGCTTTGCACGTAGCACGCGTTTTGCCGACTCCCAACACTCTTTCGCGGTCAAATTAGAAAAGTGCCGGACCACTTCATTCGCCAATTCATATATCCCCATGACTTCAAGGAACTGGAACTCTCTTCCAGCCTCCATCTTTCCCAGCACTTATAATCTTCAAACCTTCAAAACCGGAGTGCATAGACACCTACGTCTTCACCCTCTCACTTAATCAACTTTCCCTTCTCTTCGGTAATGCAAGGGTCTTTCGAGATTCATAGGGGCTGCATCTTTACTGGTGCACCCCTTCTTGCATTCGATTGCATTAAAAAAAACAAAAAAAACTTAGGCCACTTTCAAAATAAACGGCTCAGATAAAGAATAAAATTCGAGAGGTTTGTCGCTTACCGTTTTGTTTATGTTCAGGAACGCTTAAAGGCAGAACCGAATTCCCACCGATTGATGGCCGATGTTCATTTCGAGGTAACGAAGACTTTTTCTCTAAGGAAGGATTCGAGCCTGTCAGAGAAACAGCCCGAGAGCCCTTATCATGCTGCGACACCTGACATATAACAAATTAAATTCATCAATTAATAAAGAATTACTCTTAAAGGACAATGATATGATAAAAATAATACAGATTTTTTCAATTTCAGGTGTGATTGTAATTAAATGTAGGCACTGTCTTTAAGAAATTAACCTGATCAATCTCTACTAGTTATGGGTGATACAAATTATACAATTAAAGAGAATCATTTTCACTAAAAAATACTGATTCAAATGAATTATTGGACAATTTTAAAGATTTCTATAATAGAGTATATTATATAAATATATTATTGAAATTATAAATTCTATATAGTGACTATTTAATGCCCATATAGATTCTCAAAATCTATGTAGGCACAATATAGTTACTAAATAGTTTGAAACATTGTGCTACTAGGGTTATAAGCAATATTTTGTTATTTATTTTATTATAAACAAAAAAATCAATTTTGTTTATATTTTAATAATAATCATACGTAATAATGTAAACAAGGTAAATTAGGTATGTGTTTATTCTAATTCAATTGTTTAATTTTGGCTTTAATGAAATCGTTTTCTATGTATTTTATGGTTGTTACTAGCTTGTATTAAATTATATACTTAAATTGTTTTCAAGAATTGAATTATTTTTCCATAAACACGCAATTTTTCAAATATATTCAACACCATTTGATTAGATAGATATCGAACAAATGTATTGGTTATATCTATGACTTTTTGCACTAGAACGAACTTTATACGACCCTACTTACTATAATGTTCTGGATTATTAAATGGATGATTAATTGATCACTGAAAGTAAGTAATACAATAAAAAAAGAAGAACTTTTCTGTTTTACCGGTTTATAGCCCAAAGATGGTTTGATAGAGGCGGTAGGCTTAAGGATGGTAGGTTGTCCTTTAGGCCAGAGAATTGCCGCTGCCATCTCTTCATCGCGTCGCCGTTTGTATTTCCGATGGGTGCGGAATACTTCATAGAATCCTCCGAGAATTACAACCACAAATAGAGACACCAAAGTTAGGAAGATTACTGGAACAGAGATTACAAAAGGGTTAACAAACGAACATGTTGGAACTTTAAAAAAACAAACAACAGCTTAAAAATGCAAATAAAGTACTAGGTGTACAATTATGAAATGGGGATTTGAGAAACAGATGACGTACCAATTCAGAGTGTATCACAAAGATTTGACATAGATGGCATTTTGTTGCTCCATGAACAAGTGTCAAAAGCGCATAAGTGATAAATTGAAAAAGTGTATGGATATTATTCTTTTGCTATTTTCAATATGTCGAAATTTGTGCCAAATAACGCGTATTCGCCGACAGCTTTAATTTTTTGTTTTCGTTCAAAGAGAACTGCTGCTGAATCACACCGAATGCTTCGAGAAGTTTATAGTGAACATGCTCCATCGCAAGATACGTGTAAAAGATGGTTTCGGTGTTTCAAAAATGATGATTTTGATGATGCAGACAAGGAACACGGAAAACCGTCAAAAAGGTAAGAAAATCAATAATTTCAAGCATTGTTGGACGAAAACGATTGAAACGGTTAATACCACAGGCTACCAACAACAATTGATCGATTTGAACAGTTCGCTGGTCAAAAAACGATCAGAATATCAAATAAGTTGACGTGTTCTGATGTGGCCATCCACTTGACTTTACCATACAACCTGGGCATTAAAATTATTTATAATCATGTAGGGGGGGGGGTTAGTTTTTGCATTTTTATACTTCTGGGGGTCCACTGATTATGTATACAAAATTTATTTGAGTTTGGTAAATGGCCAAGATTTTCATTTTTAACCCCCCCCCTCCACCCCCTTAATTTTTAACCTCCCTCCACCCCCCTCCACCCCCCTTAATTTTGGGTCGATATGCACCAAAATCTAATCAGCTCTCTCCAAATTTTTTTTGTAAATATATTATGTTAATATTCCTATAATTATGTAAATAATCCTGTAATTAAATTCACCCGATTATATAAATATTTCTTGTTAGTGGAGGCCCTCACCTGCGTGGCCCAATAAACGAAAAATCAATGGACCAAAACTACGTGTGAAATTTGGTTTCGATATTCAAACTAGTTTTTGACCTAGCTCGTCCACAAAAAATTTGGTAACGCACAGACTAACAGACATTTTGACAAAACAATTATTATCTCGAAAAATATAATTTTTAGATGTTTACTTATTAGACCTTTTTTTGTAGACCGAAATGCCATGGTTTCGCACAAAATAAAATCCCCATTTCATATTTGTACACCTGATAAAAGAAACCTCTGGTTGATTGGTCCTCTTCAGTGGATGTCTCCATATAAAGTGACGTGTAAGGGATCTTGGCTGGAGGATCCTCAACCCATCCTTTATCGTGACCCTACAGATAATACAAAAAATAATCCAAATTAAATACTAATACTAGTAATATATTATTCGTGTTCATTATTTTGAAAATTTTAAATAAAACTTTTCAGGTATTTGGATATATATTTTAATAATAATAATAATAATGTTTTTTCAAGTTTACCAGGCTCATGTTAAGGGAGGATTCGAAATGCCTCTGCCTAGTATTGAGCTCGAATGATGCGCACTGAGCACTGCGCACTCCAGGCGCATTCTGCACATGGACTGTGTCACTGCCAGTCTTCGTGAAGAGCATGTACTCCTCCAGGGGCTTCATCGATTCACCATTCACCTCTACGAATACATCTAAAAAATTACAAAAAATAATTAGCCCAGGCAAATTAGTCTTCTACTGGCTAATAAATATGCACAAGTGAGGTTTCTTATGACCACCTAATGAGCTTAATTGATAAAAATTGCCTAAATTAGACGATCAATTGTGGCTAAACAGCTCAACCGATTTCAACTTTTAAGCTACCTTAATTCTACGTTATTTATGCATTTTTATTTGACAATCAAAAGTTTGCTATTTGTTCGTTATGTAATGTTAAAATTTCTCGTGGTGGGGAAGGAAAAAAGGCAGGTATGTACCAAACAAAACTTTTTCGGAAGCTGGCCTTGTATACGAAGACAAGCGAAACCGTCTATTGCCTTTGAACGCAGAGAAATTGGTATTTATTCATCATAATTTGCCCTTAGTGCAGTTTGAGTATTAATTATTTTCAAAAAGAGAAACAAAGAGGTTGTCCTCTACTTGATGCAAATAAGCATACACACATATATATCGAGATGATATATCTGTAATATATATATTATTTATTTGCATCAAGCAGAGGATAACCTCTTTTGTTTCTCTTTGTGAATCAACAACTCTGCTACTCTCGGCAAAACAAAAACTTTTCAATTAATTATTTTGTTTTGTTATTAAAAATTCATGAGTCTCTGTTAAATAAAGTGCCTTCAATCTTTATGCTGTATTTATTTGAAATCCGGTATCCGGCCTGATACTCGTTTCTTATCCGGTATTCGGCCGGATTTAAAATTTGAGCCGGATAGGCCGGTTACCGGATAGTTACCGAATATCCGTTTCATCTCTAATTTATATAAATATAAATATTTTATTATCGAATAAATAAACTTGAACTACTTTCAAATAACACGGGTTATTATTCATTGAATTAAAAATTTTATGATTTCTGAAAAGATAGGTAATATTTGTTCTAACTTACTTGATAAACAGCCACTGTAGCCCCGATACGATGCGAACCTCGGATCATTTGTAATAATCCCGCCAATTTGTACTTCGTTTGTTCCCGATCTAGGCCCCGGCTGTTCCGAGATAGGTTCCCTCGGTAGGGGCACAAGGACCACTTCGGCTCTGTCCACCAGCAAGGTTGCCGTCTCGTTAATTCGATGATAATAGACGGAATGACGGGAGCCGTCGAGGAAATTACGATCTTTGACTCTACTCCCGATTGTGCCACGATCGCCCTCACGGTCTTCCTCGAACATGAGGTGGCCTTCCGTGGTTAGAGCTACCAGCAGAAAGTAACTACGCCTAGGGACAAACAACCAAAACACCACAAACGATTGATTAACAGGATTACTAAGGAATGTGGATAATGGTAAGTGCACTACGCAGTCTCGTGGCCAAAAATATAACTAAACTACTCGGGTCAGCTGAACAACTATTGTGTAAAATAAAATGTTTGTTATTTAAAATATGTAGTATAATTATTTAATCCGGGTCTTGATGTATAACAATGTGGTCAAATAAGTTTGAATGTTATTAATCAAATGAAGTTATCTATCTACTCTTATTAAACGAGCAAAAATTGTTTATTTATATATATATTTGTATCTTAGTTCTATTTTGAAAAGGGCTCTACCGATTTTGATGAAACAAATTCTATTAACAATTTTTGAGGATGAGAAAACGATCTGGCTAGGTCTGGACCTCGACAAATTTAATCTTAATTGATCTTTTCTTAATTAAAGTAATTATTGATAGATGAAAATCTCAATAAAAAAGTTTGTTTACATATTTTTCAATTATCTTTTATTTTTAATTGTTTTTTTTAATTTTAAAACCCACTAATGGGTTATAGCAAATAATAATACATTTATTATAGTATATTATATTAAAATTAGGAATTTTTTGTTTGTTTTTAATTAACAGGTGTCTAAATCATAAAATTACAGGTGTGTTTACAAATAAAGTGGTTAAAGTGGATTTTTATATAACTTGGAAACAAATATTATTTAATTTTGTTTTTGTTTCAGATCCTATAGGATTATTTTTTTATTATTATTTTCCTATTTATTTTTTTATAATGTTTATCAATATGAACGAATGTGAGCAAGTGTGGTGTACGAGTAAACAAATATACACATAATATATATGTGGACCATTAGAAAGCTAGAAATGCAAAAACTGGGTGCGGGGTGGGCTGGATGTGGGAGGTGCAGGAGGTGGGCTGCAGTTGTGGGGGATTCGGGGGTGGGAGGCGCAGTTGGGGTTGAGTGGTGGGGGCAAGGTGTGTGGTTTCGGAATGGGGAGGGGTCAGGGGTTACCGTACATCGCTCGGTAACTCCAGGTACTGTTTATTTAAAAGGTTATTCCTATAAAATGTTGATTTTTAATTAATTAGGAAAAGTTAAGTGAAAATCACTTGACGCATACACACGCTAATTTGTTGAAAACAATATCCAATCAATTGGGCATGTCTTGAATACGTTTTTATTTTATATCTGAAATTATTTTCTTTCCTTCCTCTGATATCTAATCAAATAACGAGATTCTTTTCTCTTTACTCTGCTTTTTGAATTGAAATGGATTTATTTCATTTCGAGTCGAGCACCCAGCGGGTCAAGTGCCTTAATATTTGTGTTTTATGTGGGTGTCGCATTTTGTGTATTTCTTTTGACAACTGCTTTTTTGATAATTGTTCAGACCTTCATGATAGACAAGGTAAACATTTAAATACAATTTTTTAAATCTTTTGGATAATTTAATGATTCCAAAAAAATAATTTTTGATAAAAAAACCGACTTCAAAAAAATTAAATGCAACAAATAAAATAATAAAATACTCTAAAAAGGTATAAAATAATAATCTAATTTACTTACAACTGAACGACGAAATATTTACATGAAATCACTTTTCAAGTCGGTGCCAAACATATACATTTTATGAATCAAACTCAACGGATCTTACTTAGTACGTTTGGCGGGTACACTCATTTATATAGTTTGTTTAGCACCGACTTCAAAAGTAATTTCATGTTAATATTTCATCGTTTAGTTGTAACTAAATTAGAAAATTATTTTATACCTTTTAGTGCATTTTATTTTATTTTTAAGTTATTATTATTTTATTTGTTGCATTTAATTTTTTTGAAGTCGGTTTTATTTATTTTTTTTATAAAAATTATTTTTATTTTTCTCTTTTTAGTGATGTTATTAATAGTGACTTAATATTACCTTGCATGCATTTTGTAAGAGAAAGAAAGGGTACAGGCGAATGAATCAGAAAATGATAATAAAATTAAATTCATAAATATAGAAATTCTCTAGAAACTTATAGTTAAAGTTTTGAGCATCTTTTTTTTTTGAAAATAGTTGGTAGTTTTTTCAAAAAATCAGTTCGGGTTCAGATTCCTCCTGGGGGATGAATCCTCTGATATCGCAATTTAATAATATTTCTACTAAAATCTTAAAATTTGTCCGAAAAAAGATTGATTGAATTCTTTCTCATTTAAAATTCTCTAGAAACGTTTGCGGGTTTTAAATGAACGTTCTAAGATTGATTTTATTTATTATAATTTCGAATAATTTCTCATAAGAGTGGATATTTATGTTAATTCGTCAGTAATCATATCATCAGAACTTGACTAAATTAATATTGTACCACTTCTAAGGTGCTTACCCTCTTTCCAATATAAAAAGAATCATCGAAATCGGTTTATAAACAAAGAAGTTATGCCTAAACAAACATAGCAAAAAAGGTCCAATACCAATGAAAAAAAACGGGACCAATCGGAAACTAGACTGAACCCAATGCAAAAAAATCATCAAAATCGGTTCACAATTGGCGAAGATATCAAGTAACATAGACACACAAAAAAATAAAATTCAGTCGAATTGAGAACCTCCTCCTTTTTTGAAGTCGGTTAAAAATAAAAAATACCTCATATCTACATAATATATTCTTTGTTATGGTGAATATCATTATTCTACAGTGTCAACTATCTTTTTTGATTAAGAAATATTAATACTATTAGTATATTTTTTCTGAGGGCCTAGAAATTTTTTTCCTTCAAATAAGGCCCGAGCAAGTCAAAAGGTTGCACTATTGCATAAGATAGCAAACAACAAGCTAATAATCTATCTTGTTTTTTTTTTAATAATTTTCTTTATACAATAAAGATAAATATGACCCGAATGTGCTAGTTTTTATTTTGACCACCAGTCAGCGCTGTTTACCAACTGACAGATACCAATACAGAGGGGGCTAGAAATATTAGGGTCGAGTGAAATATTTCCAGGCAATGACAGATAGGGTTCACTTTTTATTTAGCTTTGTTAAACTGCAAAGTTCAAAGAAAATTCCAGGAACTTGTCATCTATAAGATCTGAGATGGAATTAATTATTTTTAATTTTATGTCAGAAGGGTTGTTTTTACCCCCTCGGGTGCCAAAATTATCGGATCTAATAGTTGACACCTTTGAGTATAAATAAATGAATGTATTGGAACTTGGAAGGCTCATCAGATCATGTTCAGTGTTGTCTAAATACAGCGTTTCCATCAAGTGCTGCCATCTGTTATACTCAAAGCGGTCAAATTGTATAGTATATAACGTACCTATAGATTATTTTCTATAGATTGTTTTATTTTATTGATTATTTTCTATAGATTGTTTTCCATGAAAAAATGAATTTGAATATATATATTTTTAATATAAATTGTTCATTTTTTTAATTCCATTTGTTACCATGTTTTGTTAACCATTTTTGCTTTACCATACAGGGTATGGTCAAATATTGTAATCGTGCATGAAAAAAGTGGGTTTTTTTTCCTTTCTTTTTAAATATCTCAAAAAAGGCTTAAACTATTTCGATTAAAAAAATTGAGCGAAACCATGGCATTTCGCTCTAATAAGTGAACATCGAAAAAATTATATTTTTCGAGACAATAATTGTTTTGTCAAAAATGTCTGTTTGTCTGTCTGTTAGTTAGTCTGTGCGTTATCAAATTATTGTGGACGAGTTAGCTCAAAAACTAGTTAGAATATCGGAACCAAATTTCACACGTACTTTTGGTCCATTGAGATTAAGAGCTGATTAGATTTTGGTGCATATCGACCCAAAATTAAGGGGGTGGAGGTGGGGTTAAAAATTAAAAATCTAGGTCGTTTGAGCAAACTCAACCAAATTTTGTATACATAATCACTGGACCCCCAGAAGTCTAAAAATGCAAAATCTAACCTCATAAAAGGGGGGAGGGGTTGGAGGGTCAAAAAATGATAAATTTTGGCCATTTACCAAACTCAACCAAATTTTGTATACATAATCAGTGGGTCCCCAGAAGTCTAAAAATGCAAAATCTAACCGCCCAAAATGGGAGGGGGGGTGGTGGATTGTCAAAAATGAAAATATTTGCCATTTACCTAACTCAACCAAATTTTGTATACATAATCGCCATAGTGCAAAGTATAAATGCAAAAACTAACATCCCTCCACTACATGATTATAAATAATTTTATTAAATCTTAATGTAAGTGAGAGGCCAGGTCGTATGGCAAAGTCAAGTGGATGGCCACATCAGAACACGTCAGCTTTTTTGAATTGAAATTAATTATTATCATGGAAAAGGGCTCTAAATTTCTTTTGCACTCAGGCGCATCTGCTACCCTGCTCTTTCCTATTCTATTAAGAATTTGCAAATAAAGATGATCTACTTACGAATTGTCCGATTGTACTAAGAGCAGAATGGATTTTGATTGGCTGAAATCGGAAGTAGAAAACGCCAGTTGAACTTTCACTTCATCTACTTGTCCTTCTAACGTGAATTTTCTTTGTAGTATTGACTCGCCTCCAAAATCGGCGCCTTTTTCTGTTTAAAAGCAATTTTATTATATAATAATTCATTTTCCAAGTACTTAAGGACGTTCCCTAATAAATCGATTTTCTTGCAATCCTTTTAAAATTTTGATTAATTGAAACTCTGTAGACTCCTTATAATAGTAGCTATCCTTCAGAATATTTACAGATTTCTAGTTATTATAATTTTGGAGTCTACAACTTACTAACACTAGGATATGACAGTATTTTATCTAGCTGTAACTCCAAAATTATAATAACTAAAAATCTGAAAAAACTAAAAAATAATTTTTAAGAAAAAAATAAAAACCGACTTCAAAAAATTAAATGCAACAAATAAAAATACACTAAAAGGTATAAAATAATTATTATCTTATTTAGTTACAACTAAACGACGAAATATTAACATGAAATTACTTTTTGAAGTCGGTGCCAAACTAACTATACCTATAAGCGAGCATACCCTCCAAACGTACTAAGTAAGATCCGTCGAGTGCGATTCATAAAAGGTATATGTTTGGCACCGACTTCAAAAAGTAATTTCATGTTAATATTTCGTCGTTTAGTTGTAACTAAATAAGATAATAATTATTTTATACCTTTTAGTGTATTTTATTTGTTGCATTTAATTTGATGAAGTCGGTTTTTATTTTTTCTTAAAAATTATTTTTATTTTTCTCTTTTTAGTGATGTCATTAATAGTGATCATATCATCAGAACTTGACCAAATTAATATGACACCATCCCTAAGACACCCCCTTTCGGATAAAAAAAGAACCATCGAAATCGGTTCATAAACAAAGAGGTTAGGTCTAAACAAACCTAATAAAAAAGGTCTAATACCTATGAAAAAAATACGAAAAAAAAAACCTCCTCCTTTTTTGAAGTCGGTTAAAAAGGATAGCTACTATTATAAGGGTAAAGATTACAGAGATTCAAATTTTTTGAAATATTACTTTGGCCCGAATAAAAAATTGATCTTTCAATGCCAAAAGCCTCATCTTATTTAGATGGGAAACTTGCATCGCTCTGAGGCACAGGTTGAAATTGAGATAAGGGGTTGAAACTTGGGAGATATTTTTTTTCATTTATTTCGAACCATATGAGCCTCTGCCAGTGTAAAAATTCGAAAATACGAAAAATAAGGACCACCCTAATACACATATTAAAAAGTATACATTTTTTTCAAAAGGCCTTGCGGGCACTAAATTTGTAAATATTAACCTTTGAAATTTGCATATTTAACACGCGATTCCTATCCCGTGTGATGTTAAAGCGACTGTTTCATTAAATAACAATCGTAATTTTCTTGAAATTATTTTGAAAAACTGAGAATCATTAACTGAAGATATGACAAATATTTTTCTGTTAAAATAATTGTATCAAGCGGTATTCGTTTTGTATAAAAAATGCTAAAAGTTAGTCACTTTTGATGGTTTTCGTTTCTTATTCTCTCATGGCATGGCAAGTGAGAGATGGCGACTTGGCAACGTCACACTAAAATCACTCAATTTTCCCGAGGGGTGGACCGCGACCTAATATGCTGTACACCTACTTCCACTTGTACTTCCAAATATTTCCAAGTACTTTCAAATATTTCCAAGTACTTCCAAATATTTCCAAGTGCTTCCAAAATACTTCCAAAGAAGTGTACACCTACTTCCAATCGCGGATCACCCCTCGATTTTTCCATATCTAAAAAACTTCTGCATCTGCTGCATTTGAGATTTTTAGCTAATTCTCTCAACCTAACTATACTACTGTTCACATCTGGAACATTGAGCTGTTTCATGAAGTTTTTTATTCTTTGTCTTTTAGCGGTTTCATGAAGTTTTATTTATTTTATTCTTTGCCATTTAGCGTCGGTAAGAATGCAATGTTGCCAGATCCGAGAAACGACGCAGTAAAAATATTTTTGCCTTTCTGCGCATGTGAGAGTAGGGGAAAGAGCGAACTGAATCTGAGCTATATTAGGGAACGTCCTTAATGGAAAAAGATAAAACTATTATGTGAAACTCTTAAACGATTTATTGTTAAATATGCATTTCCTACCTTGATCACAAAATTCTCCAAAATAGGAGGTATGTTCGCAATTGCAGGAGGACTCGCCCTTTTGGAAATCTTCATAGCAGACACCCTCGTTTTTGCAAGGCCGCTCGTCGCATCTCATCCGACATCCGGAAACCACCCCCGCACGCTCTAAACAAACAACATTGCCATTGTACCTGCTATTTACCTCAGCATTTATTTCTTAAATCTATTCGGAATTACAATGACCAAAATAATATTTATTTATTTTTAAAAGCATTTGAAAATTTAAATAATTATATTATGAAAATAAGACCGAACCCGCAGAAATTTAGAGATGCTTTATTTTACTATTTTAATATGTAATATTCTGTAGAATCTGGCATATGCCCAATAATATACAGGATGCGTTCTGAGCACTTACCCAAACGTAAAAGTGCTGCTGAATATAAATAAGCCAGCTAAATACCTACGGATCGGATTCGCATTATACACTGTAGTGCAAAAAAAGTGGAACACTTAGATTGATTGGGTGATTGTGTGTGAAAAGAGGGCCTGTCCCTGATCTCCTTGACATGAACCCTAATTCCCGGAGACGTCTTCTGCTAGACCAAACACTTAGGTTGACTTGTCGAGCTTGTACCGTAGAAGGCATTGTTGAAATGGAGCTGCTCTAAGTTACAATGCCGATCCCTCAATACCTCCAATAGTATGAATCGGTCATCTCTCTCATTTGAAGCTCTAATTCGGCCAGATCGACCGGGGTCACCTGGCATAAGAGTTTGTTTCTCTATATCGTTTTATCCACAAAACTGTGGATATTTCCAACCGATGCTTTAAGTCGTTGAGCGACATACCTACAGATACGATCTTCCATTATTTATTAGAGCTACAGCTTGAGCTCATACAGATACGATCTTCCATCATTTATTAGAGCTACAGCTTGAGCTCATACAGATACGATCTTCCATCATTTATTAGAGCTACAGCTTGAGCATACTTACAGATACGATCTTCCATTATTTATTAGAGCTACAGCTTGAGCTCATACAGATACGATCTTCCATCATTTATTAGAGCTACAGCTTGAGCTCATACAGATACGATCTTCCATCATTTATTAGAGCTACAGCTTGAGCTCATACAGATACGATCTTCCATCATTTATTAGAGCTACAGCTTGAGCTCATACAGATACGATCTTCCATCATTTATTAGAGCTACAGCGACATACCTACAGATACGATCTTCCATTATTTATTAGAGCTACAGCTTGAGCTCATACAGATACGATCTTCCATTATTTATTAGAGCTACAGCTTGAGCTCATACAGATACGATCTTCCATCATTTATTAGAGCTACACCTTGAGCTCATACAGATACGATCTTCCATCATTTATTACAGCTACAGCTTGAGCTCATACAGATACGATCTTCCATCATTTATTAGAGCTACAGCTTGAGCTCATACAGATACGATCTTCCATCATTTATTAGAGCTACAGCTTGAGCTACTTCCACGGTCTTTAGAGGCATTATGGTTGGACAATATTTCAAATGAAATTAAATTAAAAGATGAGATATTCAATTCATACTGAGAAACATTAAAATATACAATTTAATTCGATATCAGACGATAATCATTTAATACAATTCAATAAATGGATCAGATTTCAAACCTGCAAAATTTATGCTAGTTTAAATAAATTTAATTTTAAAGAGTTTAAATTAAACTAATACATTGTTTTCTCTCTAAAAATGTTTAAAAATATTTGTACAATCACGGAATATAATAAAAGTTTAAATAAAATATGTTTTTTTCTGAAAATTATTTGAAAAAAACTATATTTTTCCAAGTGTTCCACTTTTTTGCACCACAGTGTACGAGTATATATATATCAGTGACGGGCGGTGACATTTCATCCAACCAGGTGATGCTGTCCAAAAAATATAACCTTTCAATTTTTAAAAAGTTATTTTATTTTTCGCTCATTTTTGTAAAATTCTTCGATAAATGCAGAATTTTTCATTATTTTTCAAATTTCAAATTAAATTTTGTATAACACAGAATGAAAATACTTTTGACGATTTGAAATTTTAGGGATGCTCAGCATCCATTGGTCGCACCCCACTGATGAATATAGTCGCATTAGAGTGTAAACCTGCTAAATCCATTTTTTATCATATATGACATACTAGTTTTAATACCATTCGAAAGAAAAAGAGATGTCCAAGCAGCATCGCCCAAGTAAAACTGCTACATAAAATTACCATCGTAAGTTGTAGAAAAATAAAATTAAGATGGTAAGTTGTAGAAAAAAGCTGACATGTTCTAATGTAGCCATCCACTTGACTTTACCATACAACCTGGCCCCTCACTTATTTATAATCATGTAGGGGAGGGGAGTTAGTTTTTGCATTTTTAGACTTCTGGGGTCCCATGTATACAAAATTTGGTTGAGTTTGCTCAAATGGCCTAGATTTTTAATTTTGACCCCCTTCCATCCCCCTTAATTTTGGATAGATATGCACCAAAATCTAATCAGCTCTTAATCTCAATGGACCAAAACTACATGTGAAATTTGGTTTCGATATTCACACTAATTTTTGAGCTACTTCGTCCACAAAAATTTGGTAACGCGCAGACTAACGGACAACCAGCCAACCAGACTACTAGACTAAGAGACATTTTGACAAAACAATTATTATCTCGAAAAATATAATTTTTTCGATGGTCACTTATTAGAGCTTTTTTGTCGATCGAAATACCATGGTTTCGCTCAATTTTTTTAATCAAAATAGTTTCAGCCGTTTTTGAGATATTTCGAAAAAAAGAAGGAAAAAACCACTTTTTTCATTCACGAATACAATACTTGACCATACCCTGTATGGTAAAGTAAAAATGGAACAACATTCCAGCACCCTGTATGAATTATTTTCTACTTGCTGTTAATATTAAAAACATTTTGTTCAAAAAAGCTACTCTCACATGTTAGTTTTGAATTGTGGTTTGTGTGAAATTTGAGGTGTTTCGGAAAAATTTATAACAGATGTTAGGTTAGAAGAAAACTATTTGGTGTAGTTTTTTTATGTGTATTTAATATGGTGTACGTTTGCGCTGCAAAGGTTTCGGACGGAACAGTCTTTCTTCAGCACCTGTTGATTCACAGATTATATTTTTTTAGAGCGAAATAATACAAGTGTATGCGTGTGGACCAAGTACAAACAATAATACATTAATTGACAACAAAAGAAACACACCACAAAGAATTGAAAATTTTCTTTAAAAAATTAAAAGAATTATTATTCCCTTAGAGATCCTTCCCCCCCCCCCCCACACACATTTTTTGTTCCAGAATTACACAATACAACGTAATAAAAAATAACAATTGAAATTCCTTTACCTTGAATATACAACTGTGGTCATGTTAGTACATGCCATTGGCCTAGAAACAGTAGGTAATTTAAACAGTAACAAAATTAAAAGTCTCCAAACGACATGATTCATTGTTTCACATGCACACGTGTCCCCTCCTCTTTTTTACGTAGATGGGAGCATATGACCCTATATATCATTGTTTAGAATTAGATGTGTAAAAAAACAATGTCTTTAATTGATCATCTTAACTACATGCAAATGAAATTTTTTCCTGTATATATATAATGTTACCTTCTGTAGATGAATTAACCTAGGATGTCAAAATAAAATAAAATTGCCAATCATTTCTGAAGAAACATTGTTGTTTGGCCAAGCAAATGATAATAATAGATTATGTGCTTATTTTATTTTATTTTGACATCCTAGGTTAATTCATCTACAGAAGGTAACATTATATATATACAGGAAAAATTTTTCATTTGCATGTAGTTAAGAGGATCAATTAAAGACATTGTTTTTTACACATCTAATTCTAAACAATGATATATAGGGTCATATGCTCCCATCTACGTAAAAAAGAGGAGGGGACACGTCTGCATGTGAAACAATGAATCATGTCGTTTGGAGACTTTTAATTTTGTTACTGTTTAAATTACCTACTGTTTCTAGGCCAATGGCATGTACTAACATGACCACAGTTGTATTTTATTAACAAGGTAAAGGAATTTCAATTGTTATTTTTTATTACGTTGTATTGTGTAATTCTGGAACAAAAAATGTGTGTGGGGGGGGGGGAGGATCTCTAAGGGAATAATAATTCTTTTAATTTTTTTTAAAGAAAATTTTCAATTCTTTGTGGTGTGTTTCTTTTGTTGTCAATTAATGTATTACTGTTTGTACTTGGTCCACACGCATATACTTGTATTATTTCGCTCTAAAAAAATATAATCTGTGAATCAACAGGTGCTGAAGAAAGACTGTTCCGTCCGAAACCTTTGCAGCGCAAACGTACACCATATTAAATACACATAAAAAAACTACACCAAATAGTTTTCTTCTAACCTAACATCTGTTATAAATTTTTCCGAAACACCTCAAATTTCACACAAACCACAATTATATACAAAACGGAAACCTTGGCTTAAGGAACAGTGTGGACCTTCTACGAGTCTCCAATTACTATGTTAGTTTTGCTTCAAAATTTCTCAAATTACTTTATTATGTTCAGTAAAGGAGGTTTCAAATTAGGATGTTTCGTCTCGGAGACCCTGTACATGACGTCTAAGCATTTTCTTATCAGGTGAACGCATCCTGTGTGTTTGTAAACATTCTTAATAAAATTAAGCCTCTCGAACCCATCACGCGCAGGCAAATGATGAGAATGTGCACTGGCATTATCCATCGTTATTGCCGGATGATTTCCCTGTTGTAGAGATTAATAAATAATACTACCACTCCTACCCAATGCAAAGTGTACTCCACCACCAACAAATCAACCACAAGCAAAAAATGAACATTTTCAAATATACAAAACCATTTATATCTTTTCCCATATATACTTACATAAAAATGGGACAATCTGCCATGAGCTAAAAACATCACGTGGTTATACCATACATCTGCCACCTCTTGCTTATTTATACTTATAATACAATATTAACACAATAAATAGATGTAATTATAATCGTGCTGAAAAAATCTATTTTTGCTTGGCTTACCAATATAAAATATCTCGAACATGAATTTAACCTTCGAGCGCGTGGTAAAATTTACGACACATTCACCTTATCGCTTCCATCACTTTTACCACTTAGGGCCAGTTGTATGTCGGTTGGTAAACTCTTTTTAACCGTTGGCAAATGATAAATCTGATTGGCCATCCCAGCCTTTTACCCTTTGCCAACGGTTAAAAAGAGTTTACCAACCGACATACAAATGGCCCTAAGTCTCAAGAATCGAGCTCCGGGCCAGCGTTTTTCTAAACTACAGGTGTGCTTAGAAGTTTTTGTTATTCATTGATATTTGAGAATTTCCATTGAGCCTAAATTTTACGACACGTGCCGCTAACACAAAAAGAGCTAGAAGAAATATTCAGTGTTGTTTCGTTTTTTGTTTAAGAAAGTCAAATATTTTTTTAAAAGTACTGTCATTTAACATTTTTCATAACCTTACAGCAATTCTCTAACATTTTGGTAAAGAAAATACCATATACATGGAGAAACCTTGATGACGTAAAACTTACGCGCCCGCTCAAGGGAAATTAGACAGGGCGCCCGCTAGAAGGTTAAAACTATTTCCACTAAAAAAAAGCTCATATAATACAAAAAGTACACACAAATAGCCATTTCTTAATTCTATTTATATTGTACCTAAATATTAACAAGCAATAATGTATATTGTATATTGTTAATTTTCTATGTCTGTCAATATGTTTGCTTTTACAGCGAGCTAACCAGGGGACCCGGGTTCGAATCCGGCTCGAGGCATCCAGCTAAAATCTGACCCCCGGGAGTAGAGACAAATTTCCTAAAAATATAACTAGTATGTGAATTAGGCTTATGGCTAGAAGGGCCGAAAAGCCAAAGAAGAAAAAAAAATATGTTTGCTTTTAAATAACATGTATAATATTTCATTATTTGATTGAACGATCTTAATAATATTTGCTAGGCATTTCTTTTAATTAAAAAAATTATAGTGTACTGTGTAGGCTATAGATGCAAAACCTGCTATCTAGAAAAATTTAAGATTTTGAGCTTTTGGTATCCCTGAAAAATTGATATGGATGTTAAAATGCTTTTGTGAACCAACAAAGTAAATTTTTATGATTTTTCAAAAAAAAAAAATAAAAAAGCAAGAGAATATTTTGCCTAGAAGGCTGAAAAACAGTTTTTGTCATCAGCGACCGCTAGAGGCGCTTTTTAACAGGAATCATCAACATTTTCATCATAAGAATATATTTGATTATTTTTTTAATCCATCTTAACGAGCGATTGCTAAATTTAGGGGTGTGAGGTTTAATGATTTATTGATTCTATATATCTAGAATGTCACATGTATCGACTTACGATAATTAAAAAATACTAAATTTTAAAATCTCGATTATCTTATATCGCTTCTAATTTCATTCATGTTTTTAATAAACAATTGACATTTTGTTTACTTTTTTCTTTGATATTGTTTATTTTAATTCATGTAAACGAGCGATTGTTAAATTTAGGGGTGTGGGGTTTAAATTGATTTATTGATTCTATATATCTAGAATGTCACATGTATCGACTTACGATAATTAAAAAATACTAAATTTTAAAATCTCGATTATCTTATATCGCTTCTAATTTCATTCATGTTTTTAATAAACAATTGACATTTTATTTACTTTTTTCTTTGATATTGTTTATTTTAATTCATGTAAACGAGCGATTGTTAAATTTAGGAGGTGTGGGGTTTAAATTGATTTATTGATTCTATATATCTAGAATGTCACATGTAATCGACTTACGATAATTAAAAAATACTAAATTTTAAAATCTCGATTATCTTATATCGCTTCTAATTTCATTCATGTTTTTAATAAACAATTGACATTTTGTTTACTTTTTTCTTTGATATTGTTTAGAATTATAAATAAAAAAATAAATAGTTTTAGGTTAGGACAAATATAAGTAGGATGTATGACCAAACTTCTGTCAGCATTTTTGGTCGACGGGGCTAGAGTAGGAAAAAAATTGTATCCAGCATATTGAATGTTTTAACACAAAATTATTATATTTTTCCATACTTCATATGGAGAAATTAAAATAAAAAAGCTAAATAAAAAGAAGAAGAACCCAAATCACCAAAAAATAAAAGAAATAAAAATTAACAAAAAGAAAGTGAAAGTGAAAAATAATAGAGAACAAAAGAGTAAAAACAACAACAACAACAACAACATTATTGTAGTTAAAAAAAAGAAAACTGTCAAATGGAAAACGATGCAAAGATTTGGATGAAATTTACCTCTCTGAAAGGCGTTAAACTTTCCTTTGATTTGCCTAAAACCCATCCAGATGAGGGTGTCTCGCCCTGCCATGTCTACAAACTCGGCAAAAGCTACATTACAAGGAAGAGACCAAATTGTAAGGTTTTGTTATTTAGAAAATATGAGAGGGGTTCTTACTTCCTCATGAAAAAAAAAGAAAGAAACACCAAGAGCGAATATTTTCAACAAATAACTAAATGTTATTAACTATGTATTATCTACAACTAAACTAAACATTTAAATACAGGGTGATTCACACCGCTCGTGCCAATCATTTATTTTCTTACTGAAACATTATTATTGTAAGATGATGATGAATTAAATTTAATGACCTTAGCTTAACTTGAACGAGGGGTGATCCCGTTGGAAGTAGGTGTACACCTCTTTGGAAGTATTTTGAGTGCGGAGATTTTGACTTTAAAATCAATTTTGGAAGTATTTGGAAATATTTGGAAGTACAAGTGGAAGTAGGTGTACAGCATATTAGGTGCGGTTCACCCCACCTCGACTATCTTTTGATGACGTTTTATTTTTAACCGACTTCAATAAAGGTGGAGGTTCTCTATTCGACTGATTTTTTTTTTTTTTGTTTTTATATTGCACCTCATATCTCAGCCGAATTGTCAACCGATTTTGAAAAAAAAATTTGCATTGGGTCCAGTCTAGCTTCCGATTGGTCCCATTTTTTTCGTTTTTTTTCATAGGTATTAGACCTTTTTTAATAGGTTTGTTGGAGCCTAACCTCTTTGTTTTATGAACCGATTTCGATGGTTCTTTTTTTATCCGAAAAGGGGGTGTCTTAGGGATGATGTCTTATTAATCTGGTCAAGTTCTGATGATATGATCACTATTAATAACATCACTAAAAGAGAAAAATAAAAATAATTTTAAGAAAAAAATAAAAACCGACTTCAAAAAATTAAATGCAACAAATAAAATACATAACTAGGTATAAAATAATTATTAGCTTATTTAGTTACAACTAAACGACGAAATATTAACATGAAATTACTTTTTGAAGTCGGTGCCAAACATATACAGATTGCCTCGACGGATCTTACTTAGTACGTTTGGTGGGTACGCTCGCTTATAGGTATAGTTTGTTTGGCATCGACTGAAAAGTAGGTACCGTATTTATCTTCATTGATTTAATTGTAACTAAATAAGATAATAATTATTAGTGTGATTTTGTTGCATTAATTTTTTTGAAGTCGGTTTCTAAAATTATTTTCGAAACAGAATGTTCTGGTTTTTCTTCTGGACATCAGGGACGGATTTAGTTTAGTATAATATTTTATGCCATGTAGGGAAAGCAGTGTAGGTTTATAGTGAATAATATTTAAAAAAAATTATAAAGGGTTGGAATTAGTGGTGTTTCACAAAAGAAAAATTGAATTAAAGTTTGAGTTTAATGGATACCTACTCGATATATTTCGGGGTTTTTTAGCCCATCAGGACTTTATACAAAAGACTCCTGATCTTTATGGGCTGCAGCCCAGGATCACAATCAATCAAAGGACCCCCATTCGAGGTAAAAATAAATATAAAAACATTTTAAATTAAAAATTTAAGAAAAAATCTATTAAACATATTTGTTCAAAATTGGCATTAATTTTTCACACTAGTCACGTGGCTATACACCCAATCTTGGCAATCGGCACCTATGGGCCGCTTTTACAACCCCCCCCAACACTTTTTCACTCAAGGCCTTGCCAACCAAAGCATCAAACCATCCTTATTCGAACACCCTCCAGAGAGTAAATACATGTAATAAGATTATACTCTAAAGGTGTGTGTAATTCGCTATATCAGGCTTCTCCGAGAAAGGGACTAGTGTGTCAAAAAACGGGTTTGGACTTAATGTTAGCTTAAATTAGGTTTAAGCAACCATATTGGAATAGCATACACTATTAAATATAAATATTTTAAATAAGATAGCCTCTAAACCAAGGGTGGCCAAACTTTTTTGATCATCGACCCCTATGTAATTTTCAATCTCCATCGACCCCCCATAAAAGTAATTTTCTGTTAATTAAAATAAAATACAGTATATACTGTAATGTACATTTATTTTTGTGATTTAACATTTATAAAATTAAATATAATTAAGTAATGGAGGGATTCAGCCAATAGGTAGCCTCTGCTGAATAAAAAGCTCCAATTATGAAAACGTTTCGGCTTTAATTAAATAATGCCATCATCAGTTCCTAAGAGAGTATTAGCGACACAATTAATTTTATAAATAAATTGTCCGCAGGCAGAGTAGTACTTGAGACGTTGCCCATATCAAGTGAGAGCACACCAAGATTTATGTACCATTTTGCAATTCATATAATTTTGTATATATTATGATAAAATCCACAACAACTCTGCCTGCGGACAATTTATTTATAAATTAATTGTGTCGCTAATACTCTCTTAGGAACTGATGATGGCATTAATTAAAGCCGGTTTTCTATAATTGAGTTTTTATTCAGCGGGAGCTACCGTGGCTGAATCCTCTGCAATTATATACATATACAGCCATCAAATTGTATCAAATTTATAAAATTAATAGAACATTGTGTGTAAAACAATAGTTTTATGAAAAATATATTAATGATGAAATTTAATGATTTTCCCAGAAATAAGTTATACATATTTATTAAATAATAAGTAATTATAAATAAGTAAAGTAACTTCGCAGATGTATTGCTTCTTAATCAATGAGATGGGTGTGCCTGTGTTTTTGCAAGTTCGCTATATTGGGTTCAAATTTAGTGAAATTTTAATCTTAAATCCTCTCAGAAACTCCACATTTAAAATTTATTTCACGTACTTAGTTAAGATTGAATTTACGTGACTGAAACCGGCTTCAACCATAGGAACTTGGAAATGCTAGCACAAATGGCTGAGCTATATCGTAAAGTTTTACATATTTTGCATTATATTTATATTTGTCCAAAATTTGCTTATTGTTAAATTTTAAGAAGCGTCCTTGATATTAATTTAATTATAAAAAAATTCACAAATTTTACATACTCAATTAGGTATGTGTGATTTGCGTATTAAGAACTTTTTTTTTTTTTTTTAATGATATTGATGAGAGAAGGAGGCTACCAGAAGGTGGATCCCTAAAGGCCTGTATGGACTGGCCCCTCAATCGTGAAAAGAACAGAGCAGAAGGAAAGAAGCCGGGATCACGAGCCAATCTCAGAAACTTAGATACAATTCAATATCCATTACCAAGGTTTTAGGGAACTGTTTTTTCTTCGACCCCCAATAGACCCTTTCGATCGGATCGACCCGCGCTTTTGTTAAATAGTCCCCTGGGGGTCTATATAGACCACTTTGGCGACCTCTGCTCTAAACAGTAATATAGCCCAGTGTTCCCAAAGTTAGCTGTCTGCCCCAGATTCCAGAAAATGAAAATGTCATCCAAAGATAGTTCAATAATGCTTTGTTAATGAATGAATGAATGAATGAATTCAATCAAGTTTCTATAAGACAATAACTGGTGGTATGTATGAACCTGTATATAATACTTAATTATTAGTGATTCTCAGAAGTAACTACTAACGCATCTAGGAAAAAGATTTTGAGAGAATTGAAAAATAAAATTTAGAATCATGAATCAAATTTAGGGAACGCGGTGTTGGTTTATAGTGAAACATTG
Source organism: Forficula auricularia (assembly GCA_024734495.1). NCBI lineage: Eukaryota > Metazoa > Arthropoda > Insecta > Dermaptera > Forficulidae > Forficula > Forficula auricularia. The sequence goes on from JALMQS010000108.1 coordinate 3,228,261, forward strand.
TTAAAATTAAATTAGGTTGGAGTTGGTGGTGTTTCACAAGGAGAAAAATTACTTAATATTACCCCCGCATTCTATAACAGGAATAACCTTTCATCCATATTGATTTAACGACAAAATCGACAACAATTAAAACCAATAACAAAGTGGTGTATATAAATTGCATGTAATGACTGTCAATCGTTTTATATCAATTTGCTCGTGCGATCTTTCAATCAACGTCACGTTGAACATATGAGATCTCTTCGCAATCTACAGGTCAATAGTTTGAACCCTCATGCCCCCCCCCCCCATTAATTTACAATTCGGCTTTTGCAGATTATTTGTTTGACCACAACCATTCACCTTCATCGACCAACCCCCTCCCTTTACATTTCATTTCAAAAAGCAGGAAATTAGATTTGTTTGAGTCAGCTGAAATTAAAAAGGCCATACACCTTAATCAAAACATCTTGAACAATCAAACAGACATCAAAACTTCACCAATAATTGACATCTTAATCAATGATATTTAATTTGAATTGGAGTGCGATGAGAGTGTATGGTAGGTTTATTTTTATTTTTTATTTTTTAAATGAAAATAAGAGATGGAAATTTTCGCTATGCACCCTCATTGCATTCCATAGTTTATTGCCCTCCTTTATAGCACATACATACTTTTCGGCAACTTCCAAGTATAAATATCTTTTCTTTATTCCAGCCCTTTGTCCCCTACATCTGTTCTTTCGGCTCTAAGGCCATCCCATCCCTCTGATAATTCTTTCATATTTACACTAAGTCATAAATAACTGTCCCTCATATTAAAATTAAAATAAATTCTGATCATTATTTTACCAGTTATCTTCAGTCAATGTTCTGACGATGAGTTAAGAGCTCGAAATATATAGAGTAAACTAAAAAAATCTTTATATTTTAATTTTTCTCCTTGTAAAACACCACCAACTCCAACCTAATTTAATTTTAGAATCATGAGACGAAATGTTATCTATTTTAAACAAAATTGTTAAATATTAACACATAATATTTACATAGAAAATAGTTTAGGTACATACATGAACTTGAATTAAAATTTTAGTGGGATTCACATTTTTAGGCCAGACGAGGCGAGGAAAAAATACTTTTCTGATTTTGTAAAATTTTATATCATATACTATAACTAGATTAAAAAAAAAAATATTATATAAAATAAAATTTAGCTAAATCAAAATAATTAAAATAAATTGAACAATATTGAGCTTCGTTTAATTAACAATCACTGTTAAGATAATTGAGATAAAATTCTTGTGGTAGATGAGGCTTGTAAAACCTTGAAGACGTGTTGACTTTGGTTGTCTTTTGTCTCTTTTTTATTATCTGTCATTGCTTGAGTAGATGATAAGCTGTTTTAAGGTGTATTATGACGTTTTTATTGATACATTCTCAAGTATTGTCGATTGTATATATAGGTATTGACCAAATTTTATAATTGTAACAATAAAAATTTAAATTTTTACTTTATCCAATGCGAAGCATGGGAGAAAGTATTGTAATGGAGTCTGGCAAGCGCGACTTCAAAAGGGCCCTCAGGTAAAGACTACGGAACCCATAGACTCAATTAAGGTCACAAAATTAAGTATTCAATGAAATTGAATTTTAGCACGTGACAGTTTTGCCAAAAATTACTTGGAATCTCGTCGAGAGGCCAAAAAAGTGCCATTTTTTTTGGAAGTGCGTGGGGATGTATGTATGTATGTATGTGTGTATTTATCGTTTTTTCGTCCACGATTTCTTCCTACACCTTGCGCTGATTGAAATGAAATTGAAAACCTACCATTAAGTTTAACAAAATGAAGCGCTGATTAGTTTTTGGTACATATCGGTCCACAAACATTAGTACTTTATTTCAGTACTTTTTTTAGTTTTTTCTAAATATCTTGAAAATGACTTAACCAATTTTGATGAAATTTAATATCCTAATTAAAGTACCTTGGGGACGCTTGAGTTAAATTAAGTTTTAGTAAGAATTATATTTTAAAGTACTTTACTCAAGAACTATATTAATATTTAAATGAATTTGGATAAAGTTTAGCAACGATCCGTTGCAGTTTATTTTTTTGATAATTATTCAGTTAATTGTTGTAAACTTTATATTTTAGCTATCTGGTTTGAGTTTTTATGCTGATCTGAAATAAGAAGTTGTAATGCGAGGTGAATTTGAGCTGACCTCAGCGATTTAATGTTACTATTAAGAAAAGTCTAGTTGAGTCTTTTTCAATTGTATTGATTTTAATTTATTTAATAGATCAAGAGCCCACGACTGCCAGACCTTCGTTATTTTATAAAAGCTGAAAGTTCTTCTGTGCATGTCCCCTACTGGTAAGAACCTTCAACGACTATAGAGTTTAGGTTGTAGTTACTTTGGCGGTAACAGGTAATAAAGGTGTATAAAATAGTACTTTAAATTCGTTAAAGCTCAATTTTTTATATTTTCTTCAGGATAACTTGTAATCTCGTCATCCATTGCCAGTTTACTTATGACAGTTGCTACCCCCTGCCAGACACCCCTAAACTTTAATAAATTATAATTGTACTTTCGTTATAATATAAAAGATAAATTTTATATGTTGCCTTTGGCGACCTATAAAAAATGTACCTCCAATAGGCGGACAGTTTTATGGTTTTTTGTCGCCTCCGTGGTGAAAATAGTCCAAACTGACCCCGTAACCCGGAGGTCTCGGGTTCGATTCCCCGGCTATACCCAGACATTTTCTGTAAGTATAGAGGGTCTGGTAATAAAAATTAAGTGGAGACCAATTCAACCGAATTTATCGCGCGGAGAAATTTACCACTGCTCGAAGCCCCTAAAACCTTCATTAAGTGGATATTGGTGTATCTAGTTTCTGAGATTGGCTCCTTGATCCCGAAACACTTTCCTTCTGCTCTGTTCTTTTCACGATGGAGGCCAGCCCATACTGGCCTTTACGGGATCCACCTTCTGGTGTATCTCCTTCTCACATCAATATCAATAAAAAAAAAACATCGTTTTGACATTTCGGTTATTATTGATAGCCATTGGTGAAGACATGGAGGAATCGACTTAAAATCAAAAACGCCATCGATTCTTATCTAATACTAGAGGAATAACCTTATTGCATTCATTTTTGTTGTTTTGACTATTATTGACAATTTCTACTGAAAACGTGGAAGAATCGACTTAAAATCAAAAGACTAACTTCTTTTGGCAAACCACTCAAGCTTGAGTTTCTTAAAGTTTAGGGGTGTCTGGCGGAGGTAGCGACTATCATAGAAGGTGTCCGGCAATGGATGACGAGATTTATCTGTTTATCCCGAAGAAAATATAAAATTGAGCTTTATACTTTAACAGATTTAAAGTACTATTTTATACACCTTTATTACCTGTTACCTGCCAAAGTAACCACAACCCAAACTCTATAATTCGCTGGTCGTTCTTACCTGTGTAGGGGACATGCACCGAAGAACTTTCAGCTTTTATAAAATAACGAAGGTCTGGCAGTCGTGGGCTCTTGGGCTATAAATGTCTTGTAAGCACAATGAATATGTAAACAATTGTGTAATGTGAGGTTGAGTTATATTAAAATTGTAATTGGATGTTTGTTTTTGCCTTTAGACGGAAAGTGGCGAGATAATATCATAACGTCTCTGAATTTTTCTGAAGAGAATTAAATGTAAAATATAGAAATAAAATGTATTCTTTTCTTTCTTAACGAACACAATCCACAGTCTTCAAGTTTTACAAGCCTCATCTACCACAAGAATTTTAATTGAAAAAAACATTATAGTAATCTGTTTTAATTGATGGTTAAGATAATAATTATTAAGTCAACAAAAAATTTGCTGATTCAATCAGCACACAGATTATTTATTTTTCTTTCAAAAAAAAAAAAAGTAGAATTAATTTTTTAGTCGAACTCTTGAGACTTGTCATATAGAGAGAAATGCAAGGCCGGATCTAGGGTGAAATGGGCTAGTCGAGGGGTGATCCGCGATTGGAAGAAGGTGTACACCTCTTTGGAATTATTTTGGAAGTACTTGGAAATATTTGGAATTACAAGTGGAAGTAGGTGTACAGCATATTAGGTCGCGGTTCACCCCTCGGGGCTAGTTAAAATCGAATTCGGTGTTACTTGATTTTATTTAGAAATTCTGGGCTTACCTACTACTACTCTGAGAGGCAAAATTAACTTTTATGTTCATTTAACAAATTGTCATTCCATTTTCCTTGAAGTTTTGAAAATTTCCACCCAAGGTTACTTATTTATCCCCAAAAATTAACGTCTTTTTGTACCTATATCGTCGGCTTAGAGTGTAAACCTGTTAACTTAATTTGTTATCAAATATGAGAAATTAATACCGTTCGAAAGAAAAAGAGATGCAGCATTGATTGTCCAAGTAAAACTGCTATACTACTTAAAATTACTATCGTAAGTTGTAAAAAGAAAAATTTCAGAAATAGTTTTTTCCATAAGAACAATATTAAATTTTGTTTGTTTTTTCTCTGCTCTGTTAAAATTTCCTTGTTGTGAGTTTGTGAGCAGGTTTACACTCCAAGGCGACGAAATACCATGTTGATTTTATGTTTGTGGGTGTTGAAAAGGTGCTAAAGCTATAAATATTGTTCATGCATGAATACTGTATGAATTAGAGCAGTGGTGCCAAACCCTTTTGTCCGCGGGCCGGATTCTTTATAATCTAGCTTCTAAATAAAATTTATTATTGAAAAACTGAACAAAATTCATCTGATTCGATTCCCCAAAGAATCAGACAGATGAGAATTGTAGTAAATTTATAAGAACCATACTATTAGGAAAATAGAAGAAAAACGCGATTGAACTAGAGAGTTGAATATATATAAGATTTGATTATAGGATCTAGTCAGGGGATCCATCGCCTAAATGGAGAAGGCATTTGCGGGCTTAAGATGAACGCAGAAGATGTCGGATCATACCCGGCTGGGTCCTGTATCTTTTTTTTCAACTCTTGGCTCACTATCAAAAACGAGTCTGGTCCCAAGTGCATCAAAATAGGGCAGTGACCGGATAAAAGTTTTTAACTTTCGCTTTCATTTAATGTTAACATATAAACATTCTAAATAAAATTTATTATTGAATATCTGAACAAAATTCATCTGTTTCGATTCCCCAAAGAATCAGACAGATGGGAATTGTAGTAAATAATATATATATACTGCGTTTGGACCCTTGGGATCATGCAAAGCTTGATGTCTCTTTCTGGTTGGACCTTCCACGCCTCTATCTTTTTCCGGAACGTGTTATCGAATTCCATGGTAGGGCTATGTAATTTTCCTGGCCGGATGAGTGTGTTGTTGTTAAAGGTGCCCAGGTATGTATGGATTTTAGGCGTTATTCTTCCATTGTTTCTTCCTTGATTTCGTGATGGTCCGGGTACCCCAGAATCTGAATGCCCGGTTGCCACTCGAGGGTGGGTGGATTGGTTACCACCTGGGGTAATCTTGTTTTGCCTCTCACGATTCATCGTAGCTTGTTACGAAATTTTGTCCTGCGGATGCGCGAGGTTTTGTAGAACCAGAGATTGTCAGTTTCTGGAGCCGATATATATTTTTACTATACTTTAAAAAAATAAGAATGTAACTATACTTGGTGAAACCAAAAGGGACCAAACGAGACTAGCCCCGACGAGACGATACTGTCTTTTTTGACAATTCACGAGACCGAGACGATATTTTCTCAAATCTCGTCTCGCCTCGTCTCGTGCGAAGCCCTAGTATGAATACTAGCCATGACAAGTATAGAATTCACTAGAATTTTTCTTTTTCTTATTCATAATAGTTAGTACTTTGACCACAGACGGCATTTCCCCTCTTTTCACTGTCTCAAGAGTTCAACCCTATTTATTTTAATTTTTAAACAAGCTAGATAAAAAAAAATGATATTAATTTTTTAACTTTTAGAGAATATTTAAAACTTTAATCTCTAGCATTAATATCTAGTAAATTTGAAGTTTCATTTGAGAATAAAGAAACAAGTGATTAGTGGTAAAATTCAAAGATGGTGTGAGTAGATACCTTTTTTGAGAGTGTTCTCAATTTGTGACGACAAATCGAACAGGTGGTTTCCAATTTTGAGACCACGGATGCATCCGACATAGCCCTCTAGAGGTGTTTGCTCGCTGTTTTTCGAAATTAAATTCATACGATCGTAACCCCCTAAATTGATCTGGAAATATTCAGTCGGAGGCGCAGGGGGTCGCATTGGCGCCAAAACCTCTGGAAAAAAATGAAAATATTTTTATTGTCATCCATGAAATAGAAACCTATACTATTAATAATATTCTATAATAATATTACTCGCAACATAAGCCGAAATATTTAATTCTCTAGAAATCTAGGTATTCTATTTTTAAAGATAAGAGTAAATAAATATTATATTTAATATTGATTTACTATGAGTTAAGGATACTAGGTCACTTATTTCACATTAAAATTAAAAAATTAAAAGATATAAAATTTTTTTCTTTTTCAATATATATATTTCGGGCTATCAACCCATCTTCAGGAAGTACAGAAAGTAACTAATTCAACTTATTGAATAACAGGTTATATATATGTTTGTGGAACTCTAGGTTGGGAATAAATTTTTGGCTTAGATATTAATAGGTCAATTATTATATTTTATTTATTAAATTTCTTCCAGAACTTAAGTGACTTGATTTAAATTTTTTGTTAAATTGAAGGGTTGGTTTTGTCACAAATATAATAAAACAATAATTTTAATAACTATTTGAATTATTTAATTGATAACTATACAGTTTCGGTCACCACTGGTCGACCATCCTCAGTAGTTCTAAAATTGAAATGAAACATTTATTTACATTTTTTCATTTTATAGAGAATTATATAACACAAAATTTTTTTTTTTATAATAATTTGAAATCATACATACATCTCGTTCAAGAACCGGAATTTGTCATTTCACATGAAACATTCATTCTTAAATCTTCAATATAGATACATCACACAATTCATTACAATCACACACATATATATATATATAGCAACAATTTATAAAAACGTTTATCACTGAACTAGAAACTATTTTGAATTAATGATTATATTAAATATTATTTTCAATTTTATTTTTTTCTAATTATCTCATTGCATAGTCAATTATTATACAATTAAAAAACCCATTATAAATAATCCATTCTAGAAACACATTATAAGTTAATTCATTCTTTATTTTATATTTTTTATTAATGAAATATCAAAATACACATCTCCCTATTACATTTTTCTTATAAAATCAATACATGTTTAATCAACACACTAAATCAAATCAATATTCTCACAACAATGACACAATGAGACTATAACATTCGGATATGTTTTCCGAATCCATTTTGAAATTAACACAATTATCGATATCCTTCAATATATAACCAAGAAAACCTAGAAGGAGTTAAGGAATTCCGCTACCTAGGAAGTAAAATAACATGGGATGGGAGGAGTGAAAACGAAATTAAATCAAGAATTGCCCAAGCAAAAATGGGGTTTAATTCAAAACAAAAACTACTCTATGCTCCTCCTCAATCAGCTTAGAAAACAGGAAGTTGCTATTGAAGACATATGTATGGAGCATAGCCATGTACGGGTGTGAAACCTGGACAATTGGAAAAGCGGAGAGAAAGAGATTGGAGGCTTTCGAAATGTGGTGCTACAGAAGAATGATGAATATCAATTGGATGGATAAAATTACAAATGAAGAAGTTCTTAGAAGAATCGGAGAAAAAAGAACCTTGTGGAGGAGTCTGAGGAAGAGAAGAGGTCAGATGATGGGGCACACACTGAGACATGGGGGACTGCTTAGGGATATCTTGGAGGGGGAGGTGGGAAAGAAAAGGGGAAGGGAAGACCCAGATTAGAATATTTCAACCAAATAATTGGGGATATGGGATGCCAGACATTTAGAGAGGTCAAACAGCTGGCGGGGGACAGAGTCGAGTGGAGACGGATTGTTGCATCAAACCAGTCTTAGGACTGTATACTCAATGATGATGATGATGATTCAATATATAAAGAGATTCTTTTATTTTTCTCTTGGTCCAATTTTTCTCATAATCTAGTATCTTAACTCCTTCAAAATCGAAAGTATGCTCGTTGTCAATAGCATGAATGGATAACGCGGAGACCAATTTATTTCCATTAATCGATGAAATATGTTCTTTAATTCTTTGTCTCAAATGTCTTGAAGTCTCACCTATATATTTGTGTGGTTTTTTATCTTTTTTACATGAATCACAGACCATCTCATAAACAACCCCCATTTTATCAAGTTTTTCAAGATGAGTCTCATTATTGAATATGTTCATGAGTGGCCTGCCAACACTGTGTACTAATTTTATGTCATTATTATTCAGAATTCTCAAGATTTTCGCAGATAAATCATGAATATATGGGATGGAGCCTTTAATAATTTTATCTTCTTTTTTAATCACTTCCGTTACTAATTTATTTTTTCTATATTTAGTTAGAACTTTATTGAAAAATTGTCCATCCATATATTCATGATTTATCTGCGAAAATCTTGAGAATTCTGAATAATAATGACATAAATTAGTACACAGTGTTGGCAGGCCACTCATAAACATATTCAATAATAAGACTCATCTTGAAAAACTTGAAAAATTTTTAAGAAAAAAATAAAAACCGACTTCAAAAAATTAAGTGCAACAAATATAAAAATACACTAAAAGGTATAAAATAATTATTATCTTATTTAGTTACAACTAAACGACGAAATATTAACACGAAATTACTTTTTAAAGTCGGTGCCAAACAAACTATACCTATAAGCGAGCGTACCCGCCAAACGTACTAAGTAAGATCCATAAAAGGTATATGTTTGGCACCAACTTCAAAAGTAATTTCGTGTTAATATTTCGTCGTTTAGTTGTAACTAAATAAGATAATAATTATTTTATACCTTTTAGTGTATTTTTATATTTGTTGCACTTAATTTTTTGAAGTCGGTTTTTATTTTTTCTTAAAAATTTTTATTTTTCTCTTTTTAGTGATGTTATTAATAGTGATTATATCATCAGAACTTGACCAAATTAATATGACACCATCCCTAAGACACCCCTTTCGGATAAAAAAAGAACCATCGAAATCGGTTCATAAACAAAGAGGTTAGGTCTAAACAAACCTACAACAAACCTAATAAAAAAGGTCTAATACCTATGAAAAAAAATCGAAAAATGGGACCAATCGGAGCTAGGCTGGACCCAATGCAAAAAAATTTTCAAAATCGGTTTGGCGGAGATATGAGATCACTTAGGACAAAAAAAAAAAAAAAAAAAAAAAAAAAAAAAAAAAAATTCCAATCGAATAGAGAACCTCCTCCTTTTTTGAAGTCGGTTAATAAAATGGGGGTTGTTTATGAGATGGTCTGTGATAATAAATTAAATTAGTTTTCATGTTAAATTCTACCCTTTAGTCAATTACGAATTGTGTTTTGAAATTAGTTTCTTTCGCATAAAAATGCAAATATTATTTTTTGTTTTTTTAAAAAAGTGGAATGTTTTATACTATTTTGATATCTTGTTTAAATGCGTCAATTTTTTTAGATAATTTGCCATTATTGTTTGACACAGTTTTTTTAAGATATCAAGAGTCAAAGTTAGCTGATTAAAATTTTTGACACTGAATCTGACAAAAATATTTTTTTCTCAAAAAGTATAATACTCGTAGTTATTTTCTGTTTTGTGATCGATAGCAGTATTATTCAGGATTCCGTAACAAAAATTAGAATTATAAAATATGAAAATTCGTAGCCACAGCATTCAAATATTTAGAGTAGGGTAGCGATTTTCACGGTTTTCCAAAAAATGCTCATTACTCGAAAACTAAGAGAGTTTTATTTAATTTTTTTTTTTATTTTGGACAATCCTGAACTCACCTATTTCGTGTTCACGTTTGATCCTTGGTTTTTTGGACACCCTGTGTATGGGGCATTCCACGCCAAATCGGACGGTTTGAAAAATTTTAATTTTTGATTTCTTTCATTTTTTGACATTTTTTAGTACCTATCAAAAAGTACCAGTTTAAAAAATATCGCATTTCGGTTTTTCGCTCGTAACTTCTTTCAAAATGGTCCAAATTCAAATTTTTTTTTACATACGTTTTAGAAAAAAATACAAAAAAAATTATTTAAAGTTTTTTTTTTATTTGCGATTTTTGAGTTTGAAAATTTTAATCTTGTTTTTGAAACTGATTGTACCTGCTCTTCGATTTTTGTTGATAATTTTTTATTTTAAACTTGTATTCATTCTACAAATTTTAAGACCGGGTTGATAGTCGTCCTATGATAATTAACTATTTTTTTTTGATTTTTGAAAATTTCGAAAAAATTTTATTCGTTATTAACCATTTTTAACCGACTTCAAAAAAGGAGGAGGTTCTCTATTCGATTGAATTTTTTTTTTTTTTTTTTTTGTGCCTATGTTACCTCATATCTCCGCCAATTGTCAACCGATTTTGAAAATTTTTTTTGCATTGGGTCCAGTCTAGCTTCCGATTGGTCCCATTTTTTTTCGATTTTTTTCATAGGTATTAGACCTTTTTTATTAGGTTTTATTAGGTTTGTTTAGACCTAACCTCTTTGTTTATGAACCGATTTCGATGGTTCTTTTTTTATCCGAAAGGGGGTGTCTTAGGGATGGTGTCATATTAATTTGGTCAAGTTCTGATGATATAATCACTATTAATAACATCACTAAAAAGTAGAAAAATAAAAATTTTTAAGAAAAAAATAAAAACCGACTTCAAAAAATTAAATGCAACAAATATAAAAATACACTAAAAGGTATAAAATAATTATTATCTTATTTAGTTACAACTAAACGACGAAATATTAACACGAAATTACTTTTTGAAGTTGGTGCCAAACATATACCTTTTATGAATCGCACTCGACGGATCTTACTTAGTACGTTTGGCGGGTACGCTCGCTTATAGGTATAGTTTGTTTGGCACCGACTTTAAAAGTAATTTCGTGTTAATATTTCGTCGTTTAGTTGTAACTAAATAAGATAATAATTATTTTATACCTTTTAGTGTATTTTTATATTTGTTGCATTTAATTTTTTGAAGTCGGTTTTTATTTTTTCTTAAAAATTTTTATTAAAACCACTTTTTAGTATTGAGTTCTCTTTTATTTATTTTATTTTGAATTAATTTTTATCGTTAACAGGTGTTTAAAATAAATAATTAGTATGTTAGTTTGTTGAAAGAAAATCAAAATCAAAAATCGAAAAACGAAAAAAAAATAGAAATTATCATAAGACCACACTAACAACCCGGTCTTAAAATTTGTAGAATGAATTAAAATAAAAAAAATTATCGAATAGTACTTACAGTTTCAAAAACAAGATTAAAATTTTCAAACTCAAAAATCCTATATAAAAGCACTTTAAATAATTTTTTTGTATTTTTAACCGACTTCGAAAAAAGGAGGAGGTTCTCTATTCAACTAATTTTTTTTGTGCCTATGTTACCTCATATCTCCGCCAATTGTGAACCGATTTTGAAAAAAAAAATTGCATTGGGTTCAGTCCACCTTCCGATTGGTCCCATTTTTTTTCATAGGTATTAGACCCTTTTTGTTAGGTTTGTTCAGCCCTATCTTCTTTGTTTATGAACCGATTTTGATGATTCTTTTTTAATTGGAAAGGGGGTGTCTTAGGGATGGTATCATATTAATTTGGTCAAGTTCTGATGATATGATCACTATTAATAACATCACTAAAAAGAGAAAAATAAAAATAATTTTTAAGAAAAAAATACAACCGACTTGAAAAAAATTAAATGCAACAAATAAAATACACTAAAACCCAGATAGCACACCATGTACATAGTACGTACGGTTTAGGTCCATTTTACGTACTTACGTCCATGGACATAAAATGGACAACCCATGGACGTACATTTCACTTCGTACGCATTACGTACGAGCAGTACGTTCCATGTATTAACGTATTACAGCCCAAAAAGAGTGCATAAAAGTTTTTTCTATATTTTCAAATATGGTTTGGACGCATAATAAAGAAATTTTTTTTTAAACAAAATAATAAATATATTGGTAAAAAATTCCTTTTTATATACATCGCATGGTCATTTTTTTCTTGATTTAATTTGTTCTTAAAATATTTTGATTTTTAATTTAATATTAAAAAAAAAAAATAATAATATTATTTATTTAAATCTTAATTAAATAGTCCTTAAAAAAAAAAAATAATAATATTATTTATTTAATTGATTACTTTTGGCAAATTTATAGACTAAAAGTTACACTATATTTAACTCTTAATTTTTCAATCATTTATTAGTGAAAACGGTTTATTTTCATTAAAAAGAAAATTTATTTAAGATTTTAAAGATGTTAACTTGACTTTTTAAGAAATAATGCTAAACAGCGCCCTGTTCAAACTTGAGAGTTTTCAGCCTTTTTTTATGTTAATTACTTTAATTAAGATTAATTCATTAGTTTTATGTTTTCACTTTATTAAAAATATTATAGAAATTTTATTTCATTCCCTTTTTGTAAAGGATATTTTAAAATTCTTATTTAAAATATCCTAGAAAAAGATTGAATTTCAAAACAAAACCGATATCTTTTTAAACGAAAAATCAATTATATTCGCTATTATTCATTACTTTGTAGTTCCAGAGGAATTTAAATTGTTTAAGAAAAATTATTATCTCAAACACAACTCGATAAAAAAATAAATTGTATTAATTTTATTATTTATATAGAGACTATATTTTCGAGGGTTTTGCCCTCTTTATCTATCTTATTACAATTGAATAACAAGGATTTGTTGGTAGAAAAATCATAAGTAATAAAATTTATTTTCTAGCATAAGACAAATAAATTCATTTAATGCCTTCTTTAATTTTAAAATAATTCTGCTACTGAAGAAGAACCTTTCAATATATATTATTACTCTATTTTGTTACAGAAAAATCGATAAAGCAAATTCTTCATCAGCAATTTTTGATAAAAACAGTAGTATATGAAATATATATTGAATTAGATTATATATTTAGCTTTAATTTTATTATTCTTTATTTATTGCAGGTTAATGAGATAAAAAAATAGGAGGAAATAATCAGTACGAATTAACCAAACGAGTTATGATTCGCTATTTAGACGACAGTTTAGCAGCGGAATACAGCTGGTTAGGTAGAAGAAAAAAAAAGATTTTTTTTTTTTTTTTAATGCAATCGAATGCAAGAAGGGGTGCACCAGTAAAGGTGTAGCCCCTATGGATCTCGAAAGACCCTTGCATTACCGAAGAGAAGGGAAAGTTGATTAAGTGAGAGGGTGTAGACGTAGGTGTCTATGCACCCTGGTTTTGAAGGTTTGAAGATCATAGGTGCTGGGAAAGATAGAGGCTGGGAGAGAGTTCCAGTTCCTTTGAAGTCATGGGGATATATGTATTCGCGAATGAAGTGGTCCGGCACTTTTCCAATTTGACCGCAAAAGAGTGTTGGGAGTCGGCAAAACGTGTGCTGCGTGCAAAGTATGCTTTGGGGGGAATTATTGACTTTATCTCATCAGAGCACCTGCCGTGATAGTATCTATAGAAAAGGGAAAGGGCAGAGACATCTCTTCGATGAGCCAACGAGTCGAGGGAGTCGGTGAGGGTAGAATCGTCAATTAGCCTGACGGCTCGTTTCTGAATTGCATCAAGGGTAGCAAGAGAATATTTTGAGGCTCCTCTCCACAGATGAGAGCAGTATTCGAGATAGGGGCGGATTTGGGCCTTGTAGATGGTGAGAAGTTGTGGGGGTTTGTAAAATCGCTTGGACCTGAATAAGAAGCCAATCTTCCTTGCTGCAGATTTCGCCACAGAGGAGATGTGTTCATTCCAAGACAGGTCAGATGCGACAGAGACGCCCAACATGGATAGGCTGTCATACATTTTCAGGGTATTCGAATCGAAGTGAATATCAGGGAAATCTCTATTTTCGCGCCTAGAAATTAGACAACATTGAGTCTTATTTGAATTAAAGTTAACTAAATTTTGAGAGCCCCATTTATTCAGTTTGTCTAGGTCGAGAGTAATTGAGGAGGCAATATTGATTCGATTATTCGGGAGAGAGGGTTTGCCGTGTAGAGTGCTATCGTCGGCGTAACAATGAGTGGGGTTTGCCGTTTGATCAATAAGGTCGTTTATATAAATAAGGAAGAGTGTGGAGGAGATTACAGAGCCTTGGGGAACACCAGAGTTTGTAGAGAACGATTCAGATGATGTTCCATCCACCACAACTTTTATACTTCGGTTTGTCAGAAAGCTTTCTATCCATTTGCGAAGTGTTGGTGTGAATCCAAAGGCTGGCAGTTTGGCAAGAAGATTTTTGTGCCAAACCTGGTCAAAAGCTTTGGAGATATCAAGGGCTACAGCGAGGGTTTCTTTTCCGGCCTCTAGAGTATTGTTGAAGGTGTGGGTGACATAGGTTAAGATGTCGCCTGTGGAACGATTTTGTCTGAATCCATATTGCCTATCGTGAATTAATTTATTGTTTTCTAAGTGATGAAGGACGTGTTGGTTTATGACTAATTCCATTAATTTGGAAAGAACAGAGGTGATCGAGATAGGCCTGTAATTAGAGATTTGAGATGTGTCTCCTTTTTTAGGAATAGGTGTGACTCTGGCTATTTTCCAGCTTTTGGGGAATATGCCCGACTCGTAAGAGAGTTGGAATAGCTTGGATAAGATAGGGGCAAGTTCAGGGGCGCATTTTTTAATGAGAATTGGTGGGATGTTATCCGGGCCTGCGGCGGATTTGCAATTTAATTTATTAATGGCTTTTATGATTATTTGGGGCCTGAAAATTATTTTGTTCATGAGGTTGGTTTGGGGGGTATAAGTGGGCGGGTTAAGCCCTTTGTCATCTAAAGTGGAGTTAGTTGCGAAATAGGATGCTAGTGATTCGGCTTTTTCAGCGGGGGTCGTGGCTACTGAACCATTTGGGTGAAAGAGGGGCGGAAGTGAGGGGGACGCGAAATTTCTATTTATTGCCTTGTGTAACGAGAAAAAGGCCCGTTTTCCATTGGGGCAAGATGCGAGACGGTCAGCTATCCTCTGGTCGAATGATTTCTTTGCCTCAGAGATGATTTTTGCATGAGCTTCGCGACTTGGTAAATGCAACTCGGTCGCATTCTAGCTGTGAAAGTTGCCATTTCTGAAAATATTTGTTTTTTTCACGGACGGAATCTGCGCATTGTCTACCAAACCAAGGCTTAGAATCCTTGTTCCCTTTAATCAATTTTGAGGGAATATAGGTTTCTAAGCCTATTTGAATTGCCTCGTTAAGGGCGTCTGCGAATTCTGAAGCGTTTTTATCTCTGATGCAGAGTTCATTCCACTGGTAAGCGGCAAAAAAGTTACGCATGTCATTCCAATTAATGTTATCGTTATCGACTAGCCATATTTTTCTGGGGTTGGAGTGGGGTGACGGGGGTTTTGGTAAATTGGCGGAGGTTTTAATTTTTATCAGATTGTGGTCAGATTTACCTAAAGGGGCCGAAATTTTTGCTTCATAGGACGAAGGGTGGGAAGTGATGAAAAGATCGAGAAGATTGGATTTTTCATTGGCTTTGTCTGGGATTCTTGTGGGGCCGTTAATAATTTGTGTGAGGCCACATGCCGTTGAGAAGATTTCAGCGTCGGAGCCTGCGGGGGAATTATGGCTAGAAAATTTTAGCCAATTTTTGTTGTGGACGTTAAAGTCACCTAGGAAAGATATTTCAGAAGATGGAAATTCTTTCAGGATATTGCAATGGCACTCAAGGAGGTAGTCAAAAAATTGTTTGTATCTGGGGTCTTTGGGGGGCAAATATATTATGCAGAAGAATTTAGTTGAGTGGCCTAACGTGATTTTGATCCATATGGCATCGAATTCATTGGATTCTAGATTAGTTAAACGCCTACTAGGGATGTCCTTTCTAATATAACAGCAGACACCTCCTTTTTTTCGAAATTTTGAATGAAGTGTATAGTTTTCGAATTGGTAGTCACGACCGTTAGATTTATTCGCGTCAATTATAGTTTCGGATAGGCCTAAAAGAGCAGGTTTTTCATGTTCGAGATGTTGAAGTACGTCGTGTAAATTCGAATTGCGAGATAGACCGCGAATGTTGCAGAAATTGATTTTAATTGATGTCATTAGTAAGGAGAGTTTGAGGTGGAAATGAAAAGGGTGACAAGAAAAGTAAAGATAAGAGAGCCGGTAAACCAATTAAAACTCCGAACTTGGATATATTTTTGAATATATTCAATATCAGTGAGCTCTTAGAAATTGGACAGTGGTTTTCCACCGGGCGATTTGAAAAGGTTTAAATCTACCACTTGGATTGATTGTTAGTAAGGGGAAAATTATGAGCTATTTAATAAATTGCTAGATTAAGTCTTAAATTAATTAAAACTAGTTGATGTTGTTAGTGGGGAGAAGAATTATTTGTTATTAATTTAGATACTAGATTTTATAATAGATATATTTTAAATTATAAGATTATTGTGTATAGAGATTATTATATAATTATTATAAAACAATTAATATTTAAGGACCGTGCAATAATAAGAAAATGATATTAATAAAAAGATAATGAGAATTCGATTGAAAAAAGTTAAGGTAATATTTAAGATTTAAAATAAGATATTAGTTGAGTTTATTATAGAACAATTAATGTTTAGAAACTGTGTAATAATAGAACATATAATATTAATAAAATGAAGTTTATTTAAAAATATATATATTATGTATTTTAGAAATGAAAAAAATGAGAAAACGAATTAGAATTAAAATTAAAAGTAAGATGACTTGAAATTGACACAGTTTAATATTGAATGTTCGGAAATAAAATATTCGATTGAAAAAAGTTAAGGTAATATTTAAGATTTAAAATAAGATATTAGTTGAGTTTATTATAGAACAATTAATGTTTAGAAACTGTGTAATAATAGAACATATAATATTAATAAAATGAAGTTTATTTAAAAATATATATATTATGTATTTTAGAAATGAAAAAAATGAGAAAACGAATTAGAATTAAAATTAAAAGTAAGATGACTTGAAATTGAAACAGTTTAATATTGAATGTTCGGAAATAAAATATTCGATTGAAAAAAGTTAAGGTAATATTTAAGATTTAAAATAAGATATTAGTTGAGTTTATTATAGAACAATTAATGTTTAGAAACTGTGTAATAATAGAACATATAATATTAATAAAATGAAGTTTATTTAAAAATATATATATTATGTATTTTAGAAATGAAAAAAATGAGAAAACGAATTAGAATTAAAATTAAAAGTAAGATGACTTGAAATTGAAACAGTTTAATATTGAATGTTCGGAAATAAAATATTCGATTGAAAAAGTTAAGGTAATATTTAAGATTTAAAATAAGATATTAGTTGAGTTTATTATAGAACAATTAATGTTTAGAAACTGTGTAATAATAGAACATATAATATTAATAAAATGAAGTTTATTTAAAAATATATATATTATGTATTTTAGAAATGAAAAAAATGAGAAAACGAATTAGAATTAAAATTAAAAGTAAGATGACTTGAAATTGAAACAGTTTAATATTGAATGTTCGGAAATAAAATATTCGATTGAAAAAAGTTAAGGTAATATTTAAGATTTAAAATAAGATATTAGTTGAGTTTATTATAGAACAATTAATGTTTAGAAACTGTGTAATAATAGAACATATAATATTAATAAAATGAAGTTTATTTAAAAATATATATATTATGTATTTTAGAAATGAAAAAAATGAGAAAACGAATTAGAATTAAAATTAAAAGTAAGATGACTTGAAATTGAAACAGTTTAATATTGAATGTTCGGAAATAAAATATTCGATTGAAAAAAGTTAAGGTAATATTTAAGATTTAAAATAAGATATTAGTTGAGTTTATTATAGAACAATTAATGTTTAGAAACTGTGTAATAATAGAACATATAATATTAATAAAATGAAGTTTATTTAAAAATATATATATTATGTATTTTAGAAATGAAAAAAATGAGAAAACGAATTAGAATTAAAATTAAAAGTAAGATGACTTGAAATTGAAACAGTTTAATATTGAATGTTCGGAAATAAAATATTCGATTGAAAAAAGTTAAGGTAATATTTAAGATTTAAAATAAGATATTAGTTGAGTTTATTATAGAACAATTAATGTTTAGAAACTGTGTAATAATAGAACATATAATATTAATAAAATGAAGTTTATTTAAAAATATATATATTATGTATTTTAGAAATGAAAAAAATGAGAAAACGAATTAGAATTAAAATTAAAAGTAAGATGACTTGAAATTGAAACAGTTTAATATTGAATGTTCGGAAATAAAATATTCGATTGAAAAAAGTTAAGGTAATATTTAAGATTTAAAATAAGATATTAGTTGAGTTTATTATAGAACAATTAATGTTTAGAAACTGTGTAATAATAGAACATATAATATTAATAAAATGAAGTTTATTTAAAAATATATATATTATGTATTTTAGAAATGAAAAAAATGAGAAAACGAATTAGAATTAAAATTAAAAGTAAGATGACTTGAAATTGAAACAGTTTAATATTGAATGTTCGGAAATAAAATATTCGATTGAAAAAAGTTAAGGTAATATTTAAGATTTAAAATAAGATATTAGTTGAGTTTATTATAGAACAATTAATGTTTAGAAACTGTGTAATAATAGAACATATAATATTAATAAAATGAAGTTTATTTAAAAATATATATATTATGTATTTTAGAAATGAAAAAAATGAGAAAACGAATTAGAATTAAAATTAAAAGTAAGATGACTTGAAATTGAAACAGTTTAATATTGAATGTTCGGAAATAAAATATTCGATTGAAAAAAGTTAAGGTAATATTTAAGATTTAAAATAAGATATTAGTTGAGTTTATTATAGAACAATTAATGTTTAGAAACTGTGTAATAATAGAACATATAATATTAATAAAATGAAGTTTATTTAAAAATATATATATTATGTATTTTAGAAATGAAAAAAATGAGAAAACGAATTAGAATTAAAATTAAAAGTAAGATGACTTGAAATTGAAACAGTTTAATATTGAATGTTCGGAAATAAAATATTCGATTGAAAAAAGTTAAGGTAATATTTAAGATTTAAAATAAGATATTAGTTGAGTTTATTATAGAACAATTAATGTTTAGAAACTGTGTAATAATAGAACATATAATATTAATAAAATGAAGTTTATTTAAAAATATATATATTATGTATTTTAGAAATGAAAAAAATGAGAAAACGAATTAGAATTAAAATTAAAAGTAAGATGACTTGAAATTGAAACAGTTTAATATTGAATGTTCGGAAATAAAATATTCGATTGAAAAAAGTTAAGGTAATATTTAAGATTTAAAATAAGATATTAGTTGAGTTTATTATAGAACAATTAATGTTTAGAAACTGTGTAATAATAGAACATATAATATTAATAAAATGAAGTTTATTTAAAAATATATATATTATGTATTTTAGAAATGAAAAAAATGAGAAAACGAATTAGAATTAAAATTAAAAGTAAGATGACTTGAAATTGAAACAGTTTAATATTGAATGTTCGGAAATAAAATATTTAAATCGGAATGTTCAGATATAATATTTGTATATCGGATGGAAAATATTTGGGCGAAACAGTTGTTGTCAAAAGCTGAATTTGGTTGTTTGTTTAGGGTAGGGTGGGGTGAATGGCCTGTCAGGGCATGTGTCTTTTTCGGAACAGAAGATAGATAGATAGATATTAAAATAAGATATTAGTTGAAATTATTAAAGAATTATTTTAGAACAATTAGTATTTAAAAACCGTGCAATAATAAATAAATAATATTATTAAAACGAAGTTTATTAAAAATATATATATACGTATATATTTAAAAATGAAAAAATGAAAGTACGAATGAAAAATTAAGAAATCGAAGTAGAAAGATCTATTTGATAATATTTTAAGAGAAAATATGTGTTGTTTGAAAGGAGGGAGATTGACGGGGGCTGATTTATGATGGGTTTCTGGAAAGTTGGGTTGACTGGCTAGGTAAAAGGGATGTTGGCGGCAAGTGCCCTTGGTAGATTTAGCTAGATGTTAATATTATATTGAATAATATATTGATCGAATTAAATTAGAGGGGATGAAAATAAAAATAATATTTTTATATCACTGGATTAAGAAAAAATTTATGAGGGTTTTCGTGCAAATTAAGAATAAAAGATTGAGTGTGAGTGTTAAATATTCACGAATCGTTGAGGAGCACAAAGTGACAGATGCGTACTGTCGGACGTCCAAGGCTGCTATGGGTGATCTCAGAATCACTGCTGCATTAATAGGTAAAAGTTATTTTTGTATATTATAATTTTTTTTATTGTAAATAATAGAATGAAATGTCATATCCCACTTGTACTAACAAAACATTGGTGTATTTGCTTTACAGAAGCTGCTGAAAGTTTTGGAACAAAAAAGTCTGCAGAGGAAACAATTGCGAAATGGTTGCGCAGAGCTAAAGAAAGGGATTTGTTAAAAAAAATTTTAAATAAATCACTTACATTTAATTTATCATCAAAATAGTAATAATAAATATTATGTGTTGTACTACACCTAAATTTTCAATGATTAATAAAAATATAATTTAATGAAAAACCCGAGTAATTTATTTTTTTATACCCATTTTATTATTAAAATATTATCGTAGCTGATGGAAAAAGGGCAATAAAGCACCTATTAGGTAAGAAACCGTACACCTATAGGCTGTTGTAGGGGTGGGGGGGGGGGGGGTACAATGGACAAACAGAACGTACACCAAACGTACATGCATGGCAAATTGGATGTACTATGTACATACATAGAACGTAAAACTGCACCAAACGGACGTAAAAAGGATGCCAAATGCGGACGTAAAATGGACGAACTGGACATATGAGGGACGTACGTTTTGGGGAATCTGGATGTCCTGTGTACGTCCATTATACGTACAGCGGCACAAAAATGGGCATAAAAAGGACGTACATACGTCCGCTCGTGGACGAGCTATGGACGTACATAGTACCAATGTGTGCTATCTGGGAAGGTATAACATAATTATTATCTTATTTAGTTACAACTAAACTACGAAATATTTACATGAAATTACTTTTTGAAGTCGGTACCAAACAAACTATACCTATAAGCGAGAAACGTACTAAGTAAGATCCGTCGAGTGCGATTCATAAAAGGTATATGTTTGGAACCGACTTCAAAAAGTAATTTCATGTTAATATTTCGTAGTTTGATGTAACTAAATAAGATAATAATTATTTTATACCTTTTAGTGTATTTTATTTGTTGCATTTAATTTTTTTGAAGTCGGTTTTATTTTTTTCTAAAAAGTAGGTATGTAAAAAACAAAAATTTAAGAAAAAAAAAAAATTAATTTAAACCATTTTTGAAGAATTTATGAGTGAAAACCCGAAATTCCATATCTTTTAAACTGGTGATCAAAAAAATTTCAAAATTTACCAGGATGAGAGTTATTTGATTGATACTAAAAAATGTCAAAAAATGAAGGAAATCAAAAATTACAATTTTTCAAAACCGTCCGATTTGGCGTGGAATGCCCCAATATATACATATATATCTATATATCTATATATATAAAATTAAGGTTTTGTCTGTACATTGGTCCAAATCACGCCAAATTTTGGTTGCACACGTTTCAAGCAAAGTTATGAACGAAAACACCCTCAACAAAATTCCTGTCTGTATGTTGGAGGGCGCGGGGTGGGGTCCGGGGTCCGAGGAGGGTGGGGTGCGGGTGGTGGTGTGGAGGCGGGGGTTGAGAACGGGTGCATGGTGCGGGGGTGGGGTTGCTGGAGGGGTTTTGGGGGCGGGGGTTGGGCATGGTGCGGGGGTGGGTGTGCTGGGGGGGGTTCGGGGGGGGGGGGCAGGGGGCGTACCCCCGAAGGCGGGCCTTGCAGCAAATATATATATTGTTTTTATTAAATTTTAATATATTCAATTTTAATATTAAACTTTTATTTAAGCGTGATAAGCGTAAATAATATGATGTGCACACAAGTCACATTGAATTTAAATATTTACAAAGGACAAAACTACGTTTAAACAATTTTTCTATTAAAATTCGAAATATATATTATTTTATTTCTTTTTTAAATTTCCCTCGAATGAAATAAATTATAAACAAACCATGACCTACCCTACAAGGACGAGCTCTCTACTAGGTCAGTCGGTCAACCGACCTATTCATCATTTATTGCTTTATTTTTATTGCTCCCTGTTTAAAAGAGAACAAAAGAATTTTTATGGCTATAAAAAACAGTTAAAAAGATGAATGAAAATAATACTACTACGCTACGCATAAATTAGTTCATTCATAAAAGGGTAGGAAAAAATGTAAATCATTATGAAAAAAATGAATGAATTGGAAGATTTATAAAAACTCAAATAATTTGTAAACCAATAGAGATATCGAAATGCGGTTTTCACCATTCGAATCAGCGTTTAATACTAAATAAAATATACCCCTGGATTTTACCTTATTCATGACGCGACCCCCTTAGTTTGAAAAATATTTCGCGACCCCCTACCCCCGCTGTTTGAGAGGCCCGGTCTTGACCTTGTATACAATTTTTCTTTTTTTTTTATAGTAAAAAACACATAAAAACAGTAAAAAGTATTGATTTATTATTTGTTTTTATAAATCCAGATAAAAAAAAAATAATAACTATCGAAAAATGTATTATAAACCAATAAACCTACACAAAGCCACGGGCCTGCCAGGCCCACCGGAAAAGCGTACCCAGAATTAACCAACAGAAGCTTTGAAGTGTATTTAATTCCATTTGCCATTTCTTATAAAATGACCGCAAATATTGATTATTCAAAAAAGGTTTTATGAAATTATTTATTTTGTACTATAAGAACTTCGTTTGAATAAAATCAATATTTGCGATCATTTTGGTAGATTTTTTTGAACACCATCAATAAACTGTTTATAAGTTACTTATAAATAATAGTCAACAAACTGACATAAGCTTGATATTGCCATGGTTAGTTAAAATTAAATTCATTAAAACGTAATTTTTAACGAAAAAGAGGCTTTATTAAGAAAACTTGATGTTTTAGGTATAGGGACATGATATATCGTCTTAAAGCATTTTTCTTCCTCTTTCAATTTATTGAGTTAATATAAAGGGAGTCTCATTCGAAAAAAACGAACTTTTGACCCCTTTTATGAATAACGGAAATAATAGGAATCTTAGCACGCCCTGTATAATATGGAGTCGATTTTTCGGCATAAATTAAATACTTCGGGTGTGTCTAAACTACCACCAAAATATCAACTTTTCATGAATTGAGAGCACTAATTTATTTAAGTTTAATTAGGGCCATGTTTTGGACCATATTTAACACAAATTATTTTTTATCTCGAAAACCGATAGAGATAGGTATAGGACAATATTAACAAAAAAGTATTTTAATAAAAGGGCGGTTCTAAAAACGTGTTAATATATGGGGTGTTCCATTAAAAAAAATAAAGTTGCTACGACTTTTCGATGGAAGCCGAAACGTTGCAATGCTGAAAATATTTTAGATCGATAGAACAGGTAAGAAAATGTAAGGTGCTAAATTTTCAGAAAAATCCTGACTTCCGTTTTCCATAAACCTCTAACGTGCCATCGACCGTGAATCACCCTGTATATACAATTTTTGCTCGTTTAATAAGAGTAGATAGATAATCATAAATAATTAATTATACAATTAGAACATAAAATAAATATTTATCTACGTAAAAAAATATTTGGTTAATACCAACTACTTTATTAAATAAATATAAAATCCTTAAGATAAGAGAGAATAATTAATTTGATTACGAAAAAAAACCATCAAAAACAATTTTGTCGAAGATGAGACCGTGACAGATCGAATTGTCAACCCAAAAACCCCCTAACCCGTGAATTTCATCAAAATCGGTAGAGTCGTTTTCAAAATAGAACCAAGATACAAATATATATATATAAATAAATATCTCATCATCATCATTGAGTATACAGTCCTAAGACTGGTTTGATGCAACAATCCGTCTCCACTCGACTCTGTCCCCCGCCAGCTGTTTAACCTCTCTAAATGTCTGGCATCCCATATCCCCAATTATTTGGTTGAAATATTATAATATAAATAAATATATATTATAATATAAATAAATATATATATAAATAAATATACAATTTTTCCTCGTTCAATAAGAGTAGATAAATAATAAGAGCAAACAATTAGTAGTATAGTGATGTGAATACCTTGGTCAGGGTTGATCCAGGGTTTATTTGAATACCAAGTAAGAAGCCGCACTCCAATTGGTAAAGATTTTTTCATTGTGTTGACATGCAAGACCGTTTCTTTTTCAGATCGTACAATTGCTATCTGTACTGATTTACCGCTGTTTAATTCTAAAAAACAGACAAAAACATCAAATACAATGGCAAAAATTTCATTTATTTTCTTTTCAAAAATAAATTTAGTTTTTTTGCAACGAAATTTTCTCTGGAGAGAGACGGACTGGTAAAAATTTTAATTGAATGTAATGGAAGGCAGACCAGAGGTAGTGAGGAAATGAAAAATTAACACATATAAAATAAAGTGTAATTTATTGGAATCCTTCCTCCTTTCCTTTCAAACCGACGTTTCGGAGGATTTTTCCTCCTTCTTCAGGGTTTCAAAGGGTCAATGAATGAAACAAATAAAATGTTTCCTTCTTCTCTCCACAGTAGTGTTCAAAAACTTTCTTCATTTTTAACAAAAGGCATAGAAAAACAATTTTTTTTCCTTTTTTTCCCTTCTTTTCTTAATTAGATTTGGTTGTCCGTTACTTCTTTGTGTTGACTGAAATCTTGATTAGAGTGTGCTGATTGCGATCTTATTTAGGGTCAGTAAAAAATTTTTAAAAAATTTCTGGACCCAGAAGCAATGATATAGGCCTACATTGCTTAAATGGTAACCTAGAACAAAAACTCTACAAAAAAAATTAACACATATAAAATAAGGTGTAATTTATTGGAATCCCTTCCTCCTTTCCTTTCAAACCGACGTATAATAAATTACACCTTATTTTATATGTGTTAATTTTTCTTTCCTCACTACCTCTGGGCTGCCTTCCATTACTTTCAAATAAATTTAGTTTTTTTCTAGTTAAATTTTTCATTTTTTTATATCTCTTCAAAATGTTGTAGATCTTTGTGCCACACCTGTATAATAATTAAATTAAAATAATAATAATAATAAAAATTATTTTTTGTAATGTTATTTTTTTTTTTTTTTTTTATTTATTTAATGTCACCGGGAACAAAGCCCATTTAGACAGCACATAAGTAGAGTGCTAGTAGGGGTTAGTGAGGGAGCCGAGTTTTCAGCCAGTAGAAATTTTTATTTGCCAGCTAGGATCGATCCCCGGACCTCCACTTCAACATCGTCATAATATATATATATATATACCGGGTGAGTTTTTATCTTGAGACAGTCTTATAACTCAAAAACAGTGAATTATATGAAAAAAAATTTCAAATAAAAGTTTATTTATATCAGGGGGAAACTAAACTACGCTATTGTTTGTCGACCTAGAACAAGCTTTCATGGGTATTTCGAGGTCAACTTCTGTTTTTTAAATAGAAACCTATATGTTTCTGTACATATTCTGAATCTACTAAAAAAACTGCACAACTTTTATTAAAACTATTTTTTTATACGACATCAAATAATAAAAAATTTTAAATCAATTATATCTCAAAAAATCCTAATAATTATTTTTAACAATCATTCAACTTAATTATCTAATAATAATGATCAAATATTTAATTATTAAATAAATAATTTAATAATAATCAATAATTTAATCATTTTCCGACACTGTTCTGTGATATTCCATAGTGTTATCCCAAATTTTCTGGATGAATTCCAGTTCCAATTTCGTCATTTTGGCATGTTTCAGTTTCTTCGTACCCTTTATATTTCCTGATATTTTTTTTAACAGATTTACAACACGATAAAATGAAGCTTGTGAGGGTGTATCCCTGTCAGGAAATGCTCGGCATCCATTTCAATGGCAGCCCCATAACACTTCTTCCATATTCACCATAAATTATGACCATTTTAATTCTGTCTTCAACAAAAAATGCTCCATTTTTATTATAGTAATACAATATAACTATCTACTGGATTGACACGAGAAATAAACTTTTTTAAACCCAAGACTTTTAAATAGATCTATTAAGTAGAAAATAATCTCTTAATTCTGTGTGCCAATGTATAATGAAGGTTTAAGATCATTATAAACACTTATTTTAATTGTTGTGACTTTTCTATTTAATAAATATTTATTTAATAATTAATTATTTGATCATTATTATTTGATAATTAAGTTGAATAATTGCTAAAAATAATTATTAAGATTTTTTTTGAGATCTAATTGATTTAATATTTTGTTTATTTGATGTCGTATAAAAAATAGTTCTAATCAAAGTTGTTCAGTTTTTTTTGTAGATTTAGAATATGTTCAGAAACATATAGGTTTCTATTTGAAAAACAGAAGTTGACCTCGAAATACCCTTGAAAGCTTGTTCTAGGTCGACAAACAATTTCGTAGTATAGTTTCCCCCTTGATATAAATAAACTTTTATTTGAAACTTTTTTCCATATAATGCACTGTTTTTGAGTTATAAGACTGTCTAAAGATAAAAAATATATATAATGTTGATTATTGTTTTTTATTAAAGAATTGTGTATTTATTCATTATATTAATCAAATCAAAGAAATATTTAATTATAAATAAACAGTTGCAAATCGGTGCCAAAAATGTTGGCGACAACCTGTTTGGAACGGTTGCATTATAATCTTTGCGACTGTAATTTAACGATAATACAATCAGGGACGTAACTAGGCCGTATTTCACCCGGGGCAAGAAATAAATTTGCGCCCCCCCCCCCCACCTAGGCAGGCGCGGATCCAGACCTCTGATTTGGGGGGGGCGGTCGCCGGTATATAAGATCTACTTTTGATCTCGGAAGTGTGTCGCGATCGAATTGTCCAAGCGGGGGGGGGGGGGTCAGAGACTCCGCCCCCCTACATAAGAACTTTATTTTCTTCAATTTTAAAATTTAATGTTATTAAAAAAAAATAAAAAAATAAACATATAAAAAATGTTGATCTCCCCAAGTGCGGTCAAACTTCTTTTCCTCTGAAAGTTCGTTTAATTCATCTCTCAATATCTCAATTTGGCGCCCCTCTGATTTTGGCGCCCGGGGCTACCGCCCCGCCCGCCCCCCCCCTGGTTACGTCCCTGAATACAATAGCTGAAGGTGGTCCGATGCCTGTACAGCATTCCCATTTCCAATGCCTCATCCTTACGTTTCATAAATTACAAAAAAATAAAATTGTAGTTTTCAAAAAAAAAACAATAGAAAATCCAAAAAAATGAAAAAATTTAAAAAAACACCAAAAAATTGCAAGAAACACCATAAAAAACCCAATAGTTGAAAAACGGAAAAACGAGACATAACCACCGTTTAGAAACCGTAATTCAACCTAATTAAAACTATATAATGACTATAATTCAACCAATCAAAAAAATTGTATGTGGGTTTTATTTTGGTCTCTGTGCTATACGGGAAGATTGTATTATATCTAAGAACATTTGAATTGGTTTACCAGGATACTCGACGGTAATATTCTGAATCTGATTGCCATAATTGAACATGAATACGACAAATCGTCCCTCGTCGAGATGAATTTGAACAAAATTGTTGACGTTGTCATTGGCGTAAAGGACCAGCGAGTGGTTGTCGAATGTGCGTAAATTCACGAGAATATTCTCCCGCATAATATGCTTCATGAGATCTTTCTCCTCCACACTCACAATCGCCAAATAGTTCTTCTTCAAGTAAGATTCCCGGGTCATAAATGTTAACGCTTTACTGTTGATATCTAAAAAAATTAAAAATTGAAATCAATAATAATTAAATATGATACAATTTTGATGGCTGTATGTGTATATAATTAAGTAATGGAGAGGGATTCAGCAAATGGCTAGACTTTGCTGAATAAAAAACTCCCAAAAATGGAGGGGTCACCAGTTATTGTTAGGGCTCTCTTGAGGTGAGTGCTATGTGGCGCTTTGTGCCGCGCCCCCATCAAGTCGATGGGGTCCTAACAATCTTGCGTGTGCAGAGTTGTAGGTTGCGTGCACATATAGGTGTGTGCAGGGGAGGGGCTGCTGGAAGGCGGTGGCCCCTCCAGATCCGAATGTTTGAATCGGTTCGCTTCTCCAGTCGAAATCGAGTCGCTTTAATTATAGCATGGCTGATAATATTTCAGTCAGCAGAAGCGACGCAACGATCCGACTGAGTCATCTAGCAGCCGTGTCTCAAGGCTCGTCGCCACAAGCGAGAGCGGGCCGCTACAGAAA
Source organism: Forficula auricularia (assembly GCA_024734495.1). Lineage (NCBI taxonomy): Eukaryota > Metazoa > Arthropoda > Insecta > Dermaptera > Forficulidae > Forficula > Forficula auricularia. Next base: position 3,256,837 of record JALMQS010000108.1, read on the forward strand.
ACGTTTCGGCTTTAATTAAATAATGTAATCATCAGTTCCTAAGAGAGTATTAGCGAGTATTATTGTGTCGCTAATACTCTCTTAGGAACTGATGATGGCATTGTTTAATTAAAGCCGAAACGTTTTCCATAATTGGGAGTTTTTTATTCAGCAAAGTCTACCCATTTGCTGAATCCCTCTCCATTACTAAATAATTAAATATGTTGAAATAGTTGATTATTATAGATTGTTTTTCGTATTGGGTCAATCCATTTCAAATCGCCCAATATAAATAAAATTTATTGCTCATGATTTTATATTTTTTTATCATGAGTTCCCTAGAGGTAGACTTGAGGTCGGGGAACTTTTTAGCTATTACCCCAAAATATTTTTCCATAGGTCGCTATTACCCTACATGAAAAGCAAAAAAAGCAAGGAAATGTATCTTATATTTTTATATTAAACGAGAAATTCTTGTATATATATTTAGAATCGGTTTGTCGAAAAAGGGCTCTAACGATTTGGATGAAATTCACAGGTTAGGGTACTTGAAAAAAAATTTATGTCATAGTTTTTTGAATGATTAGAGGAATGTAAATGGATGGCGAAAGCAGAGGTTGATTCTAAATTGATGTTAACTGATCGGTCAAGGCGTTTAAGTGCACCAACCTGTTCGGAGTAGCGTTTTCTGAAGGAACGGCCAGTCTGACCTATGTAAAATGCGTCACAATCATCACAAGTCAATTTATATAATCCTGCTTTGTCTAATTTATCAATTTTGTCTATTTTATTATTAATTAATCGAGAGCCTAAATTATTGTTATTATACAAAGCAGGAGTAATTCCATATGATCTAAGGGAAGAACATAATGGAGTAGACAAATGATTAGAAATGAAGGGTATTCTTTTGAATATTTGTTCACTTACAGATTGTAATGAGTGTATTTGAGAAATGTTGAATTTACGTTTAATTTTATTATAAATTTTGTTAATAGTCGAAATATCATAACCATTATTCAGGGCTAAGTTCTTGATAATATTTAGTTCCTTATCAAAATGTGTTATATTCATTGGTATACTAAGGAGTCTGTGGAACATTGAATAAAAAGCGGTAAATTTAGTATTAGTGGGATGATTAGAAGAAAAGGGAATGACTGTATCGGTGAAAGTAGGTTTTCTATATATCTCGTAATTTAATTTTTGATGTGCAATAGTAATTTGGAGGCCCACGAAAGCAAGAGTATTATTGGGGCTAATTTCGGATGTGAATTTTATATTCTTATGGAGGTTATTATTTAAATAGTTCTCAAATAAGCTTATTTGCCTAGTAGTGCCCGACCAAATAACTGCAACTCCTGATGATGGGCTCATAACCCGAAATATATATCGAGATAAAAACTCTAAACATATATTTGTTTTATTTGTGAAACCCACCTAGAAAAATATATTTTTATTCCTTTTTTTACATTTACCAAAGTTCCTAAAGATTCTCATAAAAGTTAAGGTTGATTTTTGATTTTTTTTTTAATATTCCATATTTGGGGTACCTATTCCATTATTAGATACCTTTATGTTGATTTTGTTTTTGAGAAATTATAGTACTTATTATTAATAAATATAATACAAGATTGTTAATATATAAAACGTAAATATATGATTGATTATAATTACGATTAAAAGTTTTTGATTTTTAATATTTGTTTCATTTATGGCTAAAAAACAAAACGGTATTCCATATTTGGTTACTTTCCTCTACTTTAATTTGTAATTTAAAAGAGAATGAATTTAATCAATCTTTTTCGGACAAATTCTAAGATTAGAGTAGAAATATTATTAAATTGCGATATCAGAGGGGATTCAACCCCCAGGAGTCGAACCTGAGAACTAACACGCTATCCGGGCAGTCAACTCACACCCTCGAGACAAAAACCTCTCTCTGAATCGCAATATATGATATAAGCACAGACATTTTTCACTCCATTCTTCTAGAACGGAAATTAAAAAATTTAGCTTAAAATGAAAAATTATTTTTTCATAAAGTCCTCTTATTTAAATGTATAATTAAAATTTTGAGCATCTTTTTTTGAAAAAACTTCCAACTATTTTCAAAAAAAAAGATGCTCAAAACTTTAATTATACACAATTGGATGTTGATGAAAGCAGTCCACAGTGGTTGTAAAAAAATAAGACTATAGAGGTTTTATTATTTTACATTTATTTGTTAAACCGACGTTTCGGAGATTTATTCTCTCCTTCTTCAGGGTAACAAAAAGTCAATGAAAGTAGTTCAAATCATAATTACTTTCTGTCTCCTTTGACAATGCCAAAAAAAACATTATAAAAAATTTTCATCTCGAATAGAAATAAAGTTTGCTTTTTACTTTATTTCTATTCGAGATGAAAATTTTTTATAATGTTTTTTTGGCATTGTCAAAGGAGACAGAAAGTAATTATGATTTGAACTACTTTCATTGACTTTTGTTACCCTGAAGAAGGAGAGAATAAATCTCCGAAACGTCGGTTTAACAAATAAATGTAAAATAATAAAACCTCTATAGTCTTATTTTTTACAACCACCGTGGACTGCTTTCATCAACATCCAATTGCATATTTATACCAGTCCGTCTCCTAAAGAAAAACTCTATCAATTTAATTATACATTTAATTTGTAAACTAGTATAATTTTCAGAATATTTATAATTTTCAACGTAGGCAATAATATCATGACGAGAAAAAAAATTCAATTTTCTACCATTTTGAAAATTCAATAATTGATTTAACTCCTTACTATTTTCACAGTTGACCCCTAAATGAGCCCATGGGTTTTCGCAGACGCATTCGTATGTGCTCCAAAGTTCTCTGCAGATGGCGCCGTTTCGGCACGGATTCGGATCACATGCCGGCTTGCAGTCCTTAATGATTTCACTCAAGTGAACTGACATATAGGAATAGATGTCGAGGATTATCCCGTTGACGACGAGACCACGGAAACAGCCGATCAGTCCTTGGCGCACCATAGTGCCCTCCAGGTGATCTCTGCAATCAAACAATTTACCACAATTTTCGTATTGAAATGTTTATCATCTGTCTTATGTAAATTTCAAAGTCATACTGTAATAGTACATAGTAAATAGAAAATGCTAGCAGGATTTCTCGGTTTATCTGAATTAATATTTAGAATATCTTATCATAGAGCAGAGGTTCGCAAATTTTTCCGAGTTGCGTGCGCCCTTTTTCAATTAACATTTTCCATGGCGCCACATATATACTATATATATATTTGTCTAGATTAATTTGTAACAACGCTTAGAGAAATTTCTCTAAAAAAATTACCGTCTTGCCTAGAATCGAACCGACGAACTCTTGAACTAAGGGCATTAGCTCTAGCCATTACGCCATTAAAACATTAATAATTATACAATTAATTATTCCAGCGCCTCCCAATCGATCGCAGACCCCAAAGATCGAAAATAATTTTCTCTTCACCCGGGGCGCGACCACAACGAGGCCGTGTAAAGACAATTAATAAAAAATTCAAAAAAAATTAAAATAATAAATAAATTTTTATTTTTCCAATTTTTTGCCTAGTTAGGCCAAATGTCTTGTTTTAATTAATTATGAAACTTCGCGGGGCACCTGTGAAGTGGCCTCCTGGGGCGCCGCCGATCACAATTTGGGAACCTCTGTCATAGAGGATTCTTAACCAACTGAGACTTTTATCAGAAGATATCTTTGGTTATAATTTTATATAATATTGATATCCCAAACAATCTATATATATAAAAGCCATTGTCAGACAGTACCTGTGGCGCCTTAGCGTACGATGTGGGAGAAAAAGCAACTAATATTTAATGACAGTTGTTATATTGTCAAATTTTACAAACAAAACATATCTATTCTCTATATTATATATCTATAATATCTCTATATATTAATATATTCCTCTATTAGATTTACGGCGTGCCTCATTTGAAATTTTAGTAGGCAAATTTATTAATTTTAAATATATTATATATTAATATATATTTAATTTTTGGAAATAATTCATACCGCGACAATTAATTTTTTTTATGGAATTTAAGAAAAATATAAATTCTTAAAATTTTAGTAGACAAATTAATTTTAAAATATATATACTATATATTAGGTATATATTTTTAATTTATAATATAAGTTTTAATGAGATATGATTTAATATGGGATAATGAGATTAATTCTTAATTTATTACTGCGCGGGTTATTTGAAATTTTAGTAGATAAATTAATTTTAAAATTATTATATATAATTAATTTAGAGACACTTTTTAGATAAATTTAAATATTGAAATGTATTATTAAAAAAGAAAAAGGTTTCCAACCGATCGGGAACTTCGAGAGAAATGGTTGCATGCTCTAATAAAATATTTATAAAGCATTTAATGATATTTTTTTATCTTTCTTTGATCAATATTCATTATTCAAAAAATATTTTTTTCAAAACATATAATTACGGACAGCTAATAATCACATCTCGAGACGCTGCCCGCCAGGGCCACCAGCCCGGAGGGCCGAGCGGTGCCGGGCGTGCCGTAGGCACGCCAGGTACTGCTCGTTATATATATATATATTCATTTTCAAATAAAAAATTGAACGAATTGGCGGCTGTTTAAAAATCCGGCTAGCCAGAGATAATAATATGTCCGCCGAAGGCAGGCTTCGCAGCTGGTTTTAACTATAATTCAGAAATTTACAAATCTAGTGAAAATAACATAATGAAAATGTATATCTTGTGAAACACATGTTTGTTTCCAATGGGCAAGTGTGAAGAAATATGCTACAATTTTGAACTAGAAATCTCAGAATCTTATAAGCTCTTCATTTTGAAAATATAAACATTTTACCACCAGAATGAACTTTCTACGATTTTATTTTCTTGAATTATCGTAGTTAAATTGGAATTATTTTGATTTTCAAAAAAAAAGCTTTCGGGCACCCCCCCCCCCCTTCAAAAAAAAATTCCGTTTCCGTTTGTACGTCATTTGATTTGGACCATCTCTCTGTGTTCAAATTATATTTTATTATTTTTGTAAATAATAGAAATTGATTAGAAATGTTCATTTGAAAATTCTTTGGAAAAACTCTTTATCGAAATTCAAGGGAATTCTTTCATAAATAAATAAATATTTCCTTCTCGGGTCAGTTGAAGCCCGGCAGCCAGACAGAGAGGACGCTAACTGGCCAACTCTAAAGGTAAAAATATCTCATCATCATCATCATCATTGAGTATACAGTCCTAAGACTGGTTTGATGCAACAATCCGTCTCCACTCGACTCTGTCCCCCGCCAGCTGTTTGACCTCTCTAAATGTCTGGCATCCCATATCCCCAAATATTTGGTTGAAATATTCTAATCTGGGTCTTCCCCTTCCCCTTTTCTTTCCCACCTCCCTCAAGATATCCCTAAGCAGTCCCCCATGTCTCAGTGTGTGCCCCATCATCTGACCTCTTCTCTTCTTCAGACTCTTCCACAAGGTTCTTCTTTCTCCGATTCTTGCAAGAACTTCTTCATTTGTAATTTTATCCATCCATTTGATATTCATCATTCTTCTGTAGCACCACATTTCGAAAGCCTCCAATCTCTTTCTCTCCGCTTTTCCAATTGTCCAGGTTTCACACCCGTACATGGCTATGCTCCATACATATGTCTTCAATAGCAACTTCCTGTTTGCTAAGCTGATTGAGGAGGAGCATAGTAGTTTTTGTTTTGAATTAAACCCCATTTTTGCTTGGGCAATTCTTGATTTAATTTCGTTTTGCTCCTCCCGAAATATCTATCTTCTTCATACGAGTATACATAGTTAGTTACTTTCTAGTTTCCTAAAACATACTTTCTCTTATACAAACGGACTTTAGGTACATATTCAAATTAGCATTATACAGAGTGTCCGAAAAATTTATTTATAATAATATTATGATTATTATTATACAGGATATTTAATTACAATAACATTATGATTATACAGGGTGTCCGAAAAATTTATTTGCAATAAAATTATTATTATACATATGATTTGAATTTATTTTTATGAACGCCCCTTCACCCCCTAAAGGGATGAAAAGCCCTAATTTAACTTTCCGCTTAAGTAATTGATATTTCAAAGATTCTGGGACAATTTTCAAGCACTAAGCACGAATATAGATTGAATGTATTTTTCTGAGCATTCCTTCACCCCCTAAAGGGGTGACTACCCCTAATTTAACTTTCCACTCAAGTGGATGATATCTCGCAAATTCTGGGACAATTTTAAAGCACTAAGCAAGAATATAGATTGAATTTCTTTTTCTGAACATTCCTTCACCCCCTAAAGGGGTGACTACCCCTAATTTAAATTTCCACTCAAGTGGATGATATCTCGCAAATTCTGGGACAATTTTAAATACCTAGCCACACAAATTCGGTTAACTCCATTCTTACGAATCTTGGATTTTTTTTTATAAATTCGACATTAGATTTTTATACATTAATTTTTTTTAAAAATCTTCTATTGTCTGTTCTCTTGATATAAAAATCAACGTCTGGGTCATTTAAAAAGTCTTCCTCGGTCACTCCCAGGGGTCTGCTTAGTCCATTTTAAGAACCCGTGCTATAGGGCTTAGAATTTGCTTAATAATAAATAGGTAATAATAAGAATATTTCATTTTTCGTGTCCATGATTAATAATTAAAGGAATCGTAGGAAGTTGGACATGACTTTTAAATTAAATACAAGTTTTTATTTAAATACGCCAAACGTTTCGTTGCTGGTTTGCAACTTCTTCAGTGGCTGAAATAGCGAAACAAAGCCGTTAGACATCTTTATTAATCAATTTTTTCATCTTTTACAAAAGTACAAATGGTAAATAAGATTAGTTTTTCTCCCCTCATTTATTAAACTTATTTGTCTGGAGTTTTAATAAATGAGGTGAGAAAAACTAACCTTATTTACCATTGTACTTTTGTAAAAATGAAAAAATTGATTAATAAAAGATGTCTAACGGCTTTGTTTCGCTATTCCAGCCACTGAAGAAGTACCAAAACAGCAACGAAACGTTTAGCGTATTTAAATAAAAACTTATATTTAATTTAAAGTCATGTCCAACTCCCTACGATTCCTTTAATAATAAGAATGTGTTGGAGACTTGATGAAGACCATAATATCCAACGCCAGTGTTTCCGTAATAATTTTAACTAATGGATGGAGTTTTTAATTTAAGGTGTTTTGAAAAAAGATTGTAACTTGGTGTCCAGTAATAAGATGTAGTTTGATGAGTGGAAGAACCAAACTTTAATGTGTGTATTTGATGGTGTGTACAATTACAATGTATTTGTTTCTGGCTTAATAGCCTTTCATCAGCATCTAGGGTGTACAATATTGTGCTGTCAGTATACAATTGTTCAAAACAATGTGTTTAGAATTGTTATAAATAATGGTTCAAAGTCTATACAATTAATAAAGTCATGCGACTACAAAATTTATTATATACAATCAGATGGTAGCATTACAAAATTTCCATTAAAAAAGAATTGAATTGAAAGTTTTTGCCGAGAGTAGCAGAATTTTTATATATTGAAGGAGACAATAAAAGAGTGTGTCTTCTGCCGGAATTATAAATTTTATTTATTTATAACGAGACTATAGTTTCGAGGGCTTTGCCCTCTTCATCAGTCTATTACAATGTATTCACAGGAATTAATTTATGAATGAAAGGTTAACATTTTTCATGTGGTATAAATAAATAAAATTTATAATTCCAGCAGAAGACACACTCTTTTATTGTCTCCTTCAAAAAGAATTGTGTGTGTATGTTGTTTTCCTTTGCCCTGTTTGCTATTTTTTATTATTATTTCCCTTTGAAAATTCTAAATAGTCTTACAAATTTTTTATGAAATGCTTGTAGATAAATTAAAAAAAAATTCTTTAATATATAAAATTTGATATATATAGTTGATTATGTATTAAATAATTTTTTGAATTTTTTTTTTTAAATTTATCTACAAGCATTTCATAAAAAATTGCAAGACTAAGTAGAATTTTCAAAAGGAAAAATAATAGTAAAAAATACCAAACAGGGGATCAGTGGCTAGAGTGTTGGGTCGCTGACTCGAAGTACGCTGGTTCGAGACTGAGTCTCGGCTGATCAGAATTTGCAGTCGCCTCCTCTTGGAAAGCAATGGCAACCTACCAAGAGTATAATTGCCTAGTAAGCTCTCCAAACCAGCCGTTTTGAACCGGCTTTAAAAAGTAGGTCCCATATATCTGTGTAAAAACAGCTAAACACACTCAGCACAGGTATATGTGGAGAGGAGCCGAAACGTCAGGGAGACCTGAAATGGCACTTAAAAGAAGAAGAAGAAACAGGGGAAAGGAAAATAACATACATACACACAATCTGTTTTAATGAAAATTTTGTGATGCTACCACAACTGGCTGCATATAATAAATTTTGTAGTCGCATGACTTTATTAATTGTCTAGATTTGTACCATCATTTATAACAATTCTAAACATTTTGAACAATTATAACAATTCTAAACACATTTTTTTGAACAACTGTATACTGACAGCACAATATTGTACACTCTAGGTGCTGATGAAAGGCTATTTGTTTCTGGCTTAATATATTAAGCCAGAAACAAATACACTGTATTGTACACCATCACATACACACATTAAAGTTTGGTTCTTCCACTCATCAATCTACATCTTATTACTGGACACCAAGTAAAAATTTTTTCCAAAACACCTCAAATTAAAAACTCCATCCATTACATAAATAATAATATATAGATGGGATGAAATAAAAGTGGTTGCTTACTCGGGAGCCCCCCCGATGAACATGCTCCCTTCAAACGGCCCGAACTGTTCATCCGGCAACAAATTGTCCATTCTGTATTCGGTATTGATGGTGAATCGCACATGGTGTTCATTGTAGTCGATCCACAATTTCTGCCATTCTCCATTGTTAAGCCGTCTGTCTGATCGCACAATCAGCTCTCTGGCTCGCCCCGTGTTCAAAGTGAAGTTGAACATCAGCTCGTAATCTAGGGAAAACACATATTATAAATATTCCTATTAATTAAATATCAGGTGAGGGTGCATTGTACCGCTGATAAGTGCCAGCATAAATGACGGATATCCTTTTCGGATGGGCGGCTGATAAAGTAGGATGGCCTTTTCTCCGGTTGTCCGAAAAGAGAAAGAAATGTCTCCTTTTCGCCAGCCAGGAACTTCAATAAACGACTGGCTCGAAGTAAACGTAACTACGTAGCGTTGTGTGTCTGAAAAAAGGAAAACGCTCTTAGATATATTTATAGATATCATCAGGAATAATGTGATTCAAAAAGATGGAGTCAATTTCAAAGGAATACACTCCCCTGAACCATAAATTGAATTTGAATAAACTATCATATAGCGGCCCCTACACGATCATTGTGACTGTCTAGGATTGACATTCCGATTGAGCGTGTAGGACTGATGGACTGATGAACAAGATTGACTGATTTCCATCAATCAGAGCTTCAATCATGTAAAAAGGAAGGGAGATTGACAGTCTGAATGAAGCGTGTATTTAATGGTACCCTCATTCTTTTCATCACTCGAGAACATATACAATTTTAAGAATTCAAATATTTAAAGAATTTGATAATTATGTAATATGATCATTATTGGTTAGATTTTCATTTTATTATTTGAAAATGGAATCAAATTTCATAAAAAATCAATAATAATTTAAAATTAATTATTTACTTGAATTACTTGAATATATTAAAGTGTGCAGAGGACCTTATTAGTGTTTATATTATCATTTTACTAAGCAGCCATGGAAGAACATTTAGATAAAGTTTTCAATATGGTGTGTTTATAAAAAATTTCGGTAGAGTAGAGATAATATTTATTTATTTTATTTATTTATTTTATCAAAATACATGGAATATCAACTACTAAGGTCATTAGTGCCACTGAGTTCCTGACTTCTTTTTTCTTTCTTCAATTCCATCTTCACTCTTCTATACATTAAGAAATGAAGAAAAAACAGAGGAGCAAAACAAAAACCAAAGTCAAAGAAAACAACAACAAAAAATCAAAATCAACAATATAACAAACAGAGAACAACAGAAAAACAAAACCTCCGACAAATCATATACCATATTCAAAACACACAAGAAATATCTACAAAAAATACATATAGGTAATAAGAAAATCAACCAAAATAGAATAATAATAAAAATAAATCGAAAACTATAAAATATTAAATTTGTGAGAAAAACCCTGTTTCTTTTAAAAATAGAAATAAATTATTAAATTCTTTCGGATCTAGTAGAGTAGAGATAATAAAACTCGGGTTTTGATAAAGTGTAATAAAACATATTTTTATACATCCTTGATTAACGACTTCAATGCGTGATATTCGATAATAATTAAGTTAAAAACGATTGTATTATAGTACACTAGCTGCAAGGCCCGCCTTCGACGACCCTCTTGCTAGCCAGGGGGCACACCCCCTGGACCCCCCCCCCCCCGAAACCCCCAGCACCGCCGCCCCCACAAACCCCGTCCGAACCCCGCGACCTCCACCCCCAACCCTTCCACCTCGCTCCACCCCCACCCCAATCCCTCCACTCCGCCCCATCCCACCGTCTTTGGGCCCTCACCTCAACCCCCTTCTCCACCCTGCTCCACCACCCCCGTACCCCACCCAACCCGGACCCCACCCCATGCCCTCCACCTCCACGCACCACACCCCCGCCTAGCCCCCTGGACCCCCACACCCATTACGCCACCCGGACTCCACCCCGCACCACCCCCTTCACCCTACTCCGTCTTACTCCATCACCCACATTCCACCCCCGCGCCCTCATCCCCCCGGACCCCATATTCTAACCGACCTCCGCACCCGTACCATTACTCCACCCCCGCACCCAGTTTTTGCATTTCTAGTCTTCTAGTGACCCACAGATTATGTACATAAAATTTGGTTAAGTTGGCTCTAAGGAAATGAATTTTCATATTTTGACCCTCCCCCCTTTTTGGGGAGATTTTTTTTAAACAAAAGTTTTCAGAAATCATATCCCCTACAACTTTGCTCATAATAAATTTGCCGTGGGGCTAATGGCTTAGGAGTTATTTGATAATTTTCATTCATGCGCCCCCCCCCCAAACCCCCTTTTGGGGTCAAAATATCAAAACGTTATATAGCTAAAAACGCAAGTTAAAATACATCTGATGTAAATATGAAATTTCATAATAATCCCTTCAGCCGTTTTGACGTGAATCGTGAGCAACTTTTCGCGGAACCCACGGAAACATACATACAGACATACATACAGACAGGAATTTTGTTGAGGGTGTTTTCGTTCATAACTTTGCTTGAAACGTGTGCAACCAAAATTTGGCGTGATTTGGACCAATGTACAGACAAAACCTTAATTTTATATATATATAGATAGATAGATATAGATGAAGAAACAATAAAGTTAAAAACAAAAATTTCATTTCTGCTAGATTTCGTATTAAATTTCTATTCATAAGGAGAAGAAATTAATGAGGATGTCTTCTGCTTGATGCAAATAAACATATAACACATTTGTGATGGTGTCAGAAAAAAGAACCTTTATCTTCACCTACCAGTTTTTTCAGGTATGACAAAAAAATGTGAGTTAAATGTGGGGGTTATAATTTATGTAGTAAAATAAGAAGAGCTAAAATAACGTATACATTTAGCTTTATTTACTTTTTCAACAATACAAATAAATAATCAATAAAATATTGTAAACAAAACAAATTAATTAATTATTATAGATTTAATTATGCATCAGTGGGTATAATTTTTAAAGATGTTTCACCTTGCACCAACACCACAATCCCTATTAATTATGGTATAGCTTTCCATAACGAGAAACAAAGAGGTTGTCCTCTGCTTGATGCAAATAATCATACACCCATATATATCGAAAATTATATATCTGTCTATATATTATTTATTTGTTTGAGACTATAGTTTCGAAGACTTGGCCTTCATCATCAGTCTTTTTTAATTATAAATAACATATTATTTTTCATGGCGCCAGTATCGTATGGATATTGAGAATTTGTTGATCTTTACTTAGCCGAGATCCAGTTAAAATTAAAATCAATTTTCAAGTCATATTCCTTTTTAAACATATATATCCCTTTTACAATGGAAGGGGGGGTTGGTTTTTCCCTTTTATACCTTTTTTTCTTTTTATTTATCAAAATCTTTATTATGACAGTACATTTTAAGTAAGTTGCTATTTGATAATTCTATTTTGCTGTTCAAACAAAGGTCTGAATTTTTATTGAATGATTTCAAAATTTCTAAAGATTCAATTGCGCTTATTAATTTTGGGGTTCTGCTTTAATTAATCTAATTCCTGTGCCTTCCGGAAAAGAGTGATTGTTTGAATTTAAATGTTCAGCTAATGAATTCTCTTTTTTTCTGATTTCTAATATCCCTGAAATGTTCGGTTAATCGAATTTTCAGATTCCGTTCTGTTTTACCTACGTAAATCACATCACAATCCATACATTTTAAACTATATACCCCTTCTTTTTCTATATTGGACAATTTGTCCTTGGTGCTAGCAAATTGAGCTCTCGAAATATTCCTTTTTGAAATTCACCGCCGCGTCGAATTCCACTATAGGTGGTGCTGGACGTTGAATTTGAGGGACTATTTTCCATCCTTTTCTCTTTACTACCATGCTTTGGTGTCCATAAAAAGGCTTGAACCATAGTATTTTGTCCCCTTTTATTTTGAACCTACGCAAAGAGCGTCTAGTATGAATTATTGAGAGTGCTCAAAATTCATGTTAATAGCAGATAGATCGAAGCATATATTTATTTATTTTTTCATCAATTGAGATTGATTTTGAATTTTTCTATTTGTTTAGTTGATTTACAACCAACTAAAAAATAGATTAAATTGTGTTGAACGCTTCACGGTTATCTGACTATATATTAAGCAATTTGTGCTAAAAACGCGATTGGCGTTAGTTGATTAATTTTTAATAAAATTGAACTGCTTTCTCAAATCCCTCCAAGGTATTTATCATCTTAATTTTCTTTGAATCATGTTTCTGTAGTCTTGCATAAGCTAATTAATTATATGTTTTTTATTTTCTGTTCTCCAAGAATTCGCTAAAGGTTTTTTGAAAACCAAATATAACTTGATTGGATAAGGAGTCCTGGTGAACGAGGAGCATTTCGTCCATTTTCTTCATCTTAAGTAGAATTAATTATATTATTACTTTAATTTATATATAATTTATTTATACAGGGTGGTCCCGAATTCATGGTACAAACGTTAATGGTAGGTTAATTAGGTTAATTAATTAATTAATTGGTAGGTTAATTTTTTTTTACATCTCCTGCCCTCTACCGGCAATGATACCCACCGATCACTCCATGTCTCTTTTCTTTATTTCCCTGTTGTCTCAATGCATCACTTGTGACTATACATACCTATACAATAACTCATTGTTAATAATGTCCGTACCTACCATTAAAGCTTGTACCATGAATTCGGGACCACCCTGTATATAAACTTTGAATATATTTTTGCACATTTTTGTTTATTTTTGCTGAATTTTTAACATTCATTTTTCAAACTTTTTTATCTTTATATATACAGGGTGGTCCTGAATTCATGGTACAAACGTTAAACGGTAGGTACAGGACATTGTAACAATGAGTTATTGTATAGGAATGTATAGTCGCAAGTGACGCGGTGAGGCGTAAACAGGGGAAATAACGGCTATATATTATACACTATACTATTATTACACTATACATACATATACATATTACATATAACTTTTAAGGAGTTCGGTGTTGGTTCTAGGTGAAACATTTTAATATAATAATAAACCTTGAGTAAGATACGAGGTAGGTTTCACAAAAAGAGAAATAAAACAAAATTTATATTTCGGGGGTTAGCCCATCATATATCGAATTTTGTTTTATTTTTTTTGTGAAACCTACCTCGTATCTTACTCAAGGTTTATTATCATATTACATATACTTATTACACTATACATTCCTATACAATAACTCATTGTTACAATGTCCTGTACCTACCATTAAAGTTTGTACCATGAATTCGGGACCACCCTGTATAGTTTTAAGTTATTCATAACATCACTTATTTGTATTCAATTTTAAAAAATTCATATTTTATAATCCAAAAATTTATATTAAATTCTAATTAAACCTATATACAGTCCATTATTTTTATCGATAATTAATTTTTTATTTTATTAATATTTAAATTAATATTCCATGCTGCTTTGAGCGGCACCAGTCCTTTTTATTTGAACTTAATTCTTTCCCTAGAGTAATTTATTTGCATCAAGCAGAAGACAACCTCTTTGTTTCTCTTTATGAATCAACAATTCTCCTAGTCTCGGAAAAATAAAAACTTTTCAATTAAATATGGTCTGTATAACAAAAATTTTCCTTACTGGTTTCTACACATTCCAGAGGCCCGAGCGTTATCCTTCCTTGAGCGTCGTTGTCCAGCTCCCTTTGCTGGAGAAAGACCATCTCGGTGATGCCGAGGCTGCCGGGTCTGTTGAAATACCCCTCGTCCGAATGCCATTTCCCTTCGCTAATATCACAGTTGCAAGTATGCTCGGCAGAAATACACGTCTTATTTACTAAAACAACAAACGTTACATATATTTAAATTCTGGTCTCTCTAATAAATTTTGTTTGTAAAAAAGGTGTTTACTGCACAGGGACATGCGCCCTTCTTGACATTTCCGATATAATCGACAATATCTCTGCCGGCTGAGCTGGTGAACCACGTAGCCGAATGAAGTTCCAGGGGCGCTTTGTAACAGTCGTATTTTATATATTGACTACAGTAGAGAGAATGCGAGATCAATTCTTGAAGCATTTCGGCTGTAAATTCCCGGTATTTAATACTAAAGCTAAAATCGGTCTCACTTGTACTACGGACATCCTGCAACAAAATTAAAACATTCATTAAACAGATTCGAAACACATTCGGCGGACATTTTATAGAGAAACATTTTTATGCACTCAGATGAAAAGTACATATACAGGGTGTTCGACATTAAAAGTTTTCATGAAAGGAGTTGAGAGAAAATGTTGAACTTTGCCATATTTATGTTTTGGAATATGCTCTTTTTAACCGACTTCAAAAAAGGAGGAGGTTCTCTATTCGACTGAATTTTTTTTTGTGCCTATGTTACCTCATATCTCCGCCAATTGTCAACCGATTTTGAAAATTTTTTTTGCATTGGGTCCAGTCTAGCTTCCGATTGGTCCCATTTTTTTTTCGATTTTTTTCATAGGTATTAGACCTTTTTTATTAGGTTTGCTTAGACCTAACCTCTTTGTTTATGAACCGATTTCGATGGTTCTTTTTTTATCCGAAAGGGGGTGTCTTAGGGATGGTGTCATATTAATTTGGTCAAGTTCTGATGATATGATCACTATTAATAACATCACTAAAAAGAGAAAATAAAAATAATTTTTAAGAAAAAAATAAAAACCGACTTCAAAAATTAAATGCAACAAATAAAATCTACTAAAAGGTATAAAATAATTATTATCTTATTTAGTTACAACTAAACGACGAAATATTAACTACGAAATTACTTTTTGAATTCGGTACCAAACAAACTATACCTATAAGCTGAGCATACCCTCCAAACGTACTAGGGCCGGTTGTATGTCGGTTGGTAAACTCTTTAACCGTTGGCAAGGGTAAAATGGTCAATCAGATGAAAGTGCCTGTCATCTGATTGGCAGGCACTTTCATCTGATTGGCCATCCCAGCCTTTTACCATTTGCCAACGGTTAAAAAGAGTTTACCAACCGACATACAACCGGCCCTAAGTAAGATCCGTCGAGTGCGATTCATAAAAGGTATATGTTTGGCACCGACTTCAAAAAGTAATTTCGTGTTAATATTTCGTCGTTTAGTTGTAACTAAATATGATAATAATTATTTTATACCTTTTAGTGTATTTTGTTTGTTGCATTTAATTTTTTGAAGTCGGTTTTTATTTTTTTCTTAAAATTTTTTTTAAATAAACTATTAACAACTTTTGGCCACAAAGAGAAACAAAGAGTTGTCCTCTGCTTGATGCAAATAAACATACACACATAAATATCGAGATGATATATACAGATATACATCTCGATATATATGTGTGTATGTTTATTTGCATCAAGCAGAGGACAATCTCTTTGTTTCTCTTTGTGAATCAACAACTCTGCTACTCTCGCTAAAACAAAAACAAAAACTTTTCAATTAACTTTTGGACACTTGCTGCTTTGCCACAATCGCTATCAACTTTCTTATTTTCTATGAAACCTCAAAAATATTTTTGCATCATTAGATTATGTATTAAAAACTAAGATGATTTTGTATAATGCACTTGATGTCTAAAATTTATAATTTCTGAGTTATTTTAGATAGTTTGTAAAATCTACCAATTTAGCGTTCATCTTTAAAAATTAATAAAAATTAAACTATCATTTGTAGAATTAATTTGATCAATCAGAACTCTTAAGTAGACATGAAAGAATCATAAAAATTCAAATTTAATATCCAGGATGACCATAATAATCGTTTATTTCTGAAAATTAAAAAGTTGATAATACGCAATTTTTTCAAATAGAACATGGCATAAATTTTAGTATTTTTGAATTATACATAAAAATCCAATAGGAGTTTATTAAATATTCCCTATACCTAAAATGAATAGTTTTTTAAATAAAAAATATTTTAAATTTAAAATCGTCTAGATCTTAATTATTTATTCATTAAAATTAAGATCTAGACGAGTGAAATTTACAATATTTTTTATTTAAAAACTTAATATTTAATAAACTCCTATTGGAACATAAAAAATGTTTTTTATAATTTATTATATATATTTTTTTATATATATAATAAAATATATAAAAAATGAAATATGTTTAAATATGTGATTTTTTCATCACTAATGCTTAAATAATATAAATATACATCACAAAATCACTATTCGATTATATTTTTAAAAACATTCTACTATAAAATTGTAATTATTATAATATTTAAATAAATAAATATAAAAAGTTTAAAACCAATGTACAATGTACACATCATTATTGGTATGTGCGGCCCTCTACAAATATTCCTTTTGAAAGTGGCCTACTGTCCAAAAAAGGTTGCCGACCTCTTGTCTAACCAACATGTGCTCTCTTGGAATATATTTGCATATTTACTTAATCGAAATTGTATGGAAAGCGCAGACAGGGTATTCATTCGAAAGAACGTTTTGCGTTGTGGTTTGCATCGCCAGGCGATTAACAAATGAATTTTATAATTTTTCTCATTAATATATCAAAGAATAATTGATAAATCAATGAGAATTGTTTTTGACCGCCCTTATTTGAAAAAGATATTTATCGCGAGACTACTGCGGATTACGCTATTGGAGTCTGCGGAGTCTTAAGTTTGGACCAAGAGAGAAAAAGATGTGATCCACTTCATTACAATCCAACGTCATTTCGCGTATAGCCTGATAGACATTCGGACCAAGTGAATTTGAAATATCAGATGTTATATATTTAATCTCCAATAGCGTAATACGCAGTAGTCTCGCGATAAATATCTTTTTCAAATAAGCGCGGTCAAAAACAATTCTCATTGATTCATCAATTATTCTTTGATATATTAATGAGAAAAATTATAAAATTTATTTAAAATCATAATTTCAAGTTAGAAATATCTAAGTTCAGATATTATTTTCACTCAATATTTGACAAAATCCCTACATTTGATTCGCGATTGAATCAAATGTAGAAAACATTCGGTTGATCAACAAATGATTATAAATGAGACAAATTCTAGAATCTTTATGTGCTTGCTGAAAAAAAGAAACCCCATCGTTTAACCATGACTAGTACCTAGCACACAGCTTTTTCAAGTTTATTTCTCATGACAAGATGGTATTAAAGCTAAATAGATAGGCTTTGTTGTTTTGGGGAGAGCTTTGATGATTCCGAAACGCATATTTGGAGTGTGTATTAATTCTGCCCATTTTTAAAGAAAAAAAAGAGGCAATAATTATTACCCTCCCCTACTTACCACTTGACTAGGTAGATTATGTTCGACAATAGTTTTGGTGCTATCTTCTAATGACTGGAATTCACATTTGACATGGGCTGGAGGGAATCTGCCGTTGCCGTCGATGTCGATCAGGTAAACGTCCGGCTTAGTATAACCAAGAAGAGCCAATTCTTCACAGGTCTTTTTGAAATAGGCTGAAAAAACAAATATCAAGATACCATATATGTCTGGTTAATAGAAAAAAAATGGTTTCCACACCTTCTGAAATTTAACATCTCTATTATTAGGAAACCATTAAAGAAAGCTTCATCGATACACTTGCTAAGCTCGCCTGGAAATTTTGCAGAAGGCCAAGAGGTAGGTGACCTAACTCACATATAGGGATTGCAATCCCGCGGGATCCACAAAGTTGTGAACTCTTGGACGAATGGCTCAAAATCCAGTCAAATCAAAAAATTAATTGAGAGCTTGCAGCTCTTTAAATTGGGCCTCGAAATTTGTGTAGATGAGAGTTACAATTGATGCTTTTTGAGATCATTTTTCCAAAAAGAGGAGTGACTTAATTATTTAAAATAATTCTATAATTATTAAAAATCATAAGATGGTGTCATTTATTAAATCCGATGGAATGGAATATTTTTAATTATATGTCAGTCGGGTTCGATTCCCGAGGGGGTGAGAAACAACCCCTCTGACATATAATTAAAAATATTCCATTCCATCGGATTTAATAGATGACACCATCTTATGATTTTCTAGTAAATAATTTAATAATAATTAATAATCTAATAAATTTTCCACACTGTTCTGTGATATTTCAGATTGTTATCGCAAGTTTTCTGGATGAATTCCAGTTTCAATTTCGTTATTTTGGCATGTTTCAGTTTCTTCGTACCCTTTACATTTCCTAATGTTTTTTTAACAGATTTACAACATGATAAAATGAAGCTCCTGAGGGTGTATCCCTGTCAAGAAATGCTCGCCATCCATTTCAATGGCAGCCCCATAACACTTCTTCCATATTCACCATAAATTATGACCATTTTAATTCTGTCTTCAACAAAAAATGCTCCATTTTTATTATGGTAATACAATATAGCAATCTACTGGATTGACACGAGAAATAAACTTTTTTTAAACTCAAGAATTTTAAGTTGTTCTAATAAGTAGAAAATAATCTCTTATATCTGTGTATAATGAAGTTTTAAGATCATTTTAAACACTTATTTTCATTGATTTGACTTTTCGATTTAATAATTATTTATTTAATCATTATTATTTGATAATTAAGTTGAATAATTGTTAAAAATAATTATTAGGGTTTTTTTCTGAGATCTAATTGAATTAATATTTTTTATTTGATGTAGAATAAAAAAATAGTTCTTATGAAAGTTGTTCAGTTTTTTTCGTAGATTCAGAATATGTAAACAAATATATAAGTTTCTATTTAAAAAAACAGAACTTGACCTTGAAATACCCTTGAAAGCTTGTTGTAGGTAAACAAACAATAGCATAATTTAGTTTCCCCCTAATATAAATAAACTTTTATTTGAAACTTTTTCATATAATGTACTGTTTTTGAGTTATAAGACTGTCTCAAGATAAAAAACTCACCCGGTATATATATATATATATATTAGGTTAAAAATAAAATGAGAGAGTCTTCTGTTTTTTAAATAAAATAATTTTTAATTATTTCTAGAGACTATAGTTTCGAAGGCATTGCCTTCATCATCAGTCTATCACAAATATTTCAAATTAGTTACAAATTAAGATTTATACATTGAAAATTTTGAAAAATATATAATGTCTTTTTCTTCATGTTTCCTCTTGGGACATTAGAATATAACTTTTATTCAACTAATATATATATATATATATATATATATATATATATATATATATATTATATTATTTTAAAATGTGTATAGGTCATTTGAACCTCCCTTTTACGCCTTTGATTTCCTTGAAATATTGAAATATGGATTTGAGATGACAAATCCATATTTCAAGAATTATTAAGAAAAAATTATACTTTTAATTTAAAATCCACGAACTAGTTTACCATATTTAAAAATTGTATTCTTAATTATTAACATTCATCGATAGTAATGAATTAACAAACTCTAAAATAAAATTTGTTTCGCTTCGATTTTCTACTACATCATCTGTCATCTAGAAAAGTCTACTTTCATTGTCGAGCGTATAATAATTCATTTTTTGAAAGCTATGAAAGAGATGATACCAATAAATCTTATTATATTAAACGAGCAATGTTTATATAAATTTGAAATTTTTTTCTTTCTTTCTAAGCTGAATAGCCTGGTAGAATTAAAAACTTATTTTAATCTTAATTCTACCTGGCTATTCAGCTTAGAAGGAAGAAAGAAATTTTCAAAATTTTTTTCAATATTCATGCGATGCTGATCTAATGAAAAATAATATTTATAATTAAAAAAAGACTAATGATGAGGGCCAAGCCTTCGAAACTATAGTCTCAAACAAATAAATAATATATATAATTTCGATATATATGTGTGTATGAATATTTGCATCAAGCAGAGGACAACCTCTTTGTTTCTCTTTGTGCGTTTATATATTTTATATTTGTTTGTATATATATATATTTGTATCTGAGTTCTATTTTGAAAACGGCTCTACCGATTTTTAGGAAACCAAATCTATTAACAAGTTTTGAGGATGAGAAAACGATCTGGCTAGGTCTGGACCTCAACAAATTTCATCTTAGTTGATCTTTTCTTAATTAGTATAATTATTTATAGATGAAAATCTCAATAAAAAAGTTTGTTTACATTTTTCTCAATTATCTTTTATCTATTAATTGGTTTTTTAATTTTAAAACCCACTAATAAGTTATAGCAAATATTGTTATATATTAGAATTTGCCAATCTAATTAATTAAAATTCCTCTTATTTAAAAATACTTACTAAAAATATTATCGCAAGCTAGAAGATCAAGTAAAGTCGATGGTGGGGGAAGTAATCTCCGAAGTCGAATCCTCAAATACAATGTATACATTATTTCATGGGAAAAATTTCTTCAATAAAATTATTATTTATTTAATTGATTAAAAAACTCGATAAATTTTTATAAAATTAAAAAAATAATTATACGGAGTGCGGTGGCGGTGGGGGTGCAGTGGTGGGGGCGAGGTGGGGGGGGGGTCAGGAGGCGTGCTCTATATATATTAGTATTTTTTTAATATGGTGTCCGTGCATCGCTCGGTGGCTCCAGGTACTATCTATTAAATTGCAAGAGTTTTTCGTAATCGAAACATCCCCTGGCTGGACTAATACTAATAATAATGTAGTTTGATGAATGTTTACCAAAGTGACAATTATTTCCAATATATCCTGTGCCTTGGCAGTCACACTTGAGCCTGTCCTCGTCGACTCGGCATTTGCCCCCATGTTCACAAGCATCAGGTCGTTGACAAGGGTCCACTAATCGGCAATCGTCCAACGAAACGTCGCCCACTGAATATTTCGAACGGACCACATATCGGGGCTCCAGGGGGTGGCCATTGATACGAATATCTCGGATACATCCAACCAAACCTGAATTTTAACAAACAAAATTAAATAATTATTATTTATTTATTTACAATGTATACAATCCTGGACCTTGGGTCCCACCTAGTGTTGTACTAGTACACTAAAAGTGATATGGTTAACAAACATGGCAAGAGAGATGATACCAATAAATTTAAACAAAGATCTTCTTCTTCTTCTTATTTTTAAACCTATAGGTTTGTTTCTTCCAGAACGTCATACCATCTCTTCTTGGGACGACCTCTACTTCTTATTCTAATCGGCTTGTTTGTCATAACTTTCTTTACCAGTCGGTCTTCTGTCATTCTTCCTACATGCGCATACCATTCCGCTCTTCTTCTTTTAACCCATTCGCCCACCTTTTGTATTCCGCATTTTTCTCTAATATCTTCACTCTTCATTCTATCGAGACTGGTCATTCATTATCCTTCGTAATGTCTTCATTTGAGTCGTTTCCAATAATTCTGAAGTTTTTACAGTGTCGGGTCTTGTCTCTGCTGCGTAAGTTAATATTGGACGTACTACGGTTTTGTAGACTCGTTCCTTGGCCTCCGTTCTTAAATATTGATTTGACCAGATTGCATTGTTAAGGCAACCCGATATTTTTGAGGCCTTTATTGCCTGATGTCTTACCTCTGTTTCTAGGTCTTGATGAGAGGTCATTTGGATGCCAAGGTACCTGAAGGACATGACTTGTTCGACAATCGTATCGTATAGTTGTAGTTTACATCGGAGTGGTGATTTAGAGATTGTGAGTGTTTTGGTCTTCTTTGTTGACAGGGTGAATTTATGCGCAACACAGCTAAATTTATACATGAGGCGCTGGAGGGAATCTTCATCTTCTGCAGCGAGTACTGCATCGTCTGCTTGTAGACTCGTACCTTGGCCTCGAAACGAAGATAATAAAGAAAAATTAAAAGAAGTAAAAGAAATAAGAAAGAAGAAGGAAATATCAGTTATTGGGTGGAATTGATAAAAAAAAGAAGACGTGAGAGAGCATCGAGAGTCGGGTGTGCATGGCATTTGACCGGAAGCTGGAGATTCCAAAGGCTTGCACCCGAAACTTCATTGGGAAACGTTTTCTATCAAGTTTACAAAACCGCTCTCGTTAGTTTATTATTCCTAAAATCCGAGGCTAATTCGGCAACATCCTGTTTTTACTCCCAGAAGCAAAACTATGTCAAACCTTGACTTCATAAACCATTAGAACAAGAAATATTAGTAGTATTCACCTGAATTGGTTTTGTCCCCACTTCCGATTAAAAATTTGTCCCCTAATTTAAATTGTAATCCAAATAGCTGGGCCAATTTATTTTTATAATCGACAGTTAAACGGAGCTCGCCGTTATTATATTGTAGGTCCACCTAGAAATTAAGCAACAGTTGAGATTAATAATCAAGGCCAAATTCATTGATTGCTAATTAAGAGAGAAATCAATGGCTTCAAGTTATAATATATATATTTTATATTCTTCTATATCCGTGGGGGCACTTACCGTGTGCCATCCAATCCTAGAATCAAATTTGATTGTTGTTAAATGCGTCACGTTTTTCGCATGATCCGGATATAATTCAAAACGAATTTCACCATTTACAATTCGTAACTAAAAAACAAAAAAAAAAAAAAAAAGAAAAATTACATACTGTAAGTAAATTTGACTCTTTGGTTTAGGGACTTTTATTGGTTTAGGGACTTTTATGTTATTGTTTATTCACTTATTTGTTTATAATACATTGTTTCTCATTTTTATTTTAATAGAATATCCTATTTTGTTAATTGTATCTGTGTTACGATAAAACCATTAGAATTTAAGGACTTATAAATTCTATTCTATATTTTTATAGGTAAAGTATTTAATTGATAAACTTCCTATATTTCAAATATTATATTTTTATATCAATCATTTATAATCCTTAAAGAAGCCAATTTTACATACATATGTACAAACGTATCTATATAAAGCAAATTTTTTCCAAATTTCCATTGATAAAGGGAGAACTTATTATCGAAACGTCTGCAATCTGCATTTTTAATAAACATTTTGAGATCGGTTTTATATAAGAATTGTATTTATTTATTTATATATCTATATATATATAAAATTAAGGTTTTGTCTTTTCATTGGTCCAAATCACGCCAAATTTTGGTTGCACACGTTTCAAACAAAGTTTTGAATGAAAAGACCCTCAACAAAATTCCTGTCTGTCTGTCTGTCTGCTTCCGTGGTTTCCGCGAAAAGTTGCTCACGTTTATCAGCTATATAACGTTTTGATATTTTGACCCAAAGCAGGGGGTTTGGGGGGGGCGCACGAATGAAAATTATCAAATAACTCCTAAACTATTAATCCTACGGCAAATTTTATTTTTAGCAAAGTTGTAGGGGATGTGATTTCTGACAACTTTTGTTTAAAATAAATTCCCCCCAAAAACCACCCAAAAATTGGGGGAGGGTGGAAAAAGGTAAACTCTTGCTCTTGGACCAAACTCAACCAAATTTTGTATACATAATCTGTGGGTCACTAGAAGGCTAGAAATGCAAAAACTGGGTGCGGAGGTGTGGGTGGGATGCGGGAGTGGGTTAGGGTATGGGGTGCGGGGGGGGGGGGGTGTAATGAGGGTGGGGCGAGAGAGTAAGACGGAGTAGGGTGGGCGGGGTGCGGGGGTGATGGTGCAGGGTGGAGTGGGGGTTCAGGTGAGGGTCCAGAGGCGTAGTGGAGTGGTGCGGGGTGGTGGTGTTGGGGCAGGGGTTGGGTACGGGCGTATGGTGCGGGGGTGGGGTTGCTGGGTGGGTGGGAGTGGGGTTCGTGGGTTGGGGGTCTAGGGGGCTTGACCCTGGCTACCAAGAGGGCCGCAGAAGGCGGGCCTTGCATCTAGTATAAATATGTAGAAGCTATAGTAAATTTTTGGGCTCCTATAAAAAAGTTGTTTTTTTAAACCTACGATTTTTTCACACTAAAACGACAATTGTGAAATAGCAGATTTTTTAGGGAAAAAAAATTTAATTAAAAACTTTACCTCCCAATATCCGTGACCATGAGAAGTGGTGACGTCACTAGACAACAAAACGGCCGTCATAGTTCGATTAGAAATTTTAAAATCAAAATTAACGGATAACATATCAGGCTGATTGTTTGGCCACCAAATGTGAGATTTTGGAAATGGAAACGTAATTGGAATCACTTCTACGTCATCTTCTTTAAATTCCGCCTCCAATACGCCAATATAATGAACCTAAAATAATGGATAAATTAGCAAAAATAAAAGTGATTTTCAATGCTCGCTTTTTCTGACTATATTTTTATATCGTTGTGAAAAATCAACAATTTTTACGATTTTGTAAAGGAATTTTATAAAATAGACTAATGTTTTCAAAATTTTCATAGATCATAAATTATGAAATTCAAGTTTTTTTTTATACCTTTTGATTTCCATGTTTCAATTCGTATAGAATATTGACATCATTGTAATAGACATATTTTAAGTTTCCAGCGAAATTATTTTTAGATTGCAAAGCTGAAATAAAATAATAATAATAATAATAATAATAAATAAATTGTGATATTAAAAAATAATAAAAATGTATGAAAAACTTTAAAAATTCTCTAAATTAAATATTTAATTGACTCACCATCTTTTTTGCCCAGGTCAGGCCCTCCGCCAATATATATTTCCGGGTCAATATACCAGTACTGGGCAGATCCAGGAATATCCAGCTGTTTGGCCTCGGTGTCAAGCACAAGGGTGACCAGATCGCCAAAATGGAAGATGGTCAAATTGTGCCAGTGATTATCGGTGAGATCCTCCCCTAGGGTTGTTTTGATTGCCCCCTCGCCAAGATTCAATTCAATTTGGACTGTACCATTGATAAGAGAGGCGGCCGCATAATGATCTTGCTCGCCGCTTGCGTAAAATAAAGCAGAATCGTCAAAACGGGTCTTGAAAATAATCAAATCTTCATTTAGGTTGGTTAAAAAATTAAATAAATTCTTTGAAATTTTATTTAAAGTGAACTAAGCAGCCATTTTGAAAAAAATTAGGTTAGGTTCACACTCTTTTTGAAAGGCTTAGTGATACTCTTTTTCTTTTTTTTATTAGGTGACCAGAGGCCATAATAAAATATAAATTATACTTAT
The DNA here is from genome assembly GCA_024734495.1 of Forficula auricularia. Lineage (NCBI taxonomy): Eukaryota > Metazoa > Arthropoda > Insecta > Dermaptera > Forficulidae > Forficula > Forficula auricularia. The sequence goes on from JALMQS010000108.1 coordinate 3,282,649, forward strand.
CAATGAACAAAAAAAAAAATTAACAATGTATAAATATAAACAACCCCTGGGGGATATTGAATAAACTAAAAAGCATGTACGTAATAATGTTCCTTTTATTTACATTTTGATTATATTTGAACAATATAAATAATTTAATAAAATAAAATAATAATGCGCTCCCATAAAACACGAATTCGTATAAAGCGGCGGAAAATTGCGACAGGAACTCATATACAGGGCCGTATCGGTCGTATCAATGATACGCCCCTCCCCCCCTAAAGGCAGTACTCATGGGGGGAGTAACAGTAACAACAAACCGTTCCTCATGGCAAACTAACCGTAATTAATTATATTTCATATGTTTAATCAAGAATTATGTTTTTTTTTAATTTCTTAAAGTATCTATTTGTTTTAATAAAAAAAATTTCCACTAAATATTTTCCTTGACCCTCCTTCCCTTGAAAATTTTCTGGCTAGGCAACTGCTCCCGAGAAATTTTGATACAGGGCCTGTTTAGAAAAGCTACGACACTGCTCATATAGCATCATCCCGTATAACGTATAACGCGTAATCTGGGCGTGCTTGAAGTTACATAAATAAAAATAAAGTAAAAACCCTTACACAAATTCCTTTAATAGGTATTCCCAGAATCCTATAGAAATAAATTTCGAACAAAGACATCCTATCTGACATGTACCTGACTTTGACCAGACAATTTGTTCAATACCCATTTTCTCCCTTCGACATACCTTTAAATTCAACCACTCAATACTTTCAACGCCCATTGGCTCACCCCCTCCACTCGCCCTGTACTAAAATAATATCAATACAATGTAAAAATTTTATATTCAGTTTTCTGTTAAACCTCCTGATGAAGGGTTCATAGCCCGAAATGTGTATAGAAATAAATATTAAAAAAATCTCCAAAATAATTTAAAAGATTTTTTAATTTTTTTAATTTTATTTCCACTTTGTGAAACACCACTATAATCCGTTAAATAATTCCTGTGTTTAATATGTTTCACTATAAACCAACACCGCTTTCCATAAACTTTATTACATACATTGGTCTGATAAGTAATGTATGACCCGTATAATGTGATTTCCGATTGTGTGGAACCTGTCCCCAGGTTATAGGGGAGTCTCCTGTTTAATTATTGTTATTTTAGAGGATGTGGTGTTTTACCTTGAAGAACATGCTCACTCGGTTGCTGATTGAATGCACCCGATCCTTCCAATCGTAAACCCGGTAAGAAACGTACGAGGAGCCCCGCATTGTTAAAACGGTTGCAGCTGAAAAAATTATAATTACAATGGATTTTTAATCAACTAGATACACGTTTCTTTTTATGTATTAATAAAACTGCTCAACAAAAATTGTTATTCGTAAAACTAACATTGGATTACTAGAAGAATTTTATTACGCTGACTCTCATAGTGATTTCGAATTTTTTACAACAGTTCAAGCAGGGTTTTGAGATGTTTTTGATCTAAACACCGAAAAAGGCCATTTTGGTCTATTATTGAGACTTAATAGATATAAATCAGCAATATTTAAAATCAAAATATTTTGTATCCTTAATAGAAAAAATATTCCTCTTTGATTTTCCGTTCACTGTTTGTTTTTAACTAAATTAGAACTCGAGTTATAACTAAAAAAACTAAGACCATATGGTTTTATCTATGTTTATGGTATAACATACTTTATAATCACGTAGTTTTATTTTTTTGCTTTAAATCAAGTTTTAATCGAGATAAAAAGCAAGCGGTAATTTGAAAATCAAAGAGGAAGCTGTTTTCTATTACGTCAACAAAATTGATTTCAAATATTGTTAACTTTTAAGGAGCTAGGTGTTGGTTCTAGGTGAAACATTTTAATATAATAATAAAACTTGAGCAAGATGAGATGTAGGTTTTTTGTGAGACCTACCTCGCATCTTGCTCAAGTTTTATTATGTCCGGTCCAGTCCCAGCGCTCACCGCTAGATGGCACTGCGACTTCATACAAATAGTTTATTCAACTAAACAATACTTTAATTGTAGTAATAATTCTTTAAGTGCACAACAGTCAAATTGTTAAACACATTGTATACTACGTGAGTCAATCAATCAATAATGAAATAATAAACCAATGAATTAATGAGAGTCGAGTCAACGCATTTGGCAGCGGCGTGAGCCATGATATTCTTTGAATGTTATAAATGCGTCAACTCGAGTCGAGTTAATTCAGCTACCACCAAAATATGGTCTGCTCATGTGTTTTTGATTATTCATTTTCCAACACCTTATCTTCCCTGGTGGCTGGAACAATCGTCGGGTGACAGGGGTATTTCCTCCGACAACCAGCCCCTACCAATATCCTAGTTAGCGTCAGACACCCCCACCGCTAACACTGGCGGCCGCAACCAACGGCCCGTCCAGTAACAATTATATCAAATATTGAGGTTTCATATCTAAAAGGGACTCGAAAATAGGTCAAAATGGCCTTTTGCATCGTTTTGACCGAACTGTTTTAAAGAATCGGGAAATTGTATGAGAATCAGAGTAGAAAACTCTACTGGAATCCATTGTTGGGATTACAGATTCAAATTTTCGTTTAATTTTTGTCGGGCAGAGTGACATAATAGTATGTTATACCTGAGTGATGTATAAAAAATAGATACGGCTATATACTTACTATATGTATCACAATACTCTCCCTCGTATTTCATTCCAAAACAATCACAAGTATAGGAATGATAATGGTTTATGCATTTGGAGCCAAAGAAACAGAGAGCCTTTGGGGTACGACATCTGCAAAATTCAATAAATATTTGCAATTTAGACTCACAGACTTTAAATAATATACTGGCTACAAGGTCCGCCTTTTACGGGCCTTTTGCTGTTCAACAGAGTGTTTTTACAATCGTTCATGTCTTAAAAGTAGCCTCAATGCAAAATTACATTTTATTAGCTTCAGTAGTTCCAGAGAAATCATTCCGATGAACTTTAGGATTTTTTTTGTTTTATCCCTTTAAATAATAAAAAAAAGAATAAAAATGTTCTAAGTAAACATTGAGATTTTAAAGGTAACCTTTTGATTTAAAATTTCAAGTTATTAACTCAAATAGTATTGGAAAAATTGTATTGAAAATTTGATTTGATTTTAATCGCATCCATAATTGAATATGCAATTTCGGAAAGGGGGCACATGTCTGAAGATTGAAAATATTCAGGAATGAAAAAAAAACTAATTATTTTAGTATAAAATTTATTTTTGAGTCACATTTTGGCGGCAGTAAAATTAATACCAGAGTTGTTTGTGCCTTTTCGCCTTTTTGATTTTATTTTTATTTTTCGTTTTCACCCATTATAAAATTTTAATTTTTATAAACCCATTCTCAGCAGGCGTTTTTTCCTTAAGGGTAACCTGTATACCTACAAAATTTCTAAATTTTGGCCATTAAAAATTAGATTTTTTAAAAAATTGTTCTTAGCAAACATGATCTTCTTGAAAGTAAAATTCATACAAAATTGCAAGTCTCTATCGCCAGTAGTTTCAGGGAAATCGTAATAAAACCGAATCAAAACGTGATTCTAGGGTTTTTCCATTGTTTCATCCCTTTAAAATTTGATTTTTTTTTTTTAAACTATTCTTAGCAAACATTTTCGTTTTAAAAGAAACCATCATACAAAATTTATCATTTCTAGCACGAGTAATTGCTCAAAACTTGACACTCACAGATTAGTGCACCCTTCAACGACATTTTCATGCTGGGAGGCGATAAGGGGCTTGATAGGCAACAAGTCGGAGGCTCCTTTGCCAGCACTCAGGCTTATATTTCGGATGCAGCCGACGAAAGACTCGATGATATATTTGACACCATGAAGACGCTCCTCAGGGTTCAGACCTAGGAAGAAAAGAATAGAGATTACAAATTATAACACTTGATGTACATAAATTTGGTTAAATTTGTTGTGATTGGAGATTAAATCTAAAAATTAATTGGGGAGACCGGGTCTAGTTGATACAGGCCAAAACACTTCCTAATGCGTAGACGCAGACAAGTGTCGACTGGCTTGGCTAGACAACCGATTGGTACTCTGCAATCACGCGGGATCACTGAGCTAAGTGTGTTTAGTTAGCTGTTTTTACATAGATATACGGGACCTATTTTTTAACGCTGGTTGCGAACGGCTAGTTTGGAGAGGTTGACTAGGCAATTATACTCTTGGTAGTTTGCCATTGCTTTCCAAGAGAAGGCGGCTGCAAATATCTGCCGAGGTTCAGTCTCGAACCAGTATACTTCAGGACAGCGGCTCGACACTTTGACCACTGACCCACAGTCGCCTCTCATTGATTCTACTTAAGCAAAATTATTTTGCAGTTGAATGTTGTAATATTATGGTGGATAGGTTGAATAATTGTAAATTATTTTCGAGTTAAATCAACAATGGAGAGATAAGAAAATTAATTACAATTTTAGTTTATTCACAACGTTCCTTGATCAAACCCCGAAGCCGTTTTTTTCAAGTGACAATTTAATTCATACACTAAAAGTCCCATAAGCAACGGTGTTTTTGTCACTATGACAGCGAAAAAAGTTTACCCTAACTTTTCCAGCGACAAAACTGAACCTAGCTTTATTTTTTCAATTATGTTTTATTTATTAATTGGTTTTTTAATTTTAAAACCCACTAATAGGTTAAAGCAAATATTATTATATTATATTAAAATTAGAAATTTTTTAGTGAAAACAAAGATTTAAGTATTTTTTTGGGTGTCTTTTTTTGAAAAAAGATGGAAATTATTTCAAAAATCAATCCAGTATATAATATTATTAAATGAATTCAACTTTAAAGGACATCACAGATATTAGTTGAAACATTTTTACATTGCATATCAGAGAGGTTCGTCCCCTTAGGAATCGAACCCAAGCGCTAACCAAGCTTGCCGGGCTACTGGTCTTAAGGGTTTGGCTACTGGCCCGGCAAGCTTAGTTAGCGCTTGGGTTCGATTCCTAAGGGGACGAACCTCTCTGATATGCAATGTAAAAATATTTCAACTAATATCTATGATGTCCTTTAAAGTTAAATTCATTTAGAAATTTTTTGTTTGTTTTTAATTAACAGGTGTCTAAATCATAACAAAACAGGTGTGTTTACAAATAAAGTGGTTCAAGTGGCTTTTTTTTATATAGCTTGGAAACAAATCTTATTTAATTTTATGTTTTTATTTCAGATCCTATACGATTATTTTTTTTATTTTTATTTTCCTATTTATTTTTTTATCAAGTTGTTTATAAGAATTGTATTTTTATCAATTGTACTTTTCCTCTAAATTAAATAAACTAATTTATGTCTTAATTTTGTTAATTTTGTGATTTACGTATTGATTCATTAAATTGTCTTACCGAATTACACTCAAGCTTTTTTTTTGGGTCGAAGTACACTTGATATTTTATAATTCGAGTTTTGTTGCCTTTGGGCAATTTAACTCAAAAAACTACCAGAAAAAATTACGAGTCCGTAGGACGAGTAATTTTTTCACAGGTAGTTTTTTTCGTTTAGTTGCCAGGCAACAAAATTCTCATTAAAATTTCAAGTTTACTTCGGCAAAAAAAAAGCTCTCGTGTAATTATAAGTGACAATAAATATAGTACCTAGACAACTCAGCCAGAGTGTCCCTTAAAATATATGTAGTTGTGAAGTTATTCCTCAATACATGAGATATCCTCAAAAAAATATTAAAAAATAAAATAAAAAATAAAAAATAAGATAATAATTATTTTATACCTTTTAGTGAATTTTATTTGATTTTTGAGTTCTTATTATTTTATTTGTTGCATTTAATTTTTTTGAAGTCGGTTTTTTTTTATAAAAATTATTGTTATTTTCCTCTTTTTAGTGATGTTATTAATAGCGACTTAATATAATACCTTGCATGCATCTCTTAAGAGAAAGGGTCGGGCGAATGAATCAGAAAATGATAATAAAATTCAATTCATAAATAGAGAAATTCTCTCGAAATGTTTTCAGGTTTTAAATGAATTTTCTAAGATTGTTTTTTATAAAAGATTTTATTTATTATAATTTTGATTATTTGCTCATAAGATTTACGTTATTTTGTCATTGATCATATCATCAGAACTTGACCAAATTAATATGGGACCAACTCTAAGGTACCCTCTTTCCAATATAAATAGAATCACTGAAATCGGTCTACGTGGCAAAAAGTTCTCGCTGAACATACATAAAATAAATAAATAGTTAGATATCTTGACTATCTTGGAGCTATACTGATCCATATGCAGAAAGAATCATTAAAACCGGTTCATAAACAAAGAAGTTATAGCTGAACAAACATAACAAAAAAGGTCCAATACCAATATAAAAAACGGGACCAATCGGAAACTATACTGAACCCAATGCAAAAAAAATAATCAAAATCGGATCACAATTGGCGAAGATATCAGGTAATATAGACACAAAAAAAAATCAGTCGAATTGAGAACCTCCTCCTTTTTTAAAGTCGGTTAAAAATGACCCACGCGTGGGCTGTGCTTGGGCTCAATTTGCGCCGGGGCTAACTTGGAGGGTAGGGGGTTTTGATCAAATGATTATATGAAAGACCCTCTAAATTTTTGCTGAAAAATCACCCTTTAAAATATTTCGCATCAATTTATCAAAACCCTAAGTATACCTATATATTTCGTGATTACATGTTGAAACACGTCATATCGTGTAATGCCAATGAATTTCAGAGAAATAATATTACAATATTACACTACTATTATAATAATAAAATTCAATTTTCTACCATTTTGGAAAATTTTGAAAATCTCGAGTGACCTCTTAAAATTTTTTAATAAAGCTGATTATTGGTTAGCATTTTAATAAATTCATGCGAGATCAAAAATTAAAAAAATATTCGTTTTTTTTTGTGGCCACCCTAAAGTACACTACGGTGCAAAAAAATCGACCCACCAATAAAAATTTAATTAAATATTAAATCATTTTAAATGCTTTTACAAGGAACCATACATGATTGAAATAATTGTTTATTGCAAGTGTACTTTCCACTTGTTGTTGACTTAGCCCTTGATTAATTAGGCACACAATTTGAACTGCTTGAACTTGAGAAATATTTTGTATATTTTATCTTTCTTTCACTGATGCTTAATTCAAAATTATTCATTTTATTGATATTTCAAATGGGATTTGATCTTTTATTAAAACCTTATTTAAATTTAAAGTAATATTGAGAAAGTAGGATAATTTGTAATTGTATCTTTTAATTTAATTTCACTTATTTTTACTATGAAATTCAAAAATTATCAACAATATTTGTTAAATATGTTAGTTTAAGAGTTAATTCAACAAACTATATGATTATATGAAAACATTTAAAAAATACTTATTTAATAAAGTTGATTTTTTTGCACCGTAGTGTATTTGTTTATTTGAATCAAGCAGAGAAAAATCGTTTTGATTTTCTCTTGAAAATTAATAGGAAACATTTTAAATTTCCAAATCAATGCTATGGCTGAGATAAAGATGGAATCCCTGTGTCTTATGATAATAAAACATAATTACTAAATAATTGTAGTTTCTATTACCGCCAATTAGGACAACACTTTGAAGGTCTGCATGGACTCCATAGCTGTTTCGGACGCCTTGAATTTGGGTTTCTTTCTCTTCCAGTTTGTCCACAGAAGCCTTGAGTCTTGCACGGTGGACATCGATTAGGACACTCACACTGTGCCACTGGTCCCGATTTAATCCTAAAAATACAAACATACATGGTCATTTGGTCAAATTGGTAAGGGCCAAGTGAGAATATACCTAACTATAAAATATATATTACGAGCAGTACCTGGCGTGCCTACGGCACGCCCAGCACCGCTCGGCCCTCCGGGCTGGTGGCCCTGGCGGACAGCGTCTCGAGATGTGATTTTTAGCTGTCCGTAATTATATGTTTTGAAAAAAATATTTTTTTGAATAATGAATATTGATCAAAGAAAGATGAAAAACTATCATTAAATGCTTTATAAATACTTTATTAGAGCATGCAACCATTTCTCTCGAAATTCCCGATCGGTTGGAAACCTATTTCTTTTTTAATAATACATTTCAATATTTAAATTTATCTCTGTTTTAATAACTATGAAGTACCTGGAGCCACCGAGCGATGGGCGGCAACTTTTTGCTTTAGTTAAAAGTTATATATTAATATTATTTTTAATTTAAAATATTGATAAAAACCACCCCGTTACTGCACACCACCCCGGCACCCCACCCCTAGACACCACCTCCATCATACCAGCCCCGTTACGCCCCTGGTCCCCCGCCCCGTACCGCCTCCGCACAACGCACCCCCACTATGCCCCCTGGACCCCGAACTCGCCACTCCATCAACCCTGCACCAGCCACCCCCACCCCCAGTTTTTGCGTTTCTAATTTTCTAGTGACCCACAGATTATATAACATATATATATATATATATATATATATATATATATATATATATATATATATATATATATATATATATATATATATATATATAAATTCCGTATAATTTTTTTTTAATCAATTAAATTTGCAAATTCTATTATATAATCATATTTCTTATTAACTCTTTGTTGGATTTAATACTCGAATTTATAATCAATTAAATTGTTATTAAACCAATTATTTTACATTAATTAATGTATACATTGTATTTTGCTTCGATTCCGGAGATAACTTCTCCACCATCGAGTGTCCTTATTTATCTTTAGTCCTTGTTTTTAATAAGAGGAAAAATCTAATTAGATAAAAAAACCTCTTTTCCGATAATTATTTCAATTCCATTATTCCCCAATCAAGTCGATTGGATCCAATCCCGTTTAATTTTAATATATATATATATATATATATATATATATATATTAATATTTTCTATAACCTATTAGTGGGTTTTAAAATTAAAAAGCCAATTAATAAGTAAAAGATAATTGAAAAAAATGTAAACAAACTTTTTTATTGAGATTTTCATCTATCATTAATTACTTTAATTAAGAAAAGATCAATTAAGATGAAATTTGTCGAGGTCCAGACCTAGCCAGATTGTTTTCTCATCTTCAAAACTTGTTAATAGAGTTGGTTTCATCAAAATCGGTAGAGCCGTTTTCAAAATAGAACTAACATACAAATATAGAAACAAACAAACTATTTTTGCTCGTTTAATAAGAATAGATAATTTGATAACTTCCTTGGATTGCTACTTTAGTTGTTTGGTATTTTGTTCCTTAATTATATTATCTGTCTAATGATTATCTGATGAGCCAGCCATGATGTTTCATGACCTGCCTCTACCCTCTCTCTTTAAATAAATAAATCAAATTTCTTTAATCGGATTCTAATTTGAATACTACATATTAGTATTATAGTAACTAACCCTGGCCAACTGTTAACGAGGTACTGTATTTTCCAAAAACATGGACAACTTTGAGCTGGCCATTTTGCACGGTGATATAAAGGGCGTAGGGCTCGAGTCCGTCCGGTCGTCCTTTCACACTGTGGTAGACAAGCAGCCCGTGAGGCAGCCGAGTGCGGAACTCAAAGTGAATTCGACGACACAGTCTGCAAATATTACAATACAAGAGATTACACTTATAGGTGAGTAAATCCAACTTATTTTTCATTTTTTTACTTTACCATACAGTGTATGGTCAAGTATTGTAATCGTACATGAAAAAAAGTGTTTTTTTCATTATTTTTTTCGAAATATCTCAAAAACGCCTGAAACTATTTTGATTAAAAAAATTGAGCGAAACCATGGCATTTCACTCAACAAAAAAATCCTAATAAGTGAATATCGAAAAAATTATATTTTTCGAGATAATAATTGTTTTGTCAAAATGTTAGTCTGATATTCTGTTAATCTGTGCGTTACCAAATTTTTATGGACGAGCTAGCTCAAAAACTAGTGTGAATATCGAAACCAAATTTCACGGGTAATTTTGGTCCATTGAGATTAAGAGTTGATTAGATTTTGGTGCATATCGGCCCAAAATTAAGGTGGGTGGAGGGGGGGTTAAAAATTAAAAATCTAGGCCCTTGTACCAAACTCAACCAAATTTTGTATACATAATCAATGAGGCCCCAGAAGTCTAAAAATGCAAAAACCAACTAGAATTTTCATTTTTTGACCCCCCCCCATTTTGGGTGGTTAATTTTTTAATTTATAGCCTTCTGGGGGTCCATAGAATATGTATACAAAATTTGGTTGAGTTTGGTCGAAAGCGCTAGAATTTTCATTTTTGACCCTCCCCCCATTTTGGGTGGTTATTTTCAATGTTTTTTAAACAAATATGTCAAAAATTATATCCTTTACAACTTTGCTTCTAAAGAAATTTACCGTAGAGTAAACAGTTTAGGAGTTATATGTAATTAATGAGGTGATTTTACGGTATTTTTGACATCTTCAGGGGTCGATTACCCCTAAAAACGACTCGATTTGAAGAAGTAAGAATTTGACTTTCGGGCTGTGTGCTAATCACACCACAGTATGGGATATTTGGGTGTTGAAATCAGCTTCAAAATGGTCAGTAGCTTTTAGCCTAAAGGCTGGTGCACACAAGGCTTTTTCTGCCACTTGCTCCTAACTTGTTCGCCCTACTAATTTGAAGCTAGTTCAGTCACGCTGATTTGGATTAGGTTCACACGAAGCTTTTTCAGAAAATTTTCAAGTTAGCCGGCTAGGTTTCGCTAGGTTTCGCATGCTTTGGGCCAAACAGCTGGTCTATCATCTTACAATTTCAGCTCAGATGTAAACAAAAATGGCTGACAATAATATTATTGCAGAAATTCTCAATCGCAGACGAATTTGGAGGGCATATTCTCTTTATTCATTGAAGTAAAGAGTTGAACAGTGAGAAACAAAATATCAGCTGTTCTGGGATATCAATTGATGTACTTTGGCCAATGCCCACGTGATAAAATAATGCTTTCCGATTGGCTGGCCACTGACCGGTCCAAGTAGCTAAACTTTTTTTTTAGAACATGCTCTATCTTTTGAATCAAGCAAGCATGCTACTACTACAGTCCGGAGTGACGTCATTTCGACCCCCTCCATGCCTCCAAATTAACAGTTAGCCGAACAAGTTTAGGGCTTCGCACGAGACGAGACGAGACAATATTGGATAAAAAAATCATCTTGGTCTAGTGAATTGTCAAAAAAGATAGTATCGTCTCGGTCTCGGTCTCGTCTCGTCAGGGCTAGCTAGTCTCGTTTGGTCTCGTTTGGTCTCTTTTGGCCTCGCCAAGTATCGTTACATTCTTATTTTTTATAGTAGGTATAGTAAAAATTTAAAAAAATTAAATAACTGAAATTAAATTTGTCCCTTACGAAAAAATATTTCACACGATATTTTTTATTGAACTAATTAAAAAGTAAGGTAAAACGATATTTATTTAAATTATATTAGGTATTTTAATTTACTCAATACAATATTCTGTTTAACCACACAAAAAATGGTTACGAGACCACGAGACCACAAGACTACAGACGAGTATCGTCTCGGTATTGTCACGTTTTCGTTAAGCCGGTATCGTCTTGGTCTCGACTCGTTTTCGTTAAGGCGGTATCGTCTCGGTATCGTCTCGTTTTCGTTAAGCCGGTATCGTCTCGGTCTCGTCTCGTTTTCATTAAGCCGGTATCGTCTTGGTCTCGTCTCGTTTTCGTTAAGCCGGTATCGTCTCGGTATCGTCTCGTTTTCGTCAAGCCGGTATCGTCTCGTTTTCGTTAAGACGGTATCGTCTTGGTCTCGTCTCGTTTTCGTTAAGCCGGTATCGTCTCGGTCTCGTCTCGTTTTCGTTAAGCCGGTATCGTCTTGGTCTCGTCTCGTTTTCGCTAAGGCGGTATCGTCTCGTTTTCGTTAAGCCGGTATCGTCTCGGTCTCGTCTCGTTTTCGTTAAGCCGGCATCGTCTCGGTCTCGTCTCGTTTTCGTTAAGCCGGTATCGTCTCGGTCTCGTCACGTAGAAACGAGACGAGACGAGACGAGACACGAAGCCCTAAACAAGTTAGGAACAAATAAGAGTAAAAGCTCCGTGTGAACCGGCCCTAAGAGTGTTATTTATTCCCTTACCTGAGCTGGAATGTCGGTATTTTATTATTGTCCAGTTGAATGAACGTATTGGCTTGTGCGAACATGAACACCTTCTGATGGCCGGTCTCCTCGAAGGTGAGTTCTTCCCCACGCTCTTCCAAAGGTACTGGCGGCGGCGGCGGTACTGTCGGCTTCCTCCATCGTGGCGGCGTCGGCGAGGTTGTTCCTACAGATGAGGCCGACAACGAATCGTCACTTCTCGATGTTGAGGTACGATCATCCATATATGGCGGCAACGTGTCTGAAACCAAACAGACAGAAATTAATTCATGATTGAAAATGATTTTTCTTCATGTTTCGGACATTTTTAAACAAAAAATAAAATCTAATTTGTAAACTTTGATAATATTTATATGGGACATTCGAGGGGTGAACCGCGATTGGAATTAGGTTTACACCGTATTTGGAATTATTTGGAATTCATTAGATAATCTATTGTTATCTATTGTCTTCTACTTGGAAATGAAAGTGGAAGTGGAAGTAGGTGTACACGATTTTATGGTCGCGGTTCACCCCTCGTGGTCATTCCACGCTATATTGGTTGGTGTGAAAAATTTTAATATTTGATTTCCTTCATTTTTTTAACATTTTTTAGTATCCATCAAAAAACTCTTCCTGGTAAATTTTGAAATTTTTTTAATCCCCGGTTTAAAATATATCGAATTTCGGTTTTTCGCTAATAACTTGTTCAAAAATGGTCCAAATCAAAATTTTTTTTCTTTAGAATTTTTTTTTACATACTTTTTAGAAGAAAATACAAAAAATTATTTAAACGGTTTTTATATGCGATTTTTGAGTTTGAAAATTTTAATCTTGTTTTTGAATCTGTATATACCTAATATCTCTTCGATATCTTTTGATAATTTCTATTCATTCTACAAATTTTAAGACCGGGTTGATGATAGTGTGGTCCTATGATAATTTCTATTTTTTTTTCGATTTTCAATTTTTGATTTTGATTTTCTTTCAACAAACTAAAATACTAATTATTTATTTTAAACACCTGTTAACGATAAAAATCAATTCAAAATAACTAAAAAAAGAGAACTCAATACCAAAAAGTGGTTTTAATAATGGTTAATAGCGAATAAATTTTTTTCGAAATTTTCAAAAATCGAAAAAAAATATATTAATTATCATAGGACCACTATCAACCCGGTCTTAAAATTTGTAGAATGAATAGAAGTTTAAAATAAAAAAATTATCAAAAAATTCGAAGAGTACATACAGTTTCAAAGACAAGAATAGAATTTTCAAACTCAAAAATTGAATATAAAAAAAACTTTAAATAATTTTTTTGTATTTTTTCTAAAAAGTATTGAAACAAGCTGACGTGTTCTGATGTGGCCATTCACTTGACTTTACCATACAACCTGGGCCCTCACTTACATTAATATTTAATAAAATTATTTATAATCATGTAGGGGAGGAGGGGGGTTAGTTTTTGCATTTTTATACTTCTAGGGGTCCACTGATTATGTATACAAAATTTGGTTGAGTTTGGTAAATGGCCAAGATTTTCATTTTTTGACCCTCGGCCCCCCCCCCATTTTGGGGGGTTAGATTTTGCATTTTTAGACTTCTGCGGGTCCCACTGATTATGTATACAAAATATGAGTTGAGTTTGCTCAAACGACCTAGATTTTTAATTTTTAACCCCCCCCCTCCACCCCCTTAATTTTGGGTCGATATGCACCAAAATCTAATCAGCTATTAATAGGGCAACTCCAGTCTGGTGAGCAACAATGCGGCAAGGTTTGGGGTGGGCTCGGGTTCTGTGAGAGTTGAAGCCATCACACTCTCGTGGAAGGGAGTGTGGTGGCATAAAGCGGTGCCTCCCCTTGTCGCCCTGGGAATTTCTCAGAGAACTTTATACGATATGACCTTCAGGGCGATGAGGGGTTCATTAATGAATTTTTACAGCTTCAACAGGAGAACTTATAGGGAAATCGCCATGCGCTAGAAATTGTATATAAAAAAGAAAAAAAAGAAAAATAAATTTTTTTTGTAAATATATTATGTTAATATTCCTATAATTATGTAAATAATCCTGTAATTAAATTCACCCGATTATGTAAATATTTCTTGTTAGTGGAGGCCCCCACCTGCGTGGCCCAATAAACGAAAAATCAATGGAGCAAAACTACGTGTGAAATTTGGTTTCGATATTCACACTAGTTTTTGAGCTAGCTCGTCCACAAAAATTTGGTAACGCACAGACTAACTAACTAACTAACTAACTAACAGACATTTTGACAAAACAATTATCTCGAAAATATAATTTTTTCGATGTTCACTTATTAGAGCTTTTTTGTAGAGCAAAATGCCATGGTTTAGCTCAATTTTTTTAATCAAAATATTTTAAGCCGTTTTTTAGATATTTTGAAAAAAAGAAGGAAAAAAAATCACTTTTTTCATGCACGATTACAATACTTGACTCCTGTATGGTAAAGTAAAAAACAAAAATTAAAAAAATGACCATTTTTGAAGAAGTTATGAGCGAAAAACCGAAATTCGATATCTTTTAAATGGGTTATTAAAAAAATTTCAAAATTTACCAGAAAGAGTTTTTTGATGGGTACCAAAAAATATCAAAAAATTAAAATTCAAATTTTTCAAACTGTCCGATTTGGCTTGGAATGCCTTATATACAGACAATTGAGACGCTATCTTTTAATGTATGTCATCATTACTTGGCTAGCACTTGACTAGCAGAGCATGTACAAGCACTAAAATGAGGTTGACTAAAAAATTTATTAGGTACAACAGTTTAGTTATAGATAAGAAGGAACTTACGATCCGAGCCGATGCACCGATGAAGGCATTCCGCTTCGATATCAAAACGGTTACCGTTTCCCTCGCATCCTCCGTAAATAAATGTACGACAAGTTTGACTCTCGGTGTCGAAATACCATTTGTGAACGAACGATTCGCAGGGACCCGGGTCCAATTTCTCCGAGCATACTGAAGGATCTGAAAAATAAACTGTATTTTTTAATATAGGATTACACACTAACTGTAAGGGCATTTTACTCGAAAATAGTATTCTATTAGAAATAAAAAAATCAATAGCCATAGATGGCATTATTATTATTATTATTATCTTCCCTTATAGCCCTCTGATCCTCCCACACCAGATGAGTGGCTCAGGATGTAGCTACAACAGAACGGTATAAAATAAAGTAAAAAAAGAGAAATAAAAAGGTTGTCCTCTGCTTGACAAATAAACATACACACATATATATATCGAAGTTTTATATATCTGTATATATATATATATATATATATATTATTTATTTGTTTGAGACTATAGTTTCGAAGACTTGGCCTTCATCATCAGTCTTTTTTAATTATAAATATTACTTTTATGGGGTCAATACCGTATGGATACTGTATGGATATTGACCCCATGAAAAATAATATTTATAATTAAAAAAGACTGATGATGAGAGCCAAATCTTTGAAACTATAGTCTGAAACAAATAAATAATATATATATAAATACAGATATATAACTTCGATATATATGTGTGTATGTTTATTTGCATCAAGCAGAGGACAACCTCTTTGTTTCTCTTTGTGTGTTTCTGCTACTCTCGGCAAAACAAAAACTTTTCAATTAAAGGTATAAAAAACCTTTGTCTGGTGTGGGGGTTAATTATTTGGGTGAAAAACTTAAAATCGAGTTTAGCGGGTTGAAAATCAATAAAAAAATAGCATTATAATTCTCTAATAAAAACAAATAAATAAATAAAATAAATAAATTAATTAATTAAGTAAATAAATAAAAAATAAATAAATTAAAAGTCTGACATCAAGGACCGACCTGAGTTATTCACCCAGAAGAAATCAAAATTTAAGTATGACAATAAATATATTTTAATACCATTTTTTTTTTTTTTTTTTTTTTTGAGTTTCGTCTTATAATTTTGTTCATTGTGTTGTAAAATGATAGTAAAGAAAAACAAAAATCAGGCTTAAATATTAATATTTAAACCCGGCTGCCAAACCTCAAACATGTGAATGACTAAAAAATGTTCAAAACTTTTGAGGAACCTTTAAAAATTCATATTTTGAGCAGATTATAAAAAAAAAAATCGAAAAATAAAAAATTGATTTTGTTACATTTTTGATATTTTCAAAATTTATATATCCGTATTTTAGGATAATTTTATCTCTTTATATTTTCGAGTAAAAGATCTGGAGGGTCCTTAGCCAAACACCTTGACATTAGTTATAGTAGTTCGAAAGTTTATAATGGGAATTAAGGACAAGTTTTTTGTGTGATTTTTTTTATTTTTTAACCGACTTCAAAAAAGGAGGAGGTTATCAATTCTACTGAATTTTTTTTGTCTATGTTACCTGATATCGCGGATCCAGACCTCTGTTTTGGGGGGGGGGGCGGTCGCCGGTAGAGATCTACTTTTGATCTTGGAAGTGTGTCGCGATCTAATTGGCCAAGCGGGGGGAGGGGGGGGTCAGAGATGTCGCCCCCATCGCCCCCCCTGGATCCGCGCATGGCCAATCGTGAACCGAATTTGATGATTTTTTTTGCATTGGGTTCAGTCTAGTTTCCGATTGGTAAAAATATAAATTTCATTGGTATTGTACCTTTTTTGTTATGTTTGTTCAGGAATAACTTCTTTGTTTATCAACCGATTTTAATGATTCTTTCTGCGTTAGGATCAGTATAGCTCCAAGATGGTCAAGATACCTAACTATTTATTTATTTATTTATTTTATGTATGTTCAGGGAGAACTTTTTGCCACGTGGACCGATTTCGATGATTCTTTTTTTATTGGAAAAAGGGTACCTTATGGGTGGTCCCATATTAATTTGGTCAAGTTCTGTTTATACCATCAATGACGAAATAACGTAAATCTCAAATTCTTATGAGGAAATAATCGAAATTATAATAAATAAATTCTGTTATAAAAAATCTCAAAAACATTCATTTAAAACCCGCAAACCTTTCGAAAGAATTCCTATATTTATGAATTTAGTTTTATTATCAATTTCTGATTCATTCGCCCGACCCTTTCTCATACGAGATGCATGCAAGGTATTATATTAAGTCACTATTAATAACATCACTAAAAAGAGAAAAATAAAAATAATTTTTATAAAAAAATAAATAAAACCGACTTCAAAAAAACATGTTACATGAAATCCTTTTTTGAAGTCGGTGCCAAACATATACATTTTATGAATCGAACTCGACGGATCTTACTTAGCACGTTTGACGGGTAAGCTCGCTTATATAGTTTGTTTGGCACCGACTTCAAAAAGGGATTTCATGTTAATATTCCGTCGTTTAGTTGTAACTAAATTAGATAATTATTTTATACCTTTTAGTGATTTTATTTGATTTTTGAGTTCTTATTATTTTATTAGTTCCATTTAATTTTTTTGACGTTGGTTTTATTTTTTTTTTTTTTATAAAAATTATTTTTATTTTCAACCAACGTTTCATCGACTTTTCCGACTTCTTCAGGGCTTCAAATAGTTACATCACACATTCGTATAAAGTATATTATTT
Source organism: Forficula auricularia (assembly GCA_024734495.1). NCBI lineage: Eukaryota > Metazoa > Arthropoda > Insecta > Dermaptera > Forficulidae > Forficula > Forficula auricularia. Next base: position 3,300,306 of record JALMQS010000108.1, read on the forward strand.
TCTAAGTTTTGGGCACTTAGATGGCGATCATCTTGCTATTATGCCAGTGTGTTCAGAAATTTATACTTTAATGATGGATTTTTTTAGGTCTTTGGACAGTGTTGTTTACCTGGTGGATGGTAATATAGGATTTTTTGAAAAAAAAATTTCATGCTAAAATCCTATATTACCATCCACCAGGTAAACAACACTGTCCAAAAAGACACTCAAAAAAATTCCATCGATTAAAGTACATTATTTTCTTTTATCTCCTTGCCAATGAAGAACCATCAGAAATTGTTTATGTGAATGTGCCAAATTTTTTGAAGTTTAAATTTCTGATGGTACTTCATTGGCAACGGAGTTAAAAGAAAATAATATACTTTAGACATTTAGACGAATGTGTGATGTAACTATTGGAAGCCATGAAGAAGTCGGCAAAGTCGACGAAACGACGGAAATGATAATAATAATTAGTTAGTAGTATAAGTAGAATTTTTAAATACCAAATTGCTTTTGAGGCTCTTGCTCCAATTGTAAAATATCCTCTGAGGCTGTGGCCACTGAAGCTGTACCCGTGGCCGACGTAGTGTAAATGAACAGAAAAGCTGTGATCAGGGAAACATCAAAACGTTTCCGCATTGCGAGCGATCATAAAAAAATACAAAATACAATAACATTTAACAACAATTTAAATATCTGACGTGCGTTCAACAAGGCTAAATCTCAATTTAACGATTAACTAAATTTAGATTACACTAAAATTATTTGTATTTAGTTATAGTCCAGGCAAATTACGATTTTAACAGGAAATAATTCCCGGTAAAGATTTTATTGCTGGAACACCTTTATTGGTACTCCAATATTAATACCCTAAGTGGAAACTTTTCTACGCGCCTCAAAATGAGAAAATTTCGGAGTTTTTTTTTCAGTTTTTCTTGAATAAATATAAAACGGCTTATCAATTCAAAAAGATATACATTAGATAAATTAAAGCTCTTTAAATTACGCGTAGAATGATAACAATTTCATCTATTTTGGTTGAGTAGAACCGGTACTAGCGCCTCTCAAAAACAGCCGCCGGGATCACTTTTGAATATCCATAAAATTCGTACTTTTTTCTGTTTTTCCCCATTTTGACCATGAAGGAGCACATTTTCGACGAAGACAACTCTATACATTTTTAAAATAGATTAAATTTTCTACGATGTAAACAAATTTTCATCTTAATTGGATAATTGTAACATGAGGTTGAAGTTTTGAAAAAATGCAATTTTTTTTTGCAAAAAATCGCAGTTTTTCATTCATAAAATGAAAACCATCTATTCTAAAAACTTTATTCCTATCTCAGTGTCTAGGAAATTTTGTTGACTTGAACGTTTACTTGCACCACTTTTATATTAAAATTCTTAGATTTATAGATATCCAGCATTTTCCAATGATAGGAAATGATCCATTGTTTCAAAAAATCGGAGTTTTTCCTTCATAAAATAAAAACCACTCATTCTAGAAACTTGCTTTCAATCTCATTCTCTAGGAAGTATTATTTACTTGAACGTTTACTTGGACCACTTTTTTGATAAAACTCTTAGTTTTATAGATATTCTACATTTTCCGGACAGGATATGATCCGAATCCTCAAAAGCGTCATGGACAATGCTGGATATCTATAAATCTAAGAATTTTATCAAAAAAGTGGTCCGAATAAACGTTAAAGTCAAAAAATTTACTAAACAATGAGATAAGAATAAAGTTTCTAGGATTAGTGGTTTTTATTTTATAAAAAGGAAAAACTGCGATTTTTTGCAAAAAATTGCATTTTTTCAAAACTTCAACCTTATGTTACCATTATCTAATTCAAATGAAACTTTATTTAAATTGTAGTAAATTTAATTTAGTTTAAAAATGTATAGAGTGATCTTTGTCGAAAACGTGCTCCTTCATGGTCAAACTGGGGAAAAATCGAAAAAAAGTACAAGTTTTAGGGATATTCAAAAGTGATCCCGGGGGGTGTTTTTTGACAGGCGCTACTAGTACAGGTTCTACTGAACCTATGTAGATAAAATCTTTATCATTTTACACGTAATTTAAAGAGCTTTAATTTATTAACTGACTTCAAAAAAGGAGGAGGTTCTCAATTCGACTGATTTTTGTGTGTCTATGATACCTGATTTCTTCGCCAATTTTGAACCGATTTTGATGATTTTTTTTGCATTGGGTTCAGTCTACTTCCCGATTGGTCCCTTTTTTTTTATTGGTATTGGACCTTTTTTGATATGTATGTTTAGGCATAACTTCTTTGTCCATGTACCAATTTCAATGATTTTTCTTTTATTGGAAAGGGGGTACCTTAGGGGTGGTCCCATATTAATTATATGATCAATGATGAAATAACGTAAATCTCCAATTGTCATGAGCAAATAATCGAAATTATAATAAATAAAATCTTTTATAACAAAAAATCAATCTTAAAACGTTCATTTAAAACCCGCAAACGTTTCGAGAGAATTTCTATATTTATGAATTTAATTTTTTTTATCATTTTCTGATTCATTCGCCCGACGCTTACTTTTACGAGATTCATGCAAAATATTATCTTAATTCACTATTAATAACATTGTGAAACCTACCTCGTATCTTAGTTTTATTATTATATTAAAATGTTTCACCTAGAACCAACACCGAACTCCTTAAAAGTTATTAATAACATCACTAAAAGAGAAAAATAAAAAATAATTTTTATAAAAAAAAAACCGACTTCAAAAAAATTAAATGCATCAAATATAAAAATTTTTAAGAAAAAATAAAAACCGACTTCAAAAAATTAAGTGCAACAAATATAAAAATACACTAAAAGGTATAAAATAATTATTATCTTATTTAGTTACATCTAAACGACGAAATATTAACACGAAATTACTTTTTAAAGTCGGTGCCAAACAAACTATACCTATAAGCGAGCGTACCCGCCAAACGTACTAAGTAAGATCCGTCGAGTGCGATTCATAAAAGGTATATGTTTGGCACCAACTTCAAAAAGTAATTTCGTGTTAATATTTCGTCGTTTAGTTGTAACTAAATAAGATAATAATTATTTTATACCTTTTAGTGTATTTTTATATTTGTTGCACTTAATTTTTGAAGTCGGTTTTTATTTTTTCTTAAAAATTTTTATTTTTCTTTTTAGTGATGTTATTAATAGTGATTATATCATCAGAACTTGACCAAATTAATATGACACCATCCCTAAGACACCCCCTTTCGGATAAAAAAAGAACCATCGAAATCGGTTCATAAACAAAGAGGTTAGGTCTAAACAAACCTAAACAAACCTAATAAAAAAGGTCTAATACCTATGAAAAAAAATCGAAAAAAAAATGGGACCAATCGGAAGCTAGACTGGACCAAATGCAAAAAAATTTTCAAAATCGGTTGACAATTGGCGGAGATATGAGGTAACATAGGCACAAAAAAAAAAAAAAAAAAAAAAAAAAAAAAATTCAATCGAATAGAGAACCTCCTCCTTTTTTGAAGTCGGTTAAAAATAAGAACTCACAAATAAAATAAAATTCACTAAAAGGTATAAAATAATTTTCTTATTTAGTTACAACTAAACCACGAAATTCTTATATGAAATCACTTTTTGAAGTCGGTGCCAAACAAACTATATAATCGAGCTTACTGGCCAAACGTACTAAGATCCGTCGAGTGCGATTCATAAAATGTATATGTTTGGCACCGACTTCAAAAAGTGATTTCATGTAAGAATTTCGTGATTTAGTTGTAACTAAATAAGATAATTATTTTATAGCTTTTAGTGCATTTTATTTTATTTTTGAGTTCTTCTTATTTTTTTTTTTGATGCAATTATTTTTTTTGAAGTCGGTTTTATTTTTCTTCTATAAAAATTATTCTAATGAATATCTTTTTGATTTTATAAGCCGTTTTAGAGTTATTCAAGAAAACTGAAAAAACTCCCAAATTTTCTCATTTTGAGGCGCGTATAAAAATTTCCACAACACAGATTTGGAGGAAAACTTAGGGTAGTAATATTGGAGTACCAATAAAGGTATTCTAGCAATAAAATCTTTACCGGGAATTATTTCCTGTTTATGCTATTTTTTCACGTAATTTGCAAACAATAAGAATAAGAGCAAAACGTACTTAAAATTAGAACACTGGGAGAACAAAATAAAAATGAACAGAATTTGAGCTTTAAGAACTCAATCTAACTTTATTAATACGAAAAATTGAAACAAAAAATCTAGACACGACATCTGACACCTAAGATGTTTAAAGTCGGCCTTGTAGATATTAAGTTTCTGATTTCTCATTTGAAAAATTAATTTGTAGGAAAAAATGTTTACTTTTTTGACACTCTCAGGTTAATAAAATAAATAAATAAATAAATCTAATAAGCTAGATATTACAATTTATTTTCCAATTTAATTAACTTGTTATAAATTCTATTTCTATATAAACAAAATTAAGGTTTTGTCTGAACATTAGTCCAAATCACGCCACATTTTGGTTGCACACGTTTCAAGCAAAGTTATGAACGAAAACACCCTCAATAAAATTTATGTCTGTCTGTCTGTCTGTTTGTGTGGTTTATGCGAAAATTTGCTCACGATTCACGTAAAAACGACGGGATTATTATGAAATTTCATATTTGGATCAGATGTCTTCTAACTTACGTTTATTGGTATATAACGTTTTGATATTTTGACTTTAAAAGGGGGTTTAGGGGGCGCACAAATGAAAATTATCAAATAACTCCTAAACTATTAACTCTATGGCAAATTTTATAATCAGGCAAGTTGTAGAGAATGTGATTTCTGACAACTTTTGTTTAAAAAAATTCCCCGAAAAACCACCCAAAAATGTGGGGAGGGTGAAAAATTATAAATTATTGCCCTCAACCAAATTTTGTATACATAATCTGGGGGCCACTAGAAGGCTAGAAATGCAAAAAATGGGTGCGGGTGCGGGGAATGGAGGTGATGTTGGGGGGGGGGGGTGAGGGTGCAGTGGCTTTTTGAAAATTTCATCAAATACAGCATCATGGAATTTTACATTATTTTTCAAATTTAATAGTAGATTTTTTATGACTCGGTATGAAAATACTAATGTTTTGAAATTTTAGGAATGCTCCGCATCCACAGCATCTATAGACCGCACGCCACTGATATGTATCTATATATGATATATAATTTATTTATATAATAAATAAATAAATATTTTATTGAACACTTTAATAATAAACTAATGTGGCCCTCCACATGACTTCACCATACACCTGGCCATACTCTTATATTTAATATTGAATTAAATTTATAATTATTAACGAAAGAACCCCTTTTTAATTTTGGGCCCTTAGCAATCTTCTTTAAATATTGAGATTATTTTATTAGAAATAGCACCTTTCTTCGATTTTTAATTGAAAATATTTTTGACTCCTCCTCACCCTTAATTTCACATAGTGAGTCATATTCATATAGTAGTGTTCATGTTCAAAATTTCGGCTTCCATTAACGGTTCTAAAACTTATTTTGATAGTTTTAATTTTTTAACATTCCCAATTTCGGACTCCGAAAAAATAATAACTCTTTTTACTTTACCATACAGGGTATGGTCAAGTATTGTAATTGTACGGGCGTACACCAGGGTGGGAGAGCGTGATGAAGGGCTGGAGGGCCGGACTGAATACAACCCTCCAGTTAAGGGTAAATGAAACCATTATACACAAATATATGTATTAATAAACATTTATTACCCGCTTTTTGGCGGGGGTGATATGTACATATGATGATGATGATTATAAAAAGAGAATTAAGCGAAAGAGTCAGCCGAGCGAGATGGCTTCACGCGGAGCGTCGAACGATAGCGATATATACTTCGATCCATGCGATCATGAGCGTACGATGATACTGAGGAGCCAGCACGCCAGGCCCAAGCTGAGAGAGGAAGGGTGACTTAGCAGTCCTCTGGTGGCGGACTGCGAACCAGAGGCAACAAGTTTGGGAAGTCGTCGCGACGAAGTAATTTACAGGGTTGTAGCGACTGAACAGTAATCGTGCATGAAAAAAGTGTTTTTTTCCCTTCTTTTTTTCGAAATATCTCAAAAACGGCTTAAACTATTTTGATTAAAAAAATTGAGCAAAACCATGGCATTTCACTCTACAAAGAAGCTCTAATAAATGAACATCGAAAAAATTATATTTTTCGAGATAATAACTGTTTTGTCAAAATGTCTGTTAGTCTGTGCTTCTGGTTGTCTGTTAGTTAGTGAGTCTGTGCGTTGCCAAATTTTTGTGGACGATCTAGCTCAAAAACTAGTGTGAATATCAAAACCAAATTTCACACGAAGTTTTGGTCCATTGAGATTAAGAGCTGATTAGATTTTGGTGCATATCCACCCAAAATTAAGGGAGTAGGAGGGAGGGTTAAAAATTAAAAAGCTAGGCCCTTTAAGCAAACTCAACCAAATTTTTCAGTGGACCCCTAGAAGTCTAAAAATGAAAAAACTAACCGCCCAAAATGGGGTGGGGGGTGGGGGGGGGTGTAGGGTCAAAAAATGAAAATCTTGGCCATTTACCAAACTTAACCAAATTTTGTATACCTAATCAGTGGGACCCCAGAAGTATAAAAATGCAAAAACTAACCCCCCTACATGATTATAAATAATTTTAGGGGCCAGGTTGTATGGTAAAGTCAAGTGGATGGCCACATCAGAACACGTCAGCTTATTTATTATAGGTTCATTTTATAGAATATTTCCATTTTACCGGTTTTTTTAATTTCAAAATCTTATAATTTTAATTTTTACCCCCTCCCACTTTAATTTTTGGTCTAATTTCAACCAAAATCTAATCAGCTCTTAATCTCAATACACCAAAACTACAAGGGAAATTTCGTTTTGATATTCCTGAGCTAGTGCGTCCACAAAAATTTGGTAACACAAGTTGTAACAGACATTTTGACAAAACAGTTATTTATCTCGTAAAATATCATTTTTTCGATGTTCACTTATAAGAGCTTTTTTGTAGACCGAAATGACATGGTTTCGGCTATTTTTTTTAATCAAAATAGTTTCAGCCGTTTTTGAGACCGAAGGCGGGGCTTGCAACTAGTCTTAAATAATTTTCATATATTTTTTTTTTTATAAATTTTATTAAACCAATTATTTTACATTAATTAATGTATACATTGTATTTTTGCTTTGATTCCGGAGATTACTTCTCCACCATCGAGTGTCCTTATTCATCTTTAGTCCTTATTTTTAATAAGAGGAAAAATCTAATTAGATAAAAAAACCTCTTTTCCGATAATTATTTCAATTCCATTATTCCCCAATCAAGTCGATTGGTATATCTCCATCCATCTTCATTCACCCATCAAATAATTTTCATTTTTTTTTTTTTTTATATAAATTTTATTAAACCAATTATTTTACATTAATTAATGTATACATTGTATTTTTTATTCGATTCCGGAGATTACTTCTCCACCATCGAGTGTCCTTATTCATCTTTAGTCCTTATTTTTAATAAGAGGAAAAATCTAATTAGATAAAAAAACCTCTTTTTCCGATAATTATTTCAATTCCATTATTCCCCAATCAAGTCGATTGGTATATCTCCATCCATCTTCATTCACCCATCAAATAATTTTCATTTTTTTTTTATATAAATTTTATTAAACCAATTATTTTACATTAATTAATGTATACATTGTATTTTTTATTCGATTCCGGAGATTACTTCTCCACCATCGAGTGTCCTTATTCATCTTTAGTCCTTATTTTTAATAAGAGGAAAAATCTAATTAGATAAAAAAACCTCTTTTCCGATAATTATTTCAATTCCATTATTCCCCAATCAAGTCGATTGGTATATCTCCATCCATTTTCATTCACCCATCAAATAATTTTCATATTTTTTTTTTTTTTATAAATTTTATTAAACCAATTATTTTACATTAATTAATGTATACATTGTATTTTTTATTCGATTCCGGAGATTACTTCTCCACCATCGAGTGTCCTTATTCATCTTTAGTCCTTATTTTTAATAAGAGGAAAAATCTAATTAGATAAAAAAACCTCTTTTCCGATAATTATTTCAATTCCATTATTCCCCAATCAAGTCGATTGGTATATCTCCATCCATTTTCATTCACCCATCAAATAATTTTCATATTTTTTTTTTTTTTTTTATAAATTTTATTAAACCAATTATTTTACATTAATTAATGTATACATTGTTTTTTTGCTTTGATTCCGAGATTACTTCTCCACCATCGAGTGTCCTTATTCATCTTTAGTCCTTGTTTATAATAAGAGGAAAAATCTAATTAGATAAAAAAACCTCTTTTCCGATAATTATTTCAATTCCATTATTCCCCAATCAAGTCGATTGGTTTTTCTTCTTCCAATCCCAATATCCATATCAAATAATTTTCAAATAATTAGTATACATTATATGTAATTTACGTATAAAAAAACTATTAATGGGATTTAAAATAAATTATTTAATTAAATGGAATTGAAAAACAGATATGTTTATTTGTTTGTGACTTTATCATCATAATGGCTTAAAATTGCAATATAATTACAATAAATGATATTTTCTGAATTTTTGAATCATCATCATCATTGAGTATACAGTGCTAAGACTGGTTTGATGCAACAATCCGTCTCCACTCGACTCTGTCCCCCGCCAGCTGTTTGACCTCTCTAAATGTCTGGCATCCCATATCCCCAATTATTTGGTTGAAATATTATAATCTGGGTCTTCCCCTTCCCCTTTTCTTTCCCACCTCCCCCTCCAAGATATCCCTAAGCAGTCCCCCATGTCTCAGTGTGTGCCCCATCATCTGACCTCTTCTCTTCTTCAGACTCTTCCACAAGGTTCTTCATTCTCCGATTCTTCCAAGAACTTCTTCATTTGTAATTCTACGTATCCATCCATTTGATATTCATCATTCTTCTGTAGCACCACATTTCGAAAGCCTCTAATCTCTTTCTCTCCGCTTTTCTAATTGTCCAGGTTTCACACCCGTACATGGCTATGCTCCATACATATGTCTTCAATAGCAACTTCCTGTTTGCTAAGCTGATTGAGGAGGAGCATAGTAGTTTTTGTTTTGAATTAAACCCCATTTTTTCTTGGGCAATTCTTGATTTAATTTCGTTTTCGCTCCTCCCATCCCATGTTATTTTACTTCCTAGGTAGCGGAATTCCTTAACTCCTTCTAGGTTTTCTTGGTTAATTTTGATGCATTCCTGTCTCGTTTGTTCCTTTTTTGTACATACTAGGACCTTGGTTTTATTCTTGTTTATTTTCATTTTGATTTCTTCTATTAGGATTTGGTTAATTCCATTCAGGGCGTCCTCTAATTCTTTTTTATTGCTTCCTAGAAGGGCAATGTCATCGGCAAATCTTAACATAGCAATCTTTTGACCTTGGATTTCGATACCTGTATCAATTTTGTCTTTGAATTCTTTAATCGCTTCTTCTATGTATAAGTTGAAAATCATGGGTGACAGCACACATCCTTGTCTTAAACCTTTTTTTATTTTGGAATTTTTGAAACCGAAATTTTAATACTAAAGAGACTCAAAATCTAATCATTTATCTCTGTAAGTAATGGAAATATAAATATTTTGGCACCCGAATGTAATTGATTCAATGTGGGTATCAGAGACGCGTTCACAGCCATAAATATAATCAGACAAGCATTTTATTTTTTGTTGAATAATTTGTCAGGTGGACGTTGGAGGGGGATAGTCCATGTGATTATATACTCTTACAATATAAATAGTAAGTATATGTGATTGTCCGTTGTGGCCTGAGAATAGGAAGCTAGATGATTCAGTTAATGGGAGCAGAGCTGAGAGAGAGAGAGAGAGAGGCTAATGATTAAGCGACACAATCCACCCACGCACTCCCATCTAATTGAACAAATGGACCACAGAGAGAGAGATTGTATCAATGACCAACACAAGAATCAAACTCCTCTCTCTGCTTTTCACTTAACAACAACATTTACTATACTTATTATTTATTTATTTATTCGAGATTCTTTAGCCTTCCCTTTTGGCAGGTTTTCGCTTATCTACTCTTATTAAACGAGCAAAAATTGTATATATATTTGTATCTTGGTTATATTTTGAAAACGACTCTACCGATTTTGATGAAATTCACGGGTTAGTGGGTTTTCGGGGTGACAATTCGATCTGTCGCGGTCTCATCTTCGACAAAATTGTTTTTGATGGGTTTTTTCCTAATCAAATTAATTATTCTCAGGTAGACAAATCCCATTCTTAGGGTTTTAAAAAAAGGTTTCTCTTTTCCTTTTGTGCTCAGACAGACAATGGGTCGGGTAAATAATCCTTTATTCTCAAAGGCCTTGAAGAAGTATTGTGATTGTGGATTTTAACATATTTTGTTCTCAATAAACGTTAGAAATATTAATAAACGTTTTATAATTGTTTTTATAAAGAACTTTATTTATTTAATAGAATAAAAAATAATCAAGAATTTATTTAAAAATATACTTATGCGATAAGCAGGTCTCAATTTTCTGAAAAAACAACACATTTTGATAGGTTTTATTTATTAACAATTGGATGAATAAAAATGAATCATATGGTTGAATCAAAACAGGTGCATGAGGTGGGGTGCAGTGGTTGGGGATCCGGGGGTAGGGCAAGGTTTCGGGGGTGGGGTCGAGCGGGGTGGGGGTGGGGGGTACGGTGGGCGAATACTATATATATATATATATTTGTATTTTTTTTAATTTGAAAACGGCTCTCAAATAAAAATCGACCTTTTTAAAAGAATTTTAAATTAAAAATAATATTAAAATAAAGGTTTTAACTGAAGGAAGAAGTTACCGAGCATCGCTCGGTGCATCCAGGTACTATATATTTAAAAGGTAAGGAACCCACTCGCACGCCGCTTTTTATTTAATGCATTTTTTGATTGAAAAGTTGTGGAGACGGGTGGTTGCGTCAAACCAGTCTTAGGACTGTATATACTCACGATCCCAGGTAACACACAATATCCTCAGAATATTCTAAGAAGATTTAATGTCCTTAGAATATCCTTAGAATATTCTTAGGATATTGTGGTTACCTGGGATAATGATGATGAAAAATATTATGGCCAAATTTTTTAATTGAAATAGTTATTAGGATATATAGGAGATATAATATAGATATTATTCGGCCGATAACAAGATATAGCTTATAATTTAATTAGATTCACAGATTTGTGGAAAAAATTTTGAAATTTATGTTTTTATTATTTATAAATCATGGCCACGAATCATTCTCTACTTATATAGTTTTAATAGCATCCAAAAAAAAAAAAAAAAGAATTTCTGAATGACAATAATTTGAATGTAAATACTTGTGCCTAGTGAGTCATCAGGAATAAATCATTTCTACTTATATGTAATCTGATGGATAAATCTACATAGTTGCGAAGTCTGCCTTCTTTCTTATTGCGCTCCCGAGATTCTCCAATTAATTCTTAACAAGAATTTACTTCTTAAACGTAGCTATCTTATATAAATTTATATCTTACTAGCTTCAAGACCCGCCTTCGGCGGGCCTTTTGCTGGCCAGGAGGCTTCCAGGCGCGGATCCAGATCTCTGTTTGGGGGGGTCGCCGGTATATAAGATTTACTTTGATCTCGGAGGGTCAGAGACGCCGACGCCCCCCACCACTTTATTTTCTTCAATTTTAAAATTTAATGTTATTAAAAAAATAATTAAATAAACATATAAAAAATGTTGATCTCCAATGCTTTTTGGGAGGGGGCGGTCGCCCCCCTCCCTCCCCGTAGCTACTTTATTGATGTTTTATTAGTAACAGAGAATAAATATAATTGTTTTATTATAAAGTCTTAAATAGACATAATTTGAGATTCTATTTAACTGCAATATACACTCATAACAAATAAGATGAAACAAATATTTAAAATGTATTAAAAATCCACTTGTTATCATTAAGGGGAAAATAAAAAAGTTATATTATATGTAGGTATTATTATAGATAAGAAGAAAGAAGAAATTACAATTATTGTTCATTTTGCTAGACACAAAAGTATATACAATCTATTTATAAAAAATTCTCTTATTCTCAAGCTTGAGTTGTTTATCATAAAATAATTTAGTCTTTTTGATTTTAAGTCGATTCTTCCACGTTTTCAGTAGAGGTTGCCATTAATAGTCAAAACATCAAAAATGGAATGCAATAAGGTTATTCCTCTAGTATTAGATAAAAATCGATCGTTATTTTTGATTTTAAGTCGATTCCTCCATGTCTTCAGCAATGGTTACCAATAATAATCGAAGGGTCAAAAATCGAATGTAGAATGGTTATTCCTCGACTGTTAAATGAGAATCGATCATTATTTTTGAATTAAAGTCAACGTGAACTGCAAATTGCAAGTGATATCTGATTAATAATAAAGAAATAAACATATTAATATTTCAAATCAATTTGGATAAAGTTTAGCAACGATCCGTAGCAGTTTATTTTTTTAATTTTTGTTTTTAAATGTACTTTAAAAAAAATAGATAGTTTTTTAAATCTTTGTTGCATTATTAAATTCTTCTTCAACGATAATGTGGTTAGAACTCTATTATCTATGCTATTAAGAATGAATGACATTCAAAAATCTCACAAACAGGGCCGCCAACACATGTTTAGTTTGCTAGTTTAGTTCTTTTATTGTTTGGCAAGCTATGTTGGCTAACCTGAATTTTTTTTAGTTTTTCCTGAATTTCCAATTTTCCGGGTAACTTTTCCAATTTTCTTTTACGTATTAACCTGAATTGGACTATTACGAACATTTTTAAAAAAAAATAGCCAAATCGGTCGAGGCATTTGAGAGATCTGCGCTTACAAAGAAAAAGAAATTCATTTTTATTATATAGGTAGAAGGTAGATATATTTTCCATAATATAGCTGAAGTTATTCAAAGAGGAAATCTGGAGAATTATTTTCATATTCTCTAAATTTGTTAACGTCCCATCGCTCCGGGCAATATCTAGGCCCCGCGGGCGTTGTTCTTGCCTTACAAAATATATCTTATCTTATTATATTAAACGAGCAATGTTTATATATATATAGCTGGTCGGATTCTCGAAAACGGCTCTAACAATTTGGATGAAATTCACGGGTTAGGAGGGTTTTGTGTTGGACATTCGATCTGTCACGGTCTCATCTTCGACGAAGTTGTTTTTGATGGTTTTTTTTGTTAATTGAAACAATTATTCACAGGTGGTCGTCTCGATAAAAATGTGTATTTACATTTTTATTCAATTTCATTTTAATAAAAAATTGGTTTTTTTAATTTTATATCCCACAATAAGATCATTATAATTATTATTATATATATATTAAAAGTTTGAAAATTTAATTGATTAAAAATCGAATTTTAAATCCCACAAGCGTATTTTTCTACAATAGAATTTGACAATTTAATTGATGAACTCAAAAATTGTTATTTAATTAAAAAAAATTATTATACGGTATTTATTTATATACCTATACACATAATCTGTAGGTCACTACAAGACTTAAAATGCAAAAACTGGGTGAGGGGACGGGGGCGATGGTGGAGGTGAAGGTGGGGGAGATGTGGGGGTGCGGTGGTGGAGGGGTACAGTGGGCGATGGAAGTGGTTTCGGGGGTGGGGCTGGGGTGGAGGATATAGGGTGAAGTGGTGGTGATCCGGGGGCGAAGGTGGGGATTCGGGGATTAATATATAGATTTTAACTGAAGCAAAAAGTTACCGAGCATCCCTCGTTGGCTCGAGGTACTATTATATTAAACGAGCAATTCTTGTATATATAAATAGAATTGGTTTCTCGAAAACGGTTCTAACGATTTGATGAAATTCACGGGTTAGGGGGGTTTTTGTGTTGGAAATTCGATCTGGCACGGTCTCATCTTCGGGTAAGTTGTTTTTGATGGGTTTTTTGTTGATTGAAATAATTATTCACAGGTGATTGTCTCGATAAAAATGTATAATTACATTTTTATTTAATTTCCTTTTAATAAATAATTGTTTTTTTTAATTTTATATCCCACAATAAGATCATTACAAATATAAATATGTATTTAAAGTTATGCAATTTAATTGATTATAAATCAAGTTTTCAATCCCACAAATATTATTATATATTAGAATTTGGAAATTTAATTGAGGAACTCAAAAATTGTTATTTAATTAAAAATATAAATGTGAAAGTCAAAAATAATTATACGGTATTTATTTATATACCTATATACACATCATCTGTGTGCCAATAGAAGGCTAGAAATGCAAAAACTGGTTGCGGGTGGAAGTGACGGTGGGGGGGGGGTGGAATTGGGGTGTCCGGGGGCCGAGGTGGGCGGTTTCGGGGATTAATATATAGCTTTTAATTGAAGCCAAAAGTTATCGAGTATCGTTCCGTGTCCAGGTACTGATAATACTAAATAAACAAAAAAGGTCACTAAAAAATGAACAAATTTCAATTTTTTAAGTCTCTTCCGCTTTCTGCATTGCAGACGGAAATAAAATAAATAAAATATTGTAAACAAAACAACTGAATGAGAAAACAATTAACATCTATATATAATAATATTTGTAGTTTGAATCTTTCAGGGGGGGGCTGAAAATGAAATAAACTGCAACGGATCGTTGCTAAACTTAATCCAAATTCATTTGAAATATTAATATGTTCTAGAGTAAAGTACTTTAAAATATAATTTTACTAAAAACTTTATTTAACCTTTTTGTGGTCCCCAAGGTACTTAATTAGGATATTAAATTTCATCAAAATTGGTTAAGTCATTTACAAGATATTTAGAAAAACAAAAAAGTACTGAAATAAAGTACTAATGTTTGTGGACCGATATGTACCAAAAACTAATCAGCGCTTCATTTTGTTAAAATACTGGTAGGTTTTCAATTTCAATTCATTCGGTGTAACGGTGTGGAAAAATTCGTGGACGAAAAAAACGATAACACACATTCATACATCCATCCTCACGCACTTCCAAAAAAAATGGCACTTTTTGGCCTCTCGACGAGATCCCAGGAAATTTTTGGCAAAACCGTCACGTGCTAAAATTCAATCTCATTGAATACTTCAATTTGTGACCTTAATTGAGTCCATGGGTTCCGTAGTCTTTACCTGAGGGCCCTTTGAAGTCGCGCTTGCCGCGAGAGCGATTACAATACTTTCCCCATGCTTCGCATTGGATTAAGTAAAAGGAAAATTATGAAACAACAAAGTAAGTATATAGAACAGAAAAATTTTAATAAAATGAATATATTTTTATAACAAAACATTATATAATACATTTTATAAATTAAATGGTTTATTTAGTCAGATAAAATAAATAAATAGAGTAATTATAATCATTTATCATTATTTATTTGATTGATTCAAATTACTCTATTTATTTATTTTATGTGTCTAAATAAACACTTTATAATATATAAAATTTAAATTCTACTTGGTCCAGGCAAATTACGTGAAAAAATGGCATAAACTGAAATAATTCTCGATAAAGATTTTATTGCTGTAATACCTTTATTAGTACTCCAATATTACTACCCTAAGTTTTACCACCAAATCTGTGTTGTGGAAATTTTTCTACGCGCCTCAAAATCAGAAAATTTCGGAGTTTTTTCAGTTATTCTTGAATAACTCTAAAACGACTTATCAAATCAAAAATATATCAATTAAATAAATTAAAGGTGCTTTAAATTACGTGTAATATATAAACATTTTGATTTATTTAGGTTCAGTAGAAACCGATACTAGCGCCTGTCAAAAAAACAGCCCCTGGGATCACTTTTGAAAAAAACTCGTACTTTTTTTTCGATTTTTCCCCATTTTGACCATGAAGGAGCACGTTTTGGATAAAGACGCCTCTAGAAATTTTTAAACTAGATTAAATTTTCTACAATTTAAATAAAGTTTCATCTTAATTGGATAATGGTAGCATGAGGTTGAAGTTTTGAAAAAATCGCAGTTTTTCCTTCATAAAATGAAAACCACTCATTCTAGAATCTTGATTCCTATCTCATTCTCTAGGAAATTTTGCTGACTTGAACGTTTACTTGGAACACTTTTTTGTTAAAACTCTTAGATATATATAGATATCCAGCTTTTTCCATGTGACTCTTCTGATAATTCGGATCACATCCTGTCTGGAAAATGTAAAATATCTATAAATCTAAGAGTTTTTTCAAAAATGTGATCCAAGTAAACGTTTAAGTCAACAAAATTTACTAGACAATGAGATAGAAATCAAGTTTTAAGGATAAGTGGTTTTCATTTTATGAAGGAAAAACTACGATTTTTGAAGCAATGGATCATTTTCTGTCATGGAAAATGCTAAATATCTATAAATCTAAGAATTTTAACAAAAAAGTGGTTCAAGTAAACGTCAAGTCAAAAATTTCCTAGAAAATGAGATAGGACTCAAGATTCTAGAATGAGTGGCTTTCATTCATTTTATGAAAGAAAAACTGCGATTTTTTGCAAAAAAACTGCATTTTTTTCAAAAACTTCAACCTCATGTTAGCATTATCCAATTAAATTGAAACTTTATTTAAATTGTAGAAAATTTAATCTAGTTCAAAAATCTATAGTCGTCTTTGTCGAAAACGTGCTTCTTCATGATCAAAATGGGGAAAAAATCAGAAAAAAGTACGAGTTTTAGGGATATTCAAAAGTGATCCCGGGGGCTGTTTTTTTGACAGGCGCTAGTACCGGTTCTACTGAACCTAAATAGATGAAATTGTTATCATTTTACGCGTAATTTAAAGAGCTTTAATTTATCTAATGAATATCTTTTTGATTTGATAAGCCGTTTTAGAGTTATTCAAGAAAAACTGAAAAAACTCCGAAATTTTCTCATTTTGAGGCGCGTAGAAAAATTTCCACAACACAGATTTGGGGGAAAACTTAGGGTAGCAATATTGGAGTACCAATAAAGGTATTCCAGCAATAAAATCTTTACCGGGAATTATTTCCTGTTAAAATCGTAATTTGTCTGGACTGATCGAATAATAATATAGAATAATACATTTAAATATTAAAAATACAGTTAATATTTTAATTTTTTTAAAGAAAATACTTTATTATAAAAATGTAGGGGGCTTAAGCCCCCCGAGCCCCTCGACCCCCCCCCCCCGGTTCCGGCGCCTATGCATGAGATTCAAATAAATACTCACGATGTTTTGAAGATGCGCCGCATCCAAAGCATCGATGAACTACACGCCACTGATACTCGTTTACACACATATACACCTCTATACATTTAATGAAGAATGTTTGAATTGATAACTTATATAATTTGTTATTTTGTTATTGACTGGCCTGAGAGCCACCTTCATTTAAGCCTCTCTTAATTAAAATATAATACTTTATAGTATAATAAGTTTCACGAGTAAAAATAAATGCAATTGTTTTTCCGATTATGAAATGCATTCTATCCGTCAATATTTTGATTACTTATTCACTAGTTTTATACTAATTTACATATTGAAGCAAAATTGATTATATAATAAAATGATATCGAAGGTTAATCTTTGTGGCTGAAACGATTCGGGTTCAATCCCAGATGGAGTTCAACATACCCAGCCTTTTTAGGGATTTGTTCAAAAGTAAAACCTACCTACTATACTGTCCTTCCAGGTAAATAAGATATAAAATTGAAATTTGCAATTATACCAGATGTATTTATTTAGAAGTGTTTTTGCTGGGATAATTTTCACAGGATATGTATGGGCAGTGGAGTAGCCAGAAAATTTTCATGGGAGAGGGGGGGGGCAATCCTGAAAACAAAATATTTAGAGGGTTTTTAAGCTATTGCATAGCTTTGAGCGCGGCAACCGAATCGAGAAATTCCGTAACGAAAATAACCTAACAATCCCCTCTCAAGCGGCCAGCCGAAAGCCAGCGGAGTCTCCCGACTCTTGGCGGAGAGGCGGCTCGAGCGGGGGAGATGTCCCTTCCCGCCGCCGCCCACCACTCCTACACGAGACTCGAGCGACTCGACTGACATCCGACCGGCGGATTTAAGAGGTGGGGAGGGGGCTTTCAAAGGATCTCATTATGGAGGGGATTTTGAAATTAAAGGGGGGGGGTAAATTATAATTTATTAATTATCTTGTTTTTTTACAATACATTTAAATTATAAATACAATTAAACTATAATAGTAAATAATATAAATGAATAATAAATAATTTTCTGGAGACGAACAGTGGACAGCCGGTAAATACATCTTTAAAAGAAAAAATATATTTTAAATTGCATTTTAAAGTAAAAAACGCGGAATATAGAATATTTATTTTTTCATTAACATTTATTTTAAATTTTTTTCAGACGGACATGGGACAACACCGTGGGATTATTATTATTATTTGTATTTCCCATGCATTATGCTATTCAAATAAATAGGATTAAACAAAAATAATTATTAAGCTATTGCATAGCTTTTATCGCGGCGACCGAATCAAGAAATTCCGTAACGAAAATAAACCTAACACCCCCCACTCCGACCGGCACAGCGGTGCGGCGTTGAAAGCCGTGCATCGTTTAACGTCGTTTCAGTTCGGCAGACTTCGGCACGGTGTTTGTGTGCGTGCGACTAGACGTATGCGTGTGGACTGTACGAAGCTCGCACGGATCGAGACGAGCTGTTCCGAAATCGGACGAATACGTAGCAGCAGTTTGTGAAAAAATATTGCATAAATATTATAATTGCATAAGTTGATAAAAAATGCTATGCAATAGCTTTACCGCGGCAGTCCCCGAGTGCCACACATCTATTTTTTTTATTAAAACAATTAGGTACTTCAAGAAATTAAAAAAAGAACATAATTATTGATTAAACACATTAGCCCAGCATATAGGGGGTTTCACCTTATCATTAATTACGGGAAAATATTTTTTTTTCTAGGATCGTTTGGAATGTTGTGGGTATGCCAAATCTAAGTTTGAGATCTCGAAAGTTTGGGGGACAACTTTTGGTGGCAGAAAAACAAAACGGTCCATATTTTGTAAATAACCGTCCCATAGTAAATTAAAGAGGACTAAATTTCGGGTCGATTAAACAAAATGCAAAAGTAGTTCGATTTTTTATGGGGATTCAAAAACAGTCCCCCTCTGTATATAAAAATAAAATAAAATTGAAATAAAACTTACTGTATATTTTTGCCAACCTGTACCATGGCCATCATCAAGACGTGTCAAGACTGGTCACAAAGTTTTGAATGGAATTTCAATTAAAAATAATATAAATATACACGGAGGTTCTTTCGTTGAACCTTTTAAATCATGAAGAAGTAGCCACGATTATTCGAATTGTCGGATTATTTAAGAGAATGAAATTGATATTCTAATAAATTATTTTATAGAAAAATATCTTTAATTAATTAATAATAATAAATTTTATTAAACCAATTATTTTACATTAATTAATGTATACATTGTATTTTTGCTTCGATTCCGGAGATTACTTCTCCACCATCGAGTGTCCTTATTCATCTTTAGTTCTTGTTTTTAATAAAAGGAAAAATCTAATTAGATAAAAAACCTCTTTTCCGATAATTATTTCAATTCCATTATTCCCCAATCAAGTCGATTAGTTTTCCTTCTCTCCCCCGATCATCCAATCAATCCCTTTAATTAATTAAATTGGAAAATTCTAATATATAATAATATTTATAATGATCTATTAGTGGAATTTAAAATTATAAAACCAATTAATAATTAAAAGGAAATTGAAAAAAATGTAATTATACATCCATCTCTTTTGAATATCCCAAAAACAGGCACCTTTTTCAATTTGTTCCCATTTTGACCATGAAGGAGCACGTTTTCAACAAAGACCACCCTATACATTTTTAAGCTATAATAATTTTGCTACAATTAAAAAAAAGTTTTATTTTAATTGGATAATGGTATCCCGTGCCACAATGAGGTTGAAGTTTTGAAAAGCTGCAATTTTTTTTTCAAAAAATCGCAGTTTTCCACTCATCCTAGAAACTTGATTTCAATCTCATTCTCTAGGAAATTTTGTTGATTTGAACGTTTAATTGAACCATATTTTTGATAAATCTCTTAGATATCCAGCATTTTTCGGACAGGATATAATCCGAATCCTCAAAAGTGTCATAGAAAATGCTGGATATCTATAAATTTAAGAGTTTTACAAAAAAAATGCCTCATAAGCAGAGTTGTAGTGGCAAAATTTTCAGTGTGGGAAAGCTAAACTACCGAATCTTAATCTAAGTAAACTATTAGAATATTGAAATTCGGGTAGGTACGGTGCATGGGTGCCAAGGGCGGATCCAGGAATTTTTTATGGGGGGGGGAGGGGAGAATGTATTAAGGTGCCCGATGTATATAAGATATACTTTTTATCACACACATATATAGAACTTTATTTTCAATTTTAAAATTTTTTTTGCCAGGCACGGGCCGCTATGAGGGGGGGGGCTGGACCCGCCCTTTATGGGTGCTGATGTCTCAAATCAATATATGAGGCACTCACATATTTTTTAAGATATTATTTTATTTACTTGCGTAAGTGATTTTAATTTTATTTGTTATTATTATTATTAATATTTTTTTTTTACTGAATGAAAACCAGTGTGGGAACGCCGTTCCCGCTCCACTACACCCCTGCTCACAAGTAAACGTTCAAGTCAACAAAATCTCCTAGAGAATGAGACAGGAATCAAGTTTCTAGGATGAGTGGTTTTCATTTTATGAAGGAAAAATTGCGATTTTTTGAAACAATTTGTAAAATTCATGTTCAAAATAGGAAAAAAAATCTAAAAAAGTGCGAGTTTTTTTTTTTGTTATATCCGGGGGGTATTTTTTGGATCCCCATAAAAAATCAAACTTATTTTTACATTTTTTTAATCGACGCGAAATTTTGTCCTCTTTAATTTACTATAGAACGGTTACTTACAAAATATCGACCGTTTTTGAGTTATAAGCAAATAAACTGCAACGGATCGTTGCTAAACTTTATCCAAATTCATTTGAAATATTAATATGTTTGTTCCTTTATTATTAATCAGATATCACTTGCAATTTGTAGTTCATATTGAAATTAATTCAAAAATAATTCTGATTTAATAGTCGAGGAATAACTATTCTACATTGGATTTTTGATGTCTTCAGCAATGGTTACCAATAAAAACCGAAACGTCAAAAATCCAATATAGAATGGTTATTCCTCAAGTATTAGATGAGAATCAATCGCTATTTTTGATTTTAAGTCGATTCGTCCATGTCTTAAGCAAAGGTAACGGATAAGAAAACAACGCAGTTGCTATGGTTACTTATAAAATTTCGTCCCAAATTTTTACCATTTCACAGCGAGAAGCCTAACCATTCTTACTTAAGTTAGGTTAAATGAGCTATCTTAAAACGATCAAATGAATAAATTTTAAAGAATTTAAAATAAAAAATTAAAAAAGTACTATTTTACTCTAGAGTAAAGTACTTTAAAATATAATTTTACTAAAAACTTTATTTAACCTTTTTCGTGGTCCCCAAGGTACTTAATTAAGATATTAAATTTCATCAAAATTGGTTAAGTCATTTTCAAGATATTTAGAAAAAACTAAAAAAGTACTGAAATAAAGTACTAATGTTTGTAGACCGATATGTACCAAAAACTAATCAGCGCTTCATTTTATTAAAATAATAGTAGGTTTTCAATTTCAATTCAATCAATACAACGGTGTGGAAAAAATCGTCGACGAAAAAAACGATAACATCCATCCATCCATCCATCCTCACGCACTTCCAAAAAAAATGGCACTTTTTGGCCTCTCGACGAGATTCCAGGTAATTTTTGGCAAAACGGTCACGTGCTAAAATTCAATCTCATTGAATACTTCAATTTGTGACCTTAATTGAGTCCATGGGTTCCGTAGTCTTTACATGAGGACCCTTTGAAGTCGCGCTTGCCGCGAGACTCATTACAATACTTTCTCCCATGCTTCGCATTGGATAAAGTAAAAACTGGAAAAAATCCGAAAATGTCAAGGTTTTTTGGCCGCCAAAAATTGTCCCCCATACTTTAGAGGTGGAAAACTTAGATTTGGTACCAAACGATCTTAGAAAAAAAATATTTTCCCGTAATTAATGTAAGCTGAACCATTTTTTGGATCCTCTATATACTGGGCTATATGAAATGTATTTAATTACGATTGGTTTGCCATAAGAAACGGTTTGTCGTTGCCGTTACTCATACCATGAGCCCTGATGGTCTGACCCTCTCCCCCCCCCGTGGTTACACCTCTGGATATGGGTATATACATTTTATATTTATAAAAAAATATATTTATTTGCTAATATATTCAAATACTTATTTTCCTTAAATGTACTTCTATTATTGCTTGAGATTTTTTTTTTTTTTTTGATATTATCAGATATTATTTTATTTATTTGACATTCTTGTATTTTAAATATAGTTATGGATCGATAGCATTTACATTGAAAATAATAAATGAAAATTATAATAAGTTGACGTCCAATAGTGAAACATTCTATCATAGTTTTTCATAAAATTATATTATTATATATTATATATTAATTTTTTTGCAACGAAATTTTCTCTGGAGAGAGACGGACTGGTAGAAATTTTAATTGAATGTAATGGAAGGCAGCCCAGGGGGGGTGAGTAAGAAGAAAAAATTAACACATATCAAATAAGGTGTAATTTATTGAATCCTTCCTCCTTTCCTTTCAAACCGACGTTTCCGGAGATTTTCCCTCCTTCTTCGGGGTTTCAAAGGGTCAATGAATGAAACAAATAAAATGTTTCCTTCTTCTCTCCACAGTAGTGTTCAAAAACATTCTTCATTTTTAATAAAGGCATAACGCTCTTTAATTAAGAAAAGGAGGAAAAAAATTGTTTTTTACTATGCCTTTGTTAAAAATGAAGAAAGTTTTTGAACACTACTGTGGAGAGAAGAAGGAAACATTTTATTTGTTTCATTCATTGACCCTTTGAAACCCTGAAGAAGGAGGGAAAAATCCTCCGAAACGTCGGTTTGAAAGGAAAGGAGGAAGGATTCCAATAAATTACACCTTATTTGATATGTGTTAATTTTTTTCTTTCCTCACTACCCCCCTGGGTTGCCTTCCATTTTTTTTTTTTAAATTTTATTAAACCAATTATTTTCTATTAATGTATACATTGTATTTGAGCTTCGACTCCGGAGATTACTTCTCCACCATCGAGTGTCCTTGATCATCCATTTAGTCGTTGTTTTTAATAAGAGGAAAAACTAATTAATTAAAAAAAACCTCTTTTCCGATAATTATTCCAATTCCATATTTCTCCCAATTCCAAAAATTGAATTAGGCTGCCTTCCATTTTTTTTTTTATAAATTTTATTAAACCAATTATTTTACTGAATTTGCTACTATTTAGCTTCGATTCCGGAGATTACTTCTCCACCATCGAGTGTCCTTGATCATCCATTTAGTCGTTGTTTTTAATAAGAGGAAAAAACTAATTAATTAAAAAAAACCTCTTTTCCGATAATTATTCCAATTCCATATTTCTCCCAATTCCAAAAATTGAATTAGGCTGCCTTCCATTTTTTTTTTTTTTTTATAAATTTTATTAAACCAATTATTTTACATGAATTTATGCATACATTGTATTTTAGCTTCGATTCCGGAGATTACTTCTCCACCATCGAGTGTCCTTGATCATCTTTTAGTCCTTGTTTTTAATAAGAGGAAAAATCTAATTAATTAAAAAACCTCTTTTCCGATAATTATTCCAATTCCATATTTCTCCCAATTCCAAAAATTGAATTAGGCTCGCCTTCCATTACATTCAATTAAAATTATATATTAATATTTGCCATAACCTATTAGTGGGTTTTAAAATTAAAAAAACAATTAAAAATAAAAGATAATTGAAAAAAATGTAAACAAACTTTTTTTATTGAGATTTTAATCTATCAATAATTATTTGAATTAAGAAAAGATCAATTTAGATGAAATTTGTCGAGGTCCAGACCTAGCCAGGTCGTTTTCTCATACTCAAAACTTGTTAATAGTTTAATAAGAGTAGATATGACCTTATGAAAATGACTCACTGATATTGATTACTGATCAAAAAGAGGGTTAGAAACGCTCTCAGAAATCTTTGGTCATATAACAAAAACAGTTACCGTAGTTGAACTACAATTTTGTTTTTATTCATCACATTCAGTGGAACGGAAGTGAGTCTTCCTGATGATTAATCTCGAGTTAAGAATGCTAAATATTTCTATTAGAGTTGTAATAACGTTGATTATGAGTATATATGTTTGGTTCTAGCGAAGAGGAGAGCGAAACCACTTGTTGCTTTCTGGTCATCATGACTTGATGATGATGATGACTTGATGATGACTCAGAGTCATCCATTTGCCCTCTCGTTCTCATTACTAAATCAACTACTCTGTTTGTTATTTTACTTGCTCCTTTATTATCGCTTCCACGCGATGCAACAATTTATTGCATCGTTCAGAATTAGATTAGGTAAACAAATTACCTCAAAGAAAGACAAATTAATGGGTGAGATTTTGAATAAATGAGAATAAATGAGAAAACCTAAAGATTTTATTCTTAACGCGAATAACAGTGGGGTTGAATTTATTAATATGAGAAAATCATAGAGAGTGTCCTCTGTTTGGAACAAATAAATCGGTGAGTAATATCTATATCTTATTATATTAAACGAGCAAAAATTGTATATATATTTATTTATATATTTATATATTTGTATCTTAGTTCTTATTTTGAAAACGGCTCTACCGATTTTGATGAATCCAACTCTATTAACAAGTTTTGAGGATGAGAAAACGATCTGGCTAGGCCTGGACCTCGATAAATTTCATCTTAATTGATCTTTTCTTAATTAAAGTAATTATTTATATGTAGATAAAAATCTCAATAAAAAAAGTTTGTTTACATTTTTTTCAATTATCTTTTATTTATTAATTGGTTTTTTAATTTTAAAACCCACTAATAGGTTATAACAAATATTAATATATTATATTAAAAATAAAGATTTTTTTTAATTAACAGGTGTCTAAATCATAACATTACAGGTGGATTCATAACAAAACAGGTGTGTTTAAAAATTAAAGTGGTTAAAGTGGCTTTTTTTATATAACTTGGAAACAAATCTTATTTAATTTTATGTTTTTATTTTAGATCCTATACGAATATTTTTTTTATTATTATTTTCCTATTTATTTTTTTATAATGTTTGTCAATATGAACGAATGTGGGCAAATTTGTGTACGAGTACAAATAAACACATAATATGTGGACCATTAGAAAGCTAGAAATGCAAAAACTGGGTGCGGGGTGAGGTGGATGTGGAGGTGCAAGAGGTGAGTGCAGTTGTGAGGGAGGCGCGGTTGGGGTGGCGGTGGGGATGCAGTGGTGGGGCCAAGGTGCATGGTTTCGGGGGGGGGGGGGGGTTCCAGAGGGCGTGTATTATATATATATTTTCTTTTTAATTTGGTTACCGTGCATCGCTCGATGGCTCCAGGTACTTTTAAGTTTATATTTGTTAGATAATTGGGGGATGATTATTTATTAAAACATTGTTTAAAGTAGGGATGTTACGGAGGTGCGTTTACCAGAACTGGAGATTTTAAATTTGATTTATCGAAGTCGGAGTAGAAAAGTGATGTATTTAACTAACTGTCAAGGGCAGGCCTAATGAAATAATAGAAATATAATTTAGCAATCAGTCTCTTAAATCAGTCAAATATAATAAATAATAATAGTAATAATATATGTAAATAGTAATAGTAATAGTAATAGTATAATAGTAATAATATTTATAATGATCTATTAGTGGAATTTAAAATTAAAAAACCAATTAATAATTAAAAGGAAATTGAATAAAAATGTAAATATACATTTTTATCGAGACAACCACCTGTGAATAATTATTTCAATTAACAAAAAACCTATCAAAAACAACTTAGCCGAAGATGAGACCGTGACAGATCGAATGTCCAACACAAAACCCTCCTAACCCGTGAATTTCATCCAAATGGTTTGAGCCGTTTTCGAGAACCCGATTCTATATTAATATATGTTTGTCTAGATTAATTTGTTATAACGCTTAGCTTCCTTTTTCCGCCACTAGATGTCCCGGCGATCAATTTAAAACAAGATCGAATATGGCCCGGTCAAATTAAAAACTTTATATCGAAATTGAAATCACAGATACATGAAATATACTCTGATCAAAAGAGAGTAAATTTTTCTGATTAATCGTTTGGTTAATCATATCCATAATTTAATTAGTTTTATATTAAATAAGACGTACACGTTTCGTCATTTTATTTGTGACTTTCTCAGCAACTTAATTCTCAAATCAATTTCCGATAATTATGTGAAATATTTTATCTAAAAAAATTGGAAAAGAAGAAAAAATAATGTTTCTCATAATGATATTGGACAATTGAGTTGAGAAATAAGTCGCTGAGAAAGTCAAAAATAAAATGACGAAACATACGTCTTATACTATATATATATACTATATATATTTGTCTAGATTAATTTGTAACAACATTTAGAGAAATTTCTCTAAAAAAATTACCCTCTTGCCTAGAATCGAACCGACGAACTCTTGAACTAAGGGAATGAGCTCTAGCCATTAGACCAATGTAACATTAATATTTATAGCTTGATTTCTGTTACTAAAACTATATATTTTTGATTTAGTCTTTGTGTCGAGATAATATTGTATTCATTTGGACTCGAATGAAAATGAAAAATCACCAATAGATTTTAAATTAAGAAACATTAAATATATATTAATTAACGAGGCAAATTTGAAATATAATTGTCATCTCGGATTTTAAGCTGATGGCTCCAATCGATTTTCATTAACCAGGCAAATTTGAAATATAATTCTAATTTGGACTCGAATTTTGAAATGAAAGACTCCAATTCATTTTAAATTAAGAAACATTAAATATATTGATAATTGTTCCCCCCCCCCAGGCCACTCAAAAATTAAAGAGGCGAAACTTTTAAGAGACGATGTATTTTCGATAGTTTACGGATATACATTTGGAGAGTGGTTTTTTAAGAGGAATAAGATTTTTGGACCGAGACGCTGCCCGCCAGGGCACCAGCCCGGAGGGCCGAGCTTCGAGGGCGTGCCGAAGGCACGCACGAAAAGCTCGTATTAATATATATATATATATACAAGAATTGCTCGTTTAATATAATAAGATAATTAATTATATGTAATTTTAATAAAATTTCAACTTTTAACTTCTTTATTATTAAGAGTAAAAATAAAATATATATATATATTTTTCCTTAGTATAATAATTGATAAATATTTGTCCGAGTAGTTGATTAGACAGTAGACAGATGGATTATAGGCAGGGATCAATAAATATATAGTGGCTAATGATAGATAGACAAATAGAGATTATTAATATATATATACTTATATATATATTTCTCTCTATATATAAATAGAAAGAGTTTAGGAGATTGTCGTAATTAATTATTATTATCAAATAAAATGATAGTAATGTTTTTTATGGTATATATATTTTTTAGTTTTGACAGTTGATGAATACCCCATTTTATTTGTAATATTATATAAATTAGTTTAATACTAGCTGTGAAACCCGCCTTGAGCGGTCCTTCTGCTGATCAGGTGTCCCACGGGACCCCCCCCCCCCCGCTGTATAATATAAATTATTGAGGGAGACAATAAAAGAGTGTGTCTTCTGCTGGAATTGAATTATAAATTTAATTTATTTAAAACGAGACTATCGTTTCGAGGGCTTTGCCCTCTTCATCAATCCATTGTAATAGATTGATGAAGAGGGCAAAGCCCTCTCGTTTTAAATAAATTAAATTTATAATTCCAGCAGAAGACACACTCTTTTATTGTCTCCTTCAATATATAAAAATTCTGCTACCCTTGGCAAAAAACTTTCAATTTAATATAAATTATTCTTAGCAAGCATTTTCTTCTTAAAAGTAACTTTTAGAAGACTAAAAATTCAAAAACTAGCCTCCCAAAATGGGCGGAGGGAGGGTCATCAGCTGGTATTATATATAAAAGAGAGCTCAGGTGTATGGTAAACTCATGTGAATGACCACATAAGCTTAATTTTACATGCTTCTGGCTTTTATTTACACCATCCTCAGGATATTTTGTAAAATTCCCTTCTTCTCCAATCCAGAAAATCTCAATATGGAAATTGATTATTAGTCCAGGCAAATTACGATTTTAAAAGGAAATAATTCTCGGTAAATTAGTATTCCTTGTAATACCTTCATTGGTACTCCAATATTACTACACTAATTTTTTTACGCGCCTCAAAATGAGAAAATTTCGCAGTTTTTCTTGAATAACTCTAAAACTGCTTTTCAAATCACAAAGATATCCATTGGATAAATTAAAGCTTTTTTAATTATACGTAAAATGATAAAAATTTCATCTATTTAGGTTCAGTAGAACCGGTCCAAGCGTCTGTCAAAAAACAGCTCCCGGGATAACTTTTGAATATCCCTATTTCGATTTTGCCCCATTTTGACCATGAAGGAGACGTTTTCGACAAAGATCACTCTATACATTTTTAAATTAGATTAAATTTGCTACAATTTAAATAAAGTTTTATTTGAATTATTGATAGATAATGGTAACATGAGGTTGAAATTTTGACAAAATACAATTTTTTGTAAAAAATCGCAGTTTTTCCTTCATAAAATGAAAACCACTCATCCTAGAAATTTGATTCCTATCTCATTGTCTAGGAAATTTATTTACTTGAAGGTATACTTGGAACACTTTTTTGATAGAACTCTTAGATTTATAGATATTCTACATATTCCGGACAAGATATGATCCGAATCCTCAAAAGCGTCATGGAAAATGGTGGATATCTATGAATCTAAGAGTTTTATCAAAAAAGAAGTGGTCCAAGTAAACATTCAAGTTAACAAAATTTACTAGACAATGAGATAGGAATCCAGTTTCTAGAATGAGTGGTTTTCATTTTAAATCAAAACTTCAACCTCATGTTATCATTATCTCAATTAGAATGAAACTTTACTTCAATTGTACTAAATTATATCTAGTTTCAAAATGTATAGAGTGATCTTTGTCGAACACGTGCTCCTTCATGGTCAAAATGGGAAAAAATCGAAAAAAGTACGAGTTTTAGGGATATTCAAAAGTGATCCCGGGGCTGTTTTTTGACAGGCGCTAGTACCGGTTCTACAAAACCTAAATAGATAAAATTAATATCATTTTACGCGTAATTTAAAGCGCTTTAATTTATCTAATAAAAACTCTTTTGATTTGATAAGCTGTTTTTGAGTTATTCAAGAAAAACTAAAAAAAACTCCAAAATTTTCTAAATTTTGAGGCGCGTAGAAAAATTTCCACAACACAGATTTAGGGGAAAACTTAGGGTAGTAATATTGGAGTACCAATAAAAGTATTACAGCAATAAAATCTTTACATGGAATTATTTTCTGTTTATGCTATTTTTTCACGTAATTTGACTGGACTATATAACATTTTAGTAGAATGTTTAGAGCAGTAAACTAGCCTAATTTCAAGTTGAAATAATTGTGATAAAACGCAAAGAGAATTTTTAAAGATAAATTTTGAAAAATTTCTTAAGGGGGGGGGGGCATGTTTCAAGTTTTTTTTTAAAGACGATTGTTTTTTTCAAATATCAACCTGACATTGCCCTTGCCTCCCCCGCCCCCACCCCGTTATCTTATTATTATCTCATTTGTACAGGGATTCACCGTCAATGTTGTAGCAAAGATTTATTGGTTAAGATCTTTGCCTGCACCAGCAGCCTCTTATCAAAATGTACATAGTTCGCTTTCTTGTCTAAATCCAGGTCATCAAAAGTGAATGCGAAAACAAAATATGATAGAAAAAAAACTCGGTCATCGTAAATCGTTTAATTGCTCACAGTTTAGCATTTTAATAGAAATATACGGTATATCTAAAATTTTAGGATTGGAGATTGTGTCCCAAGGCTAGTTGAATGGACGATTTAACGATATTTACGTTTAATTAAAATTTAGCCTCAATTCAAGAAAAAAAAACTTATCGCGTATCCCACCTAAAATATACTGCAAATAGAATACTATAATTAAAAATAATAAATAGACTAAACAATGATAAGAAATAAGCATTCGTATTTTTACTTTCTCATATACCGGGTGAGTGTTCTTTTATCTTGAGACAGTCTTATGACTCAAAAACAGTGCATTATATGAAAAAAAGTTCCAAATAAAAGCTTATTTATACCAATAGGAAACTAAACTACGCTATTTTTGAACAAGCTTTCAAGAGTATTTCAATGTCAAATTCTGTTTTTTAAATGGAAACCTATATGTTTCTGTACATATTCTGAATCTACAAAAAAAACTGAACAACTTTTATTAGAACTATTTTTTTATACGACATCAATTAAAAAAAATATTAAATCAATTAGATCTCAAAAAAATCTTAATAATTATTTTTAACAATCAATCAACTTAATTATTAAATAATAATGATTAAATAATTAATTATTAAATAAATATTTATTAAATCGAAAAGTCACAACAATGAAAATAAGTATTTATAATAATTTTAAAACTTCGTTATACACACATTTAAAAGATTATTTTCTACTTAATAGAACTATTTAAAAGTCTTGAGTTTAAAAAAGTTTATTTCTCATTTCAATCCAGTAGATAGTATAAAATCGAGTATTTTTTGTTGAAGACAGAATTGAAATTGTCTTAATTTATGGTGAATCTTGAAGAAGTGTTATGGGGCTGCCATTGAAATGAATGCCGGCGTTTACTGATAGTAATACACCCTCACAAGCTTCATTTTATGGTGTTGTAAATCTATTAAAAAAAACACAAATATAAAGGCTATGAAGAAACTTAAAAGAAAATTGGAACTGGAGTTCGTCCAGAAGACTTGCAATAGACTCTGGAATGTCTCAGAACAGTGTCGAAAAATTATTAAATTATTAATTATTATTAAATTATTTATTTAATAATTAATTATTTAATCATTATTATTTGATAATTAAGTTGAATGATTGTTAAGAATAATTATTAAGATTTTTTTGATATCTAATTGATTTAACATTTTGTTTAATTGATGTCGTATAAAAAAATAGTTCTAATAAAAGTTGTTCAGTTTTTTTTGTAGATTAAGTAGACGTATAGAAAAATATAGATTTCTATTTAAAAAACACAAGTTGACCTAGAAATACTCATGAAAGTTTGCTCTAGGTTGACAAACAATAGCGTAGTTTAATTTCCCCTCTGATACAAATAAACTTTTATTTGAAACTTTTTTCATCTAATGCACTGTTTTTGAGTTATAAGACTGTCTCAAGATAAAAAACTCACCCGATATATTATAGTACCTGGCCACCGAGCGATTCTCGGTAACTGTTTTGCTTCGATTTATATATTAATCCCCGAAAATTTTCCCTTAATTAATGTAAGCTGAACCCCTTTTTGGATCTTCTATCTACTGGCAAATTAGACCGAAAAATGGCCGTGCTGGCTAATAAATATGCACAAGGTAGAAATAATTTTAATCGACTTTAGGGATCCCAAATAAGAGTTATAAGAGTTTGTGACGGTTTCTGGATGATGCTAAATTTTTGAGGACCTAAAAACCACGAAATTTTTTTTTGCTTATAACTCAAAAACCTAGCGATCTACCGAAAATTTCACCCTTACCAAAATGAAAGTGCATAACGTTAAGGAATAAATAAAATAGAATGAATAAAGTTAAAATCGGTTCAGCCGTTTAGCCACAATCGATCGTCAAATATAGGAAATTTTGGCGAAAAATTTAATTATATGCTTATTGAGAGATCACAAGAAACCACACTTCGAATTTTCACAGTGCTGACCCCCATAATAAATTTCATTTTAATTGAGCAACGGTAACCAGTGCCGCAATGAAGCTGAAGTTTTTGAAAAACTGCAAAAAATTGCAGTTTTTCATTCGTAAAATGAAAACCACTCATTCTAGAAACTTGATTCTTGTCTCATTTTCAAGGAAATTTCGTTGGCTTGAAGGTTTACTTGAATCACTTTTTTGTTAAAACTTTTAGATTTGAAGAGATTCAGCATTTTCCAAAACATGACATGATCCGACCTCATTGCGGCACGGGATACCGTTGTCCAATTAAGATAAAACTTTGCCAATGTCATTTTTTAGCCATTTGGAAACTATTCGAAGAGATGTTTCTTGTGACCACCTAATAAGCATAATCCCCTTTTTCGCCAATTTTGTAAAAATGGCCTATCTTTGAAGATCAATTGTGGCAAAAAAATCTTAACTGATTTTAACTTTTAAGTTCATATCCGGTGTGAAATTTTATGCTCTTTGATTTTCCTAAGAATGAAATTTTCTGTCAGATGCATGATTTTCGATTTATAAGCGAAAATATAAAAAAAAGTCCAAAATTTTCGTGGTTTTTAGGCCCTCAAAAATTATAAATGAATTAAAATTCATATCGCTCTGAGATTGGTGCTCAGACGATACGTCTGCCTTCTGGCTGCAAATGTGACAAGTACCTACTGGTGGAACTGTATAGCCGGGTTCTTTCTCAAAGCCTTTTCCCGTGCAAAAAATTTAATTATACAAATGTAAGTAAAAATTACAAAAAAAAAAAAATAACTTATTGTAAAATTAAAATAAAAAAAAAAACTATATTCTGTAAAAAAAATCTACTGGGATCCATTTAAAAATGGCCCTTTTCTTTTTTCATTGTATTAAAGTTAAGATACTATACTTTTTTTGGATTGTTAGAAGTAACTTTGTAATAAATTGTACATATTTTTTTTTTATGGCTAATAAAACATCCTCTTAAAACTAAAACTAAAAACTAAAAAAGTACCTACTGGTGGCAAATTTTGTCTTTACGCAATTTGAATATGATCGGGGCGATTTGGAAATCTTGCTATGGGGGCGGAGGGGCGATCGCCCCTTTCGCCCCCCCCTGGATCCGCCCTTGATATCGTCGCTGTTATATTAAAATGTCGATTGTCAAAATTATCAAAAATATTTTATTGAGGAAAAACACTTGTTAATCGTGAGTTTCCTACATTTGATTCAATCGCGAATCGAATGCAGGTGATTTTTGTCAGATATTAATTAATCAAATCCCTTATTCTTATAACAATCACTATAACATCACAAGTAAAAATTCAAACACACACATACATTGAACAATTTTTAATCTTTAACATATTTAATACATGTTTCGGGTCTGATTGTACCCATCCTCAGTTAAAATAAAATTGAGTTTACACATATATCTCTCAACTCTGATGAAACAAGAGAAGTAATTAAACCTTAAAAAACCAAACAAAATTAAAACTCAGAAAAATTTATGATAAAGACCGACAAAGGAGTCAAGGGGAGTTGATTGTTGAAACAATTGGTCTAAGGGGTTTGTTTGGTTTATGTATTTTTGGTGTAAAATATAACTTTGGCGATACAGTATTATGTTTACTATTGAGTTACTCACCTTTGACTCCTTTGTCGGTCTTTATCATAAATTTTTCTGAGTTTTAATTTTGTTTGGTTTTTTAAGGTTTAATTACTTCTCTTTGTTTCATCAGAGTTGAGAGATATATGTGTAAACTCAATTTTATTTTAACTGAGGATGGGTACAATCAGACCCGAAACATGTATTAAATATGTTAAAGATTAAAAATTGTTCAATGTGTGTGTGTGTTTGAATTTTTACTTGTGATGTTACAGTGATTGCCATAAGAATAAGGGATTTGATTAATTAATATTTTAACAATCGAGAATAATTTATTGGTGAGATATTAAATACTTAAAATAAAATAAAAATAAATCTCTGGCTCGACAACCCTTCATGGGTCTTGGCCTACTGAATTGGTTGCTGTCCTAATTGGAAACAGTACCGAGGGGTCAAGTGGTTAGCTCAACGCACATCTACAACCTTCGTTTCAGTTTTCTTAACCGAGATTCGCTACTTCTCAATCAAGCAGCTACTCATTTATCCTCACGAGGCTGAGTGAACCCCGTTCCAGACCCTATACTTACAGAAAAATTTCTGAGCATAGCCGGGAATCGAACCCGGGACCTCCGGGTTGCCAGTCAGTTACTCTGACCATTAGACCACGGAGGCGGCATATTAAATACTTAATAATAATATATGTATTTATATATTTCTGTGTAAAAAATAATTAATTTAAATAGTTTTCTAATCAATATATTAAATAATAATTAATATATTAAAGAGAGTTGTTTTTGACCGCGTTTTTAAACAAGATATATATATCGCTAGACTACTGCTGGTTGAGGCTATCCGAGGTAACACAAAATATCCCCAGAATATTCTAAGAAGTTATTTAAAGGACATATATATTCCAATTATTTCCAGGAGATCCACAGAATATTTGTATGGGCGTTAATCTTCTGAGAATATTCTTTTCCGAATATTTCAAGAATGCGCAACTAGGAATATTCCAGGAAAGGGAATTTAATGTCCTACATTAATATTTTAGTTCTAAGAATATTCCCAGAATATCTACGAAGATTGAAAGGATATTCACAGGATATTCCAATGTCCAGAGAGAATATTTATAGATTATTCTTGTGCTACCTGGGATTGGACAACTCTCTTTCATATATTAATTATTTTTTAATACACTGAAGTGCAAAAAAATCGACCCACCAATAAAATTTTTATTAAATAGTATATAATTTTTAATTTTTTTTACAACTAACTATACATTATTGAAATTATTGCTTATTGCAAGTGTAATTGCCACTTGTCGTTGACTTAGCCCTTGATTAATTTGAACTGCTTGAACTTCAGAAATAGATCCATTTTGTATATTTTATCTTTCTATCAATGATGTTTAATTCAAAACTATACATTTTATTGATATTTCAAATGGAATTTGATCTTTTATTAAAATTTTATTTAAATGTCAAGTGATATTGAAAAAGTATGATAAATTGTAATTGTATCTTTTAATTTAATTTTACTTATTTTTTTTTTTTATAAAATTCAAAAATGATAAACAATATTTATTGAATATGTTAATCGGATGATGAGAGTCCTTCACCAGGCTAGGGTGGGCAATATAAAAATATTGTATTTTTGGTTGAATGGTTCTGGACTCAAAATAAACCCGGAAATGGTCTGCTCCATTTGTAACAAATATGAAAATAAAAATTTATTTCATATTTTAAATGTATGCCCGATATACAATGCGTTGAGGGAAGTCTATTGAGAATGCTGAAGATTTTTGGGATATTTTGAGGCCTTTGAGCTTACAAAAGTTGAGAAGCTTGTACAATTTTATTGATGGTGCTCTGCGTCTCCGTTCATTTATTATAAATGAATGAGGGGAGGGGGGGATGGTTTATTGTTATATTTGTTCACAATTCTGCTTATTTGTACTTAATTCTTGTATTGAATTTTTTTATAATTCTATACTATATATAAGAGCCTAGATTAATTTGTAACAACGCTGAGAGAATTTTCTCTTGCCTAGAATCGAACCGACGAACTCTTGAACTAAGGGCATCTGCTCTAGCCTTTACACCAATGCAACATTAATATTTAGGACTTGATTTCTGTTACTAAAACTATATATTTTTGAATTAGACTTTGTGTCGAGATAATATTGTATTCATTTGAACTTGAATGAAAATGAAAAAACACCAATAGATTTTAAATTAAGAAACATTACATATATATTAATTAATGAGGTAAATTTGAAATATAATTGTCAGCTCGGATTTTAAACTGATGGCTCCAATCGATTTTCATTAACCAGGCAAATTTGAAATATAATTGTAATTTGGACTCGAATTTTGAAATGAAAGAGTCCAATTCATTTTAAATTAAGAAACATTAAATATATTGATAATTATTCCCCCCCCCTCGGCACTCAAAAATTAAAGAGGCGAAACTTTTAAGAGACGATGTATTTTCGGTAGTTTACATTTGGAGTGTGATTTTTTAAGAGGAATAAAATTTTTGGACCCTGCCCGCCAGGGCACTCAGCCCGGAGGGCCTAGCTTCGAAGGCACGCACGATAAGCTCGTATATACAATAAATACATACATACATATGTTAGTTTAAGAGTTAATGGAACAAATTATATGAATATTTGTAAAAATTTTAAAAATAATTTGCTATTTAATAAAGTTTTTATTAGTGGGTCGATTTTTTTGCACGGTAGTATACAATGACCGTATTTTGTCTAGATGTAACTCCAAAATTGTAATAGCTAAGATTCTATAAAAATTTTGAATGATAGCTACTATTATAAGGATAAAGTATACAGAGTATCAAATTTTTTGAAACATTACTTTGGCCGGAATAAAAAATTGATCGTTCAATGCCAAAAACCCCATGTTATTTAGATGGGAAAATTGCATCCTTGTTCCGCAAAGGTTAAAATTGAGATAGAGACTTGAAACTTGGGGTATACTTTTATTTATTTATTTAGAACCATTTGAGCTCCTGTCCGTCTAAATATTGAAAAACGTCCAAAATAAGGAGCACACTAATAGGTATATAGGTCTTTTTTCGATGTTAACTAAATAATAAAATTTTTGTCGACTAAATTGCCATGATTTCGCTCATTTGCTTTTATGTTAATAGTTAGAGCCGTTTTTTTTATAGATATTTTGAGAAAATAAGCTGACGTGTTCTGATGTGGCCATCCACTTGACTTTACCGTACAACCTGGACAATAAAATTATTTATAATCATGTAGGGAGGGGGGGGGGTTAGTTTTTGCAGTTTTATACTTCTGGTGTCCCAATGATTATGTATACAAAATTTGTTTGAGTTTGGTACAAGAGCCTAGATTTTCATTTTTTGACTCTACACCCCGCGCCCCCCCCATTTTGGGCTGTTAGTTTTTGCATTTTTAGACTTCTGGGGGTCCACTGATTATGTAAACAAAATTTGGTTGAGTTTGCTCAAATGGCCTAGATTTTTAATTTTTAACCCCCCTTCACCCCCTTAATTTTGGGTCGAATGCACCAAAATCTAATCAGCTCTTAATCTCAATGGACCAAAACTACGTGTGAAATTCGGTTTTGATATTCACACTAGTTTTTGAGCTAGCTCGTCCACAATAATTTCGTAACGCACAGACTAACTAACAGACATTTTGACAAATCAATTATTATCTCGGTAAATATAATTCTGTCGATGTTCACTTATAAGAGCTTTTTTGTAGACCGAAATGCCATGGTTTCGCTTAATTTTTTTAATCAAAATAGTTTCAGCCGATTTTGAGATATTTCGAAAAAAAGAAGCAAAAAAAAAAAAAATAAAAACCCATTTTTCATGCACGATTACAATACTTGACCATACCCTGTATGGTAAAGTCAAAACAACACTTGCTGATTTTTACGGATTGAAATGTGCTTGGTTTATATACCATATAGGAGGTAAACAACGCAACAAGTTGTTTCGATTTAATCTCCGAATGACATTTTATATTAGATCATATATTTTATGTGATTTATGATATATTGTAAATAAAAAAATGTAATTTCGATATATATAGAGAGATGTGTGTTATCTCCATGTGACTTAGTTGGTTGGTCTCTGCTACCATAGAGGTTAACGTGCGGGGGACGGGGACGGGGACGGAAACCATCCCAAATAACAAAATGCAGCATCATTTAATTGTCCATCACGTTGTAATCTGGACTTACATAAATCCTGGCTGGGCAGTTGCTAGACAAGCCGACGTTTCGGCCACTTGTTGGTGTCGTGGTGCCCCAACCAAGAGCCAGGTGCATCGGGTTTGTTCTTCTTCTGTTGTTGAGGAGGGACGGACGGACAGAACCAACAGACATACAGACAGACAGACACACGGATGGACGACGACTGACAACCGATTGTCGTCCAAGACAGTCCGTCCTTCGCGAGGGGTCAACTGCGCATGCGCTGGAGCTTATCAGCTGACAGACACGACCCGACCAGTCCTCCACCACCTCACCACTAATTAATTAATCACCAATTAACCCCCCACTACCCGGTGGAACGACGGTAGGTGGGGGTGAACATTACTGATACCAAAGTTTGCACTTTTTAGGGTTCCATACAAACACACAAACGGAACCTTATTAATCACTCCATGTTTGTTAGAAGTATGAACATAACTACAAGGTTATTCTGACCTGTAATTAAGTACACAAATACATAGATATTAATATTTAATTTTTACTTTACCATACAGTTACAGTACAGTTAGGGTATAGTCAAGTATTGTAATCGTGCATGAAAAAAGTGTTTTTTTTTTTCGAAATATCTCAAAAACGGCTGAAACTATTAGTTAGTTAGTCTGTGCGCTACCAAATTTTTGTGGACGAGCTAGCTCAAAAACTAGTGTGAATATCGAAACCAAATTTCACACGTAGTTTTGGTCCATTGAGATTAAGAGCTGATTAGATTTTGGTGCATATCGACCCAAAATTAAGGGAGGTGGAGGGTGGGTTAAAAATTAAAAATCTAGGCCATATGAGCAAACTTAACCAAATTTTGTATACACAATCAGTGGGACCCCAGAAATCTAAAAATGCAAAAACTAACCGCCCAAAATGAGGCGGGGGTAGGGGGGTTAAAAAATGAAAATCTTGGCCATTTACCAAACTCAACGAAATTTTGTATACATAATCATTGGGACCCCAAAAGTCTAAAAATCCAAAAATTAACCGCCCAAAATGGGGGTGTAGGGTCAAAAATAAAAATCAAGACCCTTGTATCAAACTCAACCAAATTCTGTATACATAATCAGTGGACCCCCAGAAGTCTATAAAATTTACCGCCCAAAGGGGGGTCAAAGAATGAAAATCTAGTCTCTTGTACCAAACTAAACCAAATTTTGTATACATAATCAGTGGTACCCCAGAAGTCTAAAACTGCAAAAACTAACGGCCCAAAATATGTGGGGTGGAGGGGGGATGTAGGGTCAAAAAATGAAAATCTAGGCCCTTGTACCAAACTCAACCAAATTCTGTATACATAATCAGTGCACCCCCAGAAGTATAAAAATGCAAAAATTTACCGCCCTAAGGGGGGGGTTGGTCAAAGAATGAAAATCTAGTCTCTTGTACCAAACTAAACCAAATTTTGTATACATAATCAGTGGACCTCCAGAAGTCTAAAACTGCAAAAACTAACGGCCCAAAATATGTGGGGTGGAGGGGGGTGTAGGGTCAAAAAATGAAAATATAGGCCCTTGTACCAAACTCAACCAAATTTTGTATACATAATCAGTGGGCCCACAGTAATCTAAAAATGCAAAACTAACCCCCCCCCCCCAGTACATGATTATAAATAATTTTTTTAAATATTAAATATAAGTGAGGGGCCAGGTTGTATGGTAAAGTCAACTGGATGGCCACATCAGAACACGTCAGCTTATTTCATATTAAATTAATAGTTTTAGGGGTTCTATATCTATTTATTTCATTTTATTTTCAACGGCTAAAAGCCTCAATTTACAAAATTATACAATTATACATTAACAATACTCATTACATACATCAACACATTACATAATTATATATTAGCATTACATTAATTATTCATAAATAAGTGTGAGCTTCTTGAATAAAGCCGCCACCTTATTGATTTCCAAAGAAAATTCCTGAGAATTTACCAATTTTGGTGCCAACTCATTATAACAATGACAGAGTCTGAAGACTGGATTTCTTTCAGGATGTCTACCAGTAGGCATCTCTGGATAGAATGGCATTTTACCTACTTCTTAATGTATAATTGGGGCTATGTAGAGGTATCTCTATGTTGACCGACCTCCAGGCTAAACGGCCTTACCAATAGGCTTGAAATTTGAAACATAGATTCCTGAGGGGTCAAGTAAGTGGTGTCATTCATAAAAAGTAAACTTTTCCTATCAGGAGGATATATTCACCCACCTGTTTTTTACTTTCACATTTATATTCATAGAATAAACAGTAGTTCGCGATGATTTCAAATAAATGAAAATGTGAAA
This sequence comes from Forficula auricularia, assembly GCA_024734495.1. Classification (NCBI taxonomy): domain Eukaryota; kingdom Metazoa; phylum Arthropoda; class Insecta; order Dermaptera; family Forficulidae; genus Forficula; species Forficula auricularia. Next base: position 3,340,421 of record JALMQS010000108.1, read on the forward strand.
GTGGTGTGGTGAACACACCATGTGATTTTATTAATGGCTTAAAATTTAGGCCAATATGCGCTATCTATGGATTTCATGAAATTCTGAATAAAATAAGAGGCATGTGTTAGTGCTTATCGAGGGGTGATCCGCGATTGGAAGTAGGTGTACACCTCTTTGGAAATATTTGGAAGTACTTGGAAATATTTGAGAGTACTTAGAAATATTTGGAAGTCCTTGGAAATATTTGGAAGTACAAGTGGAAGTAGGTGTACAGCATATTAGGTTGCGGTTCACCCCTCGTATGAACCTAACTACAAGGTTATTCAGACCTGCAATTAAGTAGACAAATACATACGTAGATATTAATATTTAATCTTCTTGATATCCAATTAATAGTTTTAGGGATTCTATATCTCTATGTTCACCGACCTCCAGGCTAAACAGCATTACCAATCGGCTTGAAATTTGAAACATAGACTCCGGAGGGGTCAAGTAAGTGGTGTCATTCATAAAAAATAAACTTTTCCTCTCAGGAGGATATATTCACCCACCTGTTTTTTACTTTCACATTTATATTCTTAGAATACACAGTAGTGTCGCGATGATTTCAAATGAGGGGTGATCCGCGATTGGAAGTAGGTATAAGCCTTTTTGGAAGTATTTTGGAAGTACTTGGAAATATTTGGAAGTACTTGGAAGTATTTTGGAAGTATTTAGTAGTAACCATGGCATTACGGTCTACAATAAAGCTCTAATAAGTGAACATCGAAAAAATTATATTTTTTGAGATAATAATTGTTTTGTCAAAATGTCTGTTAGTCTGTCCGTCCGTCCGGTTGTCTGGTTGTCCGTTAGTCTGTATGTTTTCACATTTTTGTGGACGAGCCATCTCAAAAACTAGTTTGAATATCGAAACCAAATTTTACACGCAGTTTTGGTCCATTGAGATTAAGAGCTGATTAGATTTTGGTGCATATCGACCCAAAATTAAGGGTAGAGGGGGGGGGGGGTTAAAAATTAAAAATATATGCTCTTGTACCAAACTCAACCAAATTTTGTTTACATAATCACTGGGACCCCAGAAGTATAAAAATGCAAAAATAACCCCCTCCCCCTACATGATTATAAATAATTTTAGGGGCCAGGTTGTATGGTAAAGTGAAGTGGATAATTTTTAGACTTCTGGGTGTGAACTGATTATGTATACAAAATTTGGTTGAGTTTGCTCAAACGGCCTAGATTTTTTATTTTTAACCCCCTTCACCCCCCCCCCCCACCTTAATTTTGAGTCGATATGCACCAAAATCTAATCAGCTCTTAATCTCAATGGACAAAAACTACATGTGAAATTTGGTTTTGATATTCACACTAGCTTTTGAGATGAGTCCACAAAATTTGGTAACGCACAGACAACCAGACAACCAGACGGACAGACTAACAGACATTTTGACAAAACAATTATTATCTTGAAAAATATAATTTTTTCGATGTTCACTTATTAGAGCTTTTTTGTAGACCGAAATGTCATGGTTTACCTCAATTTTTCTAATCAAAATAGTTTCAGCCGTTTTTGAGATATTTCGTAAAAAAGAAGGAAAAATCATCATCAGAACTTGACCAAATTAATATGACACCATCCCTAAGACACCCCATTTCGGATAAAAAAAGAACCATCGAAATCGGTTCATAAACAAAGAGGTTAGGTCTAAACAAACATAATAAAAAAGGTCTAATACCTATGAAAAAAAAAACGAAAAAAAAATGGGACCAATCGGAAGCTAGACTGGACCCAATGGAAAAAAAATTTTCAAAATCGGTTGACAATTGGCGGAGATATGAGGTAACATAGGCACAAAAAAAAAAAATAATAATTCAATCGAATAGAGAACCTCCTCCTTTTTTGAAGTCGGTTAAAAATACATATTGTTGTACTATATAAATACAACTGCTTTGCGCAGAGTTTATCTGAGAGGGGATTGTGGCTAATGATATGCACTTATATAAAAAAAAAAATATTTCCAAATTATTATTACATTATAATTCTGCTGAGAATGAAATACAAGATATTATTGTTACTGCCACTGAAAGAGGAAACAGAGGGGAATGCCGCATTGGATTTCCTTCACTGACTTTTCAAAGTGAGTAGAATATTATTGATTAAAAAATTGTATTAGATATAATTATATATTAATTGTATTTATATAAAATAATAATTTGTAATGATCTTGATTGTAATGATGGCCAAATCCCATTCTAATTAATTACAGACCCTGAAGAAGAAGGGAATAGCCTCCGAAACGTCGGTTTTATGAATAAAAAGATAGTGTAAATTATCTTCTTCTTTTTTTAACCGACTTCAAAAAAGGAGGAGGTTCTCTATTCGACTGAATTTTTTTTTTTTTTTTTTTTTTGTGCCTATGTTACCTCATATCTCCTCCAATTGTCAACCGATTTTGAAAAATTTTTTGCATTGGGTCCAGTCTAGCTTCCGATTGGTCCCATTTTTTTTTCGTTTTTTTTTCATAGGTATTAGACCTTTTTTATTAGGTTTGTTTAGACCTAACCACTTTGTTTATGAACCGATTTCGATGGTTCTTTTTTATCCGAAAGAAGTGTCTTAGGGATGGTGTCATATTAATTTGGTCAAGTTCTGATGATATAATCACTATTAATAACATCACTAAAAAGAGAAAAATAAAAATTTTTAAGAAAAAAATAAAAACCGACTTCAAAAAATTAAATGCAACAAATAAAATACACTAAAAGGTATAAAATAATTATTATCTTATTTAGTTACAACTAAACGACGAAATATTAACATGAAATTACTTTTGAAGTCGGTACCAAACAAACTATACCTATAAATGACCATACCCGCCAAACGTACTAAGTAAGATCCGTCGAGTGCGATTCATAAAAGGTATATGTTTGGCACCGACTTCAAAAAGTAATTTCATGTTAATATTTCGTCGTTTAGTTGTAACTAAATAAGATAATAATTATTTTATACCTTTTAGTGTATTTTATTTGTTGCATTTAATTTTTGAAGTCGGTTTTATTTTTTCTTAAAAATTTTTGGACTGCCTCATCAATATCCACTTAAAATAAAGCTTTTAAATGAAGGAAGAAGTTACCGAGCATCGCTCGGTGCCTCCAGGTACTAAGTATTAATTTGAAAGTAATACTTTTATTATCAGCTTTGTAACTTACTTTTATAATATCTCACTTTAGCCATTCGTTTTCATCTTAATGCCTATACCTATAGACTCTACCATAAGTGTCGGGAAATCTGATCATTTTGTAACTGATTGAAAAATCCTCTAAGGTTATACTATAATAATAATAAAAATGGATTAAAGTTTTATTTCTGTTTTATTTTTTCGAGAAATTATATTTATTTTAAGCTTGATGTAATCGCTCCTTAATTAAGAATTTATTACTGATTATATTATCATATCGTTAAGGCTTATAACAACATACTCAATTGGGTTATATATTATCTTCCTCTTTTTAACCGACTTCAAAAAAGGAGGAGGTTCTCAATTCGACTGATTTTTTTGTGTGTCTATGTTACCTGATATCTTCGCCAATTGTGAACCGATTTTGATGATTTTTTTGCATTGGGTTCAGTCTAGCTTCCGATTGGTCCCGTTGTCTAACTTCTTTGTTTATGAACCAATTTCGATGATTCTTTTTTTATTGGAAAGGAGGGGGTATCTTAGGGATGGTCAAGTTCTGATGATATGATCAATGACGAAATAACGTAAATCTCCAATTCTTAAGACCAAATAATCGAAATCATAATAAATAAAGTCTTTTATAAAAAAAATCATTTAAAACCCGCAAACGTTTCGAGAGAATTTCTATATTTATCAATTCAATTTTATTATCATTTTCTGATTCATTCGCCCGACGCTTTCTTTTAGGAGATGCATGCAAGATATTATATTAAGTCACTATTAATAACATCACTAAAAAGAGAAAAATAAAATAATTTTTATAAAAAAAAATAAAATAAAAACGACTTCAAAAAACTTAAATGCAACAAATAAAATAATAATAACTTAAAAATAAAATAAAATACACTAAAAGGTATAAAACAATTATTATCTAATTTAGTTACAACGAAATATTTACATGAAATTAATTTTTGAAGTCGGTGCCAAACATATACATTTTATGAATCGCACTTGACGGATCTTACTTAGTACGTTTGGCGAGTACGCTCGCTTATAGGTATAGTTTGTTTTGCACCGACTTCAAAAAGTAATTTCATGTTAATATTTCGTCGTTTAGTTGTAACTAAATTAGATAATTATTTTATACCTTTTAGTGCAATTTATTTGATGGGAGGAGGATTCAAAAAATGAAAATTCTTGCTTTTGGACCAAACTCAACCAAATTTTGTATACATAATCTGTGGGTCACTAGAAGGCTAGAAATGCAAAAACTGGGAGCGGAGGGTGAGTGCCGGGGTAGGCTTCTCTCTGACCTAATAGATGACAACCTCTTCTGATTTTCTAAAAACGTAAAGTCTATTTCTATCGGCATTTTGAAATCATACATTTAAAACTTATCTTATTATATTAAACGAGCAAAAATTATATATATATATATCCGGTCAGGTTCTCGAAAAGGGCTCTAACGATTTGGATGAAATTCACGGGTTAGGAGGATTTTGTGTTGGACATTCGATCTATCATGGTCTCATCTTCGGCTAAGTTGTTTTTGATGGGTTTTTTGTTAATTGAAATAATTATTCACAGGTGGTTGTCTCGATAAAAATGTATAATTACATTTTTATTAAATTTCCTTTTAATAAATAATTGGAATTTTTAATTTTATATCCCACAATAAGATTATTACAATTATTATTATATATTAAAAATTGGCCAATTTAATTGATTAAAAATTGAGTTTTAAATCTCACAAATATTAATTTGACAATTTAATTGATGAACTCAAAAATTGTTATTTAATTAAAAAAAATAATTGTTCCGTATTTATTTATATACCTATATACACATAATCTGTGGGCCACTGAAGGCTAGAAATGCAAAAACTGGGTGAGGGGACGGGGGTGGGGGTAGATGTGGGGGTGCAGGAGGTGGGTTGCAGTGGTGGGGGTTCGGGGGGCGAGGGGGTTTCGGGGATTAATATATAGCTATTAACTGAAGCAAAAAGTTGCCGAGCATCGCTCGGTGGCCAGGTACTATTTACTTATTTAAGCGTGATCATAATCGGCATATAAATATTTTACCAAAGATATCAAACAAACCACTCGTTAAAAATCCTTAGCAAATAATTTGAATATATACCTATATATGTGTACTTGTTTTTCACTTATAAGCTATATTTCACTCTACACGGTGTTATAATTTCATTTATTTAATCCTTTGAACTTGATTAATCCTTTCCAAGCTGATAAACTTTATCACGGATTATAGAATTAATCGAAATTTTAATCGATTCTCTCTGGATTAGAAATCCGTTAACAAACAAGCGATTAATAGTGAAACAGAAGCTAAAAAAATAAAGAAAGTAGGAAAGAGGGAGGGTGGGGGCACCCAGATACCTAAATAACTATAGCTCTAGGACAGTGGTTGCCAACCTAGGGTACGCGTACCAGTACCGGTACGCGAATGATTTTACAATTTAAAACATTAATTTTTATATAAAAAAAAAATAAATAAAACCGACTTCAAAAAAAATAAGCTGACGTGTTCTGATGTGGCCATCCACTTGACTTTACCTTACGGCCTGGCCCCTCACTTATATTTAATATTTAATAAAATTATTTATAATAATGTAAGGGGGTTAGTTTTGGCATTTTTAGACTTCTGGGGACCCACTGATTATGTATACAAAATTTGGTTGAGTTTGGTAAATGGGTAAGATTTCCATTTTTTGACCCTCACCCCCCCCCCCCACCTTTTCGGACTGTTAGTTTTGGCATTTTTAGACTTCTGGGGACCCACTGATTATGTATACAAAATTTGGTTGAGTTTGGTAATGGCCAAGATTTTCATTTTTTGACCCTCTACCCCTCTTTTCGGGCTGTTAGTTTTTGCATTTTTAGATTTCTGGGGACCCACTGATTATGTATACAAAATTTGGTTGAATTTGCTCAAGCGACCTAGATTTTTAATTTTTAACCCCCCCCCCCCCCCCCCCTCGACCCCCCTTAATTTTGGGTCGATACGCACCAAAATCTAATCAGCTCTTAATCTCAATGGACCAAAACTACGTGTGAAATTTGGTTTCGATATTCACACTAGTTTTCGAGCTAGCTCGTACACAAATTTGGTAACGCACAGACTAACTAACAGACATTTTGACAAAACAATTATTATCTCGAAAAATATAATTTTTTCGATGTTCACTTATTAGAGCTTTTTTGTAGAGCAAAATGCCATGGTTTCGCTCAATTTTTTTAATCGAAATAATTTAAGCCGTTTTTTAGATATTTTGAAAAAAAAAGGAAAAAAAAATACTTTTTTCATGCACGATTACAATACTTGACCATACCCTATGTATGGTAAAGTAATAAATACAACAAATAAAATAATAAGAACACAAAAATAAAATAAAATACACTAAAAGGTATAAAATAATTATCTTATTTATTTATATCCATATGATATTGACTCCATGAAAAACATTTATAATTGAAGAAAGACTGATGATGAAGACCAAGTCTTCAGAAACTATAGTCTCAAACAAATAAATAATATATATACAGGTATATCATCTCGATATATATATGTGTGTATGTTGATTTGCATCAAGCAGAGGACAACCTTTTTGTTTCTCTTTGTGAATCAACAACTCTGCTACTCTCGGCAAAAACAAAAACTTTTCAATTAAATCCACATATTATGTGTATATTTGTTTACTCGTACACCAATTTGCCCACATTCGTTCATATTGATAAACATTATAAAAAAATAAATAAGGAAATAATAATAAAAAATAATCGTATAGTATCTGAAATAAAAACATAAAATTAAATAAGATTTGTTTCCAAGTTATATAAAAAAAAAGCCACTTCAACCACTTTATTTGTAAACACACCTGTTTTGTTATGAATCCACCTGTAATCTTATTATTTAGACACCTGTTAATTTAAAAAAAATTTCTAATTTTAATATAATATAATAATATTTATAGAGTATTTTAGTGTTTAGGAGTGAGAAATTAATATAAATTATCTTTTTTATGTTTAGCTCCTTCGTAGAAAATTTGAGATGGATAAATGAAATTTAATAAATGTTCATGTTGAATTATTTATTATTGTTACTAGTTTCGCCATTGTTTGGCTCATCAGACCTATTTACATTTTTTTTTTGTTTATAAAATTTTTTTTGATTGAAGAACACATTTCAGTGGGAAATCACAGATAACATATCACAGTTCCAGAAAGAATACATTCGACGGGAGACAGTCCAAGAGTTAAAAAGTGGTTAAATATTTAAAAATAGTATCTCCATGTCAAATCACATCCCCAAGGGACGATCTACCATGATCGACTGGCCTAACATGGATCTGTGATTTCCCGTGAAATGTGTTGTCTAATCAAAAAATTTTATAAACAAAAAAATGTAAATAGGTCTGATGAGCCAAACAATGGTGAAACTAGTAACAATATTAAATAATTCAACATGAATATTTATTAAATTTCATTAAGAGCCCCCGCAGACTGCAGACTTTTTATCGGCCGATAGTTTGGTCGGCTTCTTAATCAGTATGGAGAGGAATGCATATGCGCACACTACAGCGATTCAGTATAGGCCGATAAAAAAATTTGATGGGCTACCCGATTACATTCAAACTAATCTGTCGGCCAACTATCGGCCGACTGTTTAATCAGTATTGGCGCATACACGACGATTGTTTAGTCGGCCGATAGTTCACTTCGCTCTGTTTGTATGTATGTTTGTATGTTTCTCTGTCTCTATTTGTATCCTCCTTCGCTATTGCTGGTCCAATTAGCTTGACAAGTTCATTGAAGCTGGTAATGCTCATTCGATAATAGGCGAAAAAAATTTCGGGTAATCAAGTAATTTGGAATGCATAGTGTAAAATTTTCCACTAACTAATCTATCACTGAGAATGGGATGCACCCAATACTCTCGGAATCTCTTCTTGATTTTCCTCCTCCGGAGTATGATGAGAGCAATAATTTTTCTGGACAATATTTTCATTGTGCGACCGCTTCAACAGTCAGTTACAAACTAGTTCGAGAATAGTCGGCCGGCTGTTGGATAGTCTGCGCCCTGTTCACCAACCAAACTGCTTAGTTGGCTCGGTGTGCGCACTTTCAGCCCAACCCGACTAAACTATCGGCCGATAAAAAGTCTGCAGTCTGCGGGGGCCCTTATCCATCTCAAATTTTCTATTATTAATACGAAGGAGCTAAACAAAAAAAAGATAATTTATAATAATATTTGCTATAACCTATTAGTGGGTTTTAAAATTAAAAAATCAATTAATAAATAAAAGGTAATTCAAAAAATGTAAACAAACTTTTTTATTGAGATTTTCATCTATCAATAATTACTTTAATTAAGAAAAGATCAATTAAGATGAAATTTGCGAGGTCCACACCTAGCCAAATTGTTTTCTCATCCTCAAAACTTGTTAATAGAGTTGGTTTCAACAAAATCGGTAGAGCCGTTTTCAAAATAGAACTAACATACAAACAAATATATAAACAATTTTTGCTCGTTTAATAAGAGTAGATTAGTCTTAGGTAAGATATCTTCAATTGAGTGTTTGCCCTGAAGAAGGATTCATTGAGGTTCCAAAACGTCGGCTGAATATACATTTTAGATGGAATACTTATATACATATTCATTCAAGTTTTCTTTTTTGTTTTATAACTAATTTCTTTAATTAGCAGAGCGTTTATAATTGTTGTTAAGCCTAATCATTCATTTTAGTTATCGTTAGTGAATCCTTAATCATTTTGTTCCAACCATCGTAATGGGTGCTAAATAATTAAGACAATTTACGATAAGAACAGAGAGGTTACGTAAAATCATCTTCTATTACAATATTAAATCGTTCTTGGACACTCTAATTGCACTCGAAACAAAAAAGAAATAATTTCTTACCACTTGATTACAATTGAATCAAATTATTGTGCTGATAACACGATTATCACTTGCTCCTATTATACTCTCTCTATATACTCTGTGGGCAATAAATAGTAAGACTTTGTTCTTAATTTTAAAATTCGTTATTTATTCTTCCAAATCTATTTCGTCCCCCTCAAAGTAATCCCCCCCGGCCTCAATAGATTTGCCCCAACGTTTTTTCCAATCCTCGAAACAGTTGTTAAAGCCAATTTCCGGAATAGCCTTCAATGCGCGTAGCGATTCGCGTTTAATATCTTCAATTGACTCAAAACGGTTTCCACAGAGCGGTCGTTTGAGTTTGCTGAACAGTCACAAGTCACAAGGAGCTAAATCAGGCGAATACGGTGGTTGTGGAACGATATTGATTGAATTTTTGGCGAAAAACTCACGAATAATCAATGCAGTATGCGAAGGTGCATTATCGTGGTGCAAAAACCAAGAGTTGTCGGCCTATTTTTACAAATAGCTTCGCCCAAACGACGAATAACACTCAAATAGTATTCCTTAGTAAATAGTAGTTCTAGATGACGTAAGCTACATGACCCGTAAACTGGAAGAGGAATATAATAGATGGGGACTGGAAATAAACTTTGAAAAAACAGAATACCTGACGGTCGGGACAGAGGGGAAAATCTGGATATCAATGGAAAAGTGATAAAAAACTGTAAGGAATTTAGATATTTGGGATCTGTCTTTAGCGAGGAGCCAAACTGTGAGAGGGATATTAAAAATAAAATCTGTCAAGGTCGAAGAGCTATTGGGCAACTGAATGGGGTCTGGTGGAGCAAAGGGATCAAACAGGACACAAAAAAATATATATATCGGTCCATAGTGGAAGGCATAGCCCTATACAATTCAGAAACATGGGACATGAATAAGAAAAACGAAAAAAAATTACAAGCGCTCGAAATGGATGCGATGAGAAGGAGTTGCAGAGTGTCGAGATTGGAGCATATCCCAAATACAACTATAAGGGACAAAATGAAAATGGAAAACGACATAATAGATAGAATAGAAAGGAAGAGATTAATATGGTACGGACACCTCAAAAGAATGCCGGAAGATAGGTGGCCTCATAAAATATGGACCTGGATGCCCACGGAAAGACGGAGGAGAAGAGGAAGACCGAGACGAACGTGGAAGCAGGGAGTAGATGAGGCAATGACCAGTAGGCAACTACAAGAAGCAAGACATTCTGGATAGAGAGAATTGGCGTGTTGGATGCGGAAAACGGCGCATGCTGTAGAACAAACCGCTTTATTATTATTAAATAGTAGTTCTTCTCTTGGCGAGATAAACCCTAAAAGAATGTTTAGGATTATTTTAGAGAATAGTTTGGCGGTAGTATTCAACAGGGTTATTCCTCGATAGTTTTCCGGATCTGTTTTGATGCCCTTTTTAAAGACCGGTATAGTGATACTGCCTTTTCCAATCTACAGGTATTGTACATTCCTTATAGATCTTCTGGAACATATTTGTAAGATGTTTGATTAGCTCAGGACCGCCGTACTTTAGCATCTCATTTGATATGTCGTCCGGACCTGATGCCTTCCTAGGAGTTTTTCAAGAATGTTATATTTTCTTGAAATGGTGCTTATTTTTCATTATTTAGTAATTAAAAATAAAATAAAAAAATAATAATTTATATTTTGCCTTCGATTTTTAACCGACTTCAAAAAAAGGAGGAGGTTCTCTATTCGACTGAATTTTTTTTTTTTTTGTGCCTATGTTACCTGATATCTCCGCCAATTGTGAACCGATTTTGAAATTTTTTTTTGCATTGGGTCCAGTCTACCTTCCGATTGGTCCCATTTTTTTTTCATTGGTATTAGACCTTTTTTGTTAGGTTTGTTTAGACCTAACCACTTTGTTTATGAACCGATTTCGATGGTTCTTTTTTTATCCGAAAGGGGTGTCTTAGGGATGGTGTCATATTAATTTGGTCAAGTTCTGATGATATGATCACTATTAATGACATCACTAAAAAGAGAAAAATAAAAATAATTTTTAAGAAAAAAATAAAAAACCGAATTCAAAAAATTAAATGCAACAAATAAAATACACTAAAAGGTATAAAATAATTATTATCTTATTTAGTTACAACTAAACGACGAAATATTAACATGAAATTACTTTTTGAAGTCGGTGCCAAACATATACCTTTTATGAATCGCACTCGACGGATCTTACTTAGTACATTTGGCGGGTACGATCGCTTATAGGTGAGGTCAGGTGGGGTAACTGGGGCCGGGGGCAACTGGACCAGGGGTCCTGTAACCCCAGAGCTTTTTAATTTTACCGCATTTTTTAGCGCAATTCACTTTTTCATATTGGTGGGAAATTTTCAGTGTTCTGAATTAAGAAATTTCTTTAAGTTTATTTTATACTTAAGTACTTTGTTAAGTTAATTACTTATTTACTATTTACCTAGTTATGTTCTTATCTGGTTGCCTTACCCAGTTCCTTGAAAATATTGAGACTTAAGTAAGTACTTAATTAAGGTTTTCTTAAGCATAAGGAACTTATTTAACTTTATTTCAATGGGTAAAAGTTGATTGATTTATGATACTTTTTTTTGTATTTTCTGTAATAAAAATCGATTTGAAAAATTATACTTGGCGTTTAAACTTAGAATAAAAAAATAGAGGTCTTGGTGCAACTGGGCCAGCCTAGTCAGGGCCCAATTACCCCGAATCGCTTACATCTTTGATTATTTTCAATCCATATACAAATGAGACTAATTCTATCTACGGCCAGGGCCTTGAGGGATAGGGGAACATGTCCAACTGCTCAAAAGATGTTAAAAATTAAAAAAACAGCAAATAGGCTGGGCTGGTCCAATTACCCCACAACGCGTTTAACTGGGCCAACCGCAAAACTTTACATTCAACTTAAGATAATTCCAAAATTTTGAATAATCAAAAGTTGAAAGTATCATGATTATTTGAAGAAAATTTCATCTTTCAATTAATATAGTCACGAGATCTATAAATTGTGAGGAAGAGAAAAATATGGAGTACTATCCTTGGGAAAACATAAAAATAATTTTTAAGAAAAAAATAAAAACCGACTTCAAAAAATTAAATGCAACAAATATAAAAATACACTAAAAGGTATAAAATAATTATTATCTTATTTAGTTACAACTAAACGACGAAATATTAACACGAAATTACTTTTTAAAGTCGGTGCCAAACAAACTATACCTATAAGCGAGCGTACCCGCCAAACGTACTAAGTAAGATCCGTCGAGTGCGATTCATAAAAGGTATATGTTTGGCACCGACTTCAAAAAGTAATTTCGTGTTAATATTTGGTCGTTTAGTTGTAACTAAATAAGATAATAATTATTTTATACCTTTTAGTGTATTTTATTTGTTGCACTTAATTTTTGAAGTCGGTTTTTATTTTTTCTTAAAAATTTTTATTTTCTCTTTTTAGTGATGTTATTAATAGTGATTATATCATCAGAACTTGACCAAATTAATATGACACCATCCCTAAGACACCCCCTTTCGGATAAAAAAAGAACCATCGAAATCGGTTCATAAACAAAGAGGTTAGGTCTAAACAAACCTAATAAAAAAGGTCTAATACCTATGGAAAAAAATCGAAAAAAAATGGGACCAATCGGAAGCTAGACTGGACCCAATGCAAAAAAATTTTCAAAATCGGTTGACAATTGGCGGAGATATGAGGTAACATAGGCACAAAAAAAAAAAAAAAAAAATTCATTCGAATAGAGAACCTCCTCCTTTTTTTGAAGTCGGTTAAAAAGAAGCTGGCCCAGTTACCCCACCTGACCTTATAGTTTGTTTGGCACCGACTTCAAAAAGTAATTTCATGTTAATATTTCGTCGTTTAGTTGTAACTAAATAAGGTAATAATTATTTTATACCTTTTAGTGTATTTTTATTTGTTGCACTTAATTTTTTTGAAGTCGGTTTTTATTTTTTTTTAAAAATTATTTTTTTTGGGTTTCCGCTTTTTAAAATTGATATGAATATTCTAAGTGAAAGTCGGCTGATGCATACACCAATTTATTATTATTTATATTCACCTTGAAACAATCAATAAGTATAATTTAAGTAAAAAAAAAAAAAAAAATTATTGCTTTTGTGAATTTGATATACTACCTACTTATCTATTATTTTATTTAATTTGAAATTTATTATTATTTTTTATTATTATTATGTTAGTATCAAAATTTATATTTCTTCTTATCATTTTAAATTTTATTTATAAACGTTTTTCTTTTTATTACAATTAGGTTTAATATATTATGAAAATAATTATATAAGAGCCTATAATTGCGTTTCTAACCTACGTCAATTACCTTATATCTATCTACAGGCTGATTGATATAAAATAAACTATTAAAAAGTTTTCAACTTAGACTACTTAGTATTTTTTGTTAATTTTTTCTCGGTTTTGATCTATAAAAAAATCCATTGTTGAAAAATCGGGAACTTAGGGAATCTTCTCTGATTTTCATTCTAAGGGCTTATCCGCCAACTATTCAAGGGAGGAACCAGGGGGGGGGAGGGCGGAGGGGGCGATCGCCCTCCCCACGCTGAGCCGTGCCTGGCGGGAGTGCAACACGTGCGTCGCACGCAGAGGCCAAAAAACGGCGGCCAAATCGACAGGGAATTTATAACAATTTTTTTTTATCTTAATGAACTTAAAATATATATGAGATATGAAATTTTAAAATTGAAAATAAAGTTCTATGTGCGTGAGGGGGCGTCTCCCCCCCCATAAAAAATTCCTGGATCCGCCCTTGCAACTATTTTTTACATAATTGCAAATAATGTTGAATAATTTAATGACAAGCTTATAAACAAAGAAATCGTATTGGGAATATTGGTAGAGCCTGGTACGAATTCTAGAAAATCTTTACTTCAAAATCGCATCAAAATCCGTTGTGTAGTTTTCACCTGAGGCTCCTGTAACGTGTAACATCAATACATGCTACATCTACACTTATTAATAGAGCAAAAATTGTTTGTATATATCTTGGTTCTATTTTGAAAACGACTCTACCGATTTTGATGAAACAAATTCTATTAACAAGTTTTGAGGATGAGAAAGCGATCTGGCTAGGTCTGAACCTCGACAAATTTCATCTTAATTGATCTTTTCTTAATTAAAGTAATTATTGACAGATGAAAATCTCAATAAAAAAGTTTGTTTACATTTTTTTCAATTATGTTTTATTTATTAATTGGTTTTTTAATTTTAAAACCCACTAATAGGTTATACGCAAATATTAATATATTATATTAAAATTAGGAATTTTTTGTTTGTTTTTAATTAACAGGTGTCTAAATCATAACATTACAGGTGTGTTTACAAATAAAGTGGTTGAAGTGGCTTTTTTTATATATAATAGCTTGGAAACAAATCTTATTTACTTTTATGTTTTTATTTCAGATCCTATATGATTATTTTTTTTATTATTATTTTTCTATTTATTTTTTTATAATATTTATCAATATGAACGAATGTGGGCAAATTGGTGTACGAGTAAACAAATATACACATGCAATATGTAGACCATTAGAAAGCTAGAAATGCAAACGGGGTGGGGTGGATGTGGGAGGTGCAGGAGGTGGGGTGCAGTTGTGGGGGATCCGGGGGTGGGGGCGCGGTTGGGGTTGGGTGGGGCGGAGTGAGGGTGCAGTGGTGGAGGCGAGGTGTGTGGTTTCGGGAGTGGGGGGGGGGGGCGGTCAGGGGTTACCGTGCATCGCTCGGTGGCTCCAGGTACTTTTTATTATATGTATAGAATTTAAATATTCTTATAATTTTTTTTTCAAATATTAAGTAATATTATTTAGAGATTTTACCCAAATAGTCCAGAAAAATTACGTGAAAAAATGGCTAAAACAGGAAATAATTCATGGTAAATATTTTATTGCTGGAATACCTTTATTTGTACTCCAATATTACTACCCTAAGTCCCCCCCAAATCTGTTTTGTGGAAATTTTTCTACGCCCCTCAAAATGAGAAAATTTAGGAGTTTTTTCAGTTTTCTTGAATAAGTCTAAAATGGCTTATCAAATCAAAAATATATTAATTAGATAAATTAAATAAGAATAAAATCTCATTCTCTCTGTCAATTGTGGTCAGTATAATTATTTCTGAGAGTAAGTACTAGGAAGTCCGCATCCTTACATCCTTCACTGTCACATACACATCTCATTTTCCATTCTAGGGACGCCGACACTTGGATCAGCCACTGAGGGACACACCCACACCCCATAAAAAAAAATAGCGAAGCAGATAAAATAAAATAATAAATCCTATAATAAATAAATTTAACATTATCGTAAAATTAAAATAAAGCCCAATTTTCCTTGAACATAAGCGTAGATTGCTCCCCCTCTCGCCTCTTTTTCATCCCACCCCATCGCGGAGTTATTAAAAAAAACTCCAAAATTTTCTCATTTTGAGGCGCGTAGAAGAATTTCCAAAACACTGATTTGGGGGGAAATTTAGGGTAGTAATATTGTAGTACCAATAAGGTATTCCAGCCAATAAAATCGTAATTTGCCTGGACTATTACAATAATTGAACTGTCCAATTTGATCTATCGATTTAAGCAATTGTCTATTTTTCCATTCTTCAAAGCATTTATTGCATATTAAGTAGAGGATCTTCCATAAACAAATTAGAAAGACGAGACTTCTCCATTAAGTTGCTAGTTAGGCTTAATAAACAAACACCTGTTAATGCCTATTAGCAGGTTACGCCAAAGACTATTTTGCTGTCACGATTTCGTCAAATTGTTTTATATATATCGTAATTATATATACAGGGCATTTCTTTGAAATTATCTAGTAGGCGTTTTGGTAAATGAAATTGGTAATTAATGGGTTTAATAAAATTATCTACTCTTATTAAACGAGCAAAAATTGTATATTTATTTGTTTCTTTATATATTTGTATCTTGGTTATATTTTGAAAACGACTCTACCGATTTTGATTAAATTCACCGGTTAGGGGTTTTTGGGGTGACAATTCGATCTGTCACGGCGTCATCTTCGACAAAATTGTTTTTGATGGGTTTTTTCGTTATCAAATTAATTATTCTCAGGTAGACAAATCCCATTCTTAGAGGGTGTCCCTTTTCCTTTTGTACCCAGGCAGACAATGGGTTGCCTTATTTCATTGTTCTAAAAAAGCCTTGAAGAAGTATTGTGATTGTGGATTTTAACATATTTTGTTCTCCATAAACGCTAGAAATATTAATAAAAGTTTGATAATTGTTTTTATAAAGAACTTTATTTATTTAATAGAATAAAAAATAATCAAGAATTTATTTAAAAATATATTTCGCATAAGGAGGCCTCAATTTTCTGAAAAAACAACACATTTGGATAGGTTTTATTTATTAACAATTGGATGAATAAAAATGAATCATATGGTTGAATCAAAACAGGTGAAGGTGGTGGGGGATCCGGGGGTAGGGCGAGATTTCGGGGGTGGGGTCAAGCGGGGTGGGGGTACAGTGGGCGAATACTATATATATATATTTGTATTTTTTTTTAATTTGCAAACGGCTCTCAAATAAAAATCGACCTTTTTATCAGAATTTTAAATTAAAAAATAATATACTGAAGGAAGAAGTAACCGAGCATCGCTCGGTGCCTCCAGAGTACTTTATATTAAAGCTACTATAGATAGTAGTTATTTATATATTTTTATTAGAGCAACTAAATATTTATTTTTCCAAATTTTTACTTAACTATACAGGGTATGTTCAAGTATTGTAATCTTGCATGAAAAAAGTGGGTTTTTTCCCCCCTCTTTTTTCGAAATATCTAAAAAACGGCTAAAACTATTTTGATTAAAAAAAATTGAGCGAAACCATGGCATTTCGCTCTATAAAAAAGTTAAAATAAGTGAACATCGAAAATATTATATTTTTCGAGATAATAATTGTTTTGTCAAAATGTCTGTTAGTCTGTGCGTAACCAAATTAGTTTTGGTCCATTGAGATTAAGAGCTGATTAGATTTTGGTGAATATTGACCCAAAATTAAGGGGGTGGAGGAGGGGTTAAAAATTAAAAATCTAGGCCATTTGAGCCTCAACCAAATTTTGTATACATAATCAGTGGGACCCTAGAAGTCTAAAAATGCAAAAACTAAAAGGGAAGAAGGAGGGGGTTGTAGGGTCAAAAAATGAAAATCTTGGCCATTTTAGGGGGCAGGTTGTATGGTAAAGTCAAGTGTATGGCCACATCAGAACACGTCAGCTTATTTCGAGATATTAACTGTTTTGTCAAAAAATGTCTTTTAACAAATTTTTGTGAAAATAGTTTTAGCTCAAAAAATTAGTGTGAATATCAAAACGAAATTTCTTATTATGTCGATTTGGTGCATTAAGATTTAAAGAGCTGATTATATTTTGGTTGAAATCGAACCAAAAATTAAGGAGGGGGGGGGGGGGTAAAAATTAAATTATAAAATTTATAAAATTTGCATTCTAATAAAAATAAAACAAGAAAAATTAATAATAGCTAAAATATTATTATTACTTTATCCAATGCGAAGCATGGGAGAAAGTATTGTAATCGGTCGCGCGGCAAGCTCGACTTCAAAGGGTCCTCACGTAAAGACTACGGAACCCATGGACTCAATTAAAGTCACAAATTGTAGTATTAAATTAGGTTGAATTTTAGCACGTGACGGTTTTGTTTTTTACTTGGGGCCAAAATTAGAGGGGAATGGTCGAAGTGGGGGTGCGGGTGGATGAGGGGGTCCGGGGTGGGTCGAGGTGCGGGGTTTCGGGGGCGGAGGTTGGGGTCCAGGGGGCTTGTACTATATTTATTTATATTTTTAACCAACTTCAAAAAAGGAGGAGGTTCTCTATTCGACTGAATTTTTTTTTTTTTTTTTTTTTTTGGGCCTATGTTACCTCATATCTCCGCCAATTGTCAACCGATTTTGAAAAATTTTTTTGCGTTGGGTCCAGTCTAGCTTCCGATTGGTCCCATTTTTTTCGTTTTTTTCATAGGTATTAGACCTTTTTATTAGGTTTGTTTAGACCTAACCTCTTTGTTTATGAACCGATTTCGATGTTTCTTTTTTTATCCGAAAGGGGTGTCTTAGGGATGGTGTCATATTAATTTGGTCAAGTTCTGATGATATGATCACTATTAATAACATCACTAAAAAGAGAAAAATAAAAATAATTTTTAAGAAAAAATAAAAACCGACTTCAAAAAATTAAATGCAACAAATAAAATACACTAAAAGGTATAAAATAATTATTATCTTATTTAGTTACAACTAAACGACGAAATATTAACATGAAATTACTTTTTGAAGTCGGTGCCAAACATATACCTTTTATGAATCGCACTCGACGGATCTTACTTTAGTACGTTTGGTGGGTACGCTCGCTTATAGGTATAGTTTGTTTGGCACCGACTTCAAAAAGTAATTTCATGTTAATATTTCGTCGTTTAGTTGTAACTAAATAAGGTAATAATTATTTTATACCTTTTAGTGTATTTTTATTTGTTGCATTTAATTTTTTGAAGTCGGATTTTTTCTTAAAAATTATTTTCAGAAAACAGAATTTTAAATTAAAAATAATATTAATATATACTTAGCTTTTATTTGAAGCAAAAAGTTACCGAGCGTCGCTCGGTGGCTCCAGGTACTTTTACTATATTATAACACCCACGTTTACCTCACATTTTTTGTCATTCCTTAAAAAATGGCTAGAGTGAAAATAAAGGCCCTTTTCCCTGACACCATCACATATGCGTATATATTTATTTGCATCAAGCAGAGGCAACTACTTGTCTACAATCAAATCTTTAATAGACTATATGAATGGTGTGAGAATAATGGCATGGAACTTAACATTGATAAGTGCTATGTTGTATCTTTTCACAGACATAAAGTTCGACATATACTATCATATTCAATATGCGGTAGCTTTCTTCGCAGGTTGATCACATATGCAATTTGGGAGTTGCCTTCGAGTCTTCTCTCTCTTTCTCTCTTCTATATAAAAAATATTTGTGGTCAGTCTTTTAAACTTCTGGGATTTATATATAGAAATACAAAAAATTTCAAAAATTCCAACTGCCTAAAAATACTAATTAACTCCCTAGTAAGAAGCAAGCTGGAATTCTGCAGTTTAATTTGGTCACCGCATGTCCAACATCAAATTGACCAAATTGAAAGAGTAAAATAAATTTTAAAAATTATATCATATAAATTCTCATCAACCCTCAAACTCTCTTACCCCATATAACTATCCCTCTTCTAGACTCTTAACACATTTTGAGCGGGTTGCCTAACAGCCGTGACTAGGATGTGTAGCGGGCAAATTTTGAGCATTTGAAATTAAAACAATAAAAACAAAACTAATGGTTCGATTTATTGAAAACTTTATATTTTACTAGCTTCAAGGCCCGCCTTCGACGGCCCTCTTGCTAGCCAGGGAGCACGCCCCCTGAACCGCGAGCCCTCGAACCCCACCCTCACAAAAACAAAAATAATGGTTCGATTTATTGAAAACTTTATATTTTACTAGCTTCAAAGGCCCGCCTTCGACGGCCCTCTTGCTAGCCAGGGAGCACGCCCCCTGGACCGCGAGCCCTCGAACCCCACCCTCACAAAAACAAAAATAATGGTTCGATTTATTGAAAACTTTATATTTTACTAGCTTCAAGGCCCGCCTTCGACGGCCCTCTTGCTAGCCAGGGAGCACGCCCCCTGGACCGCGAGCCCTCGAACCCCACCCTCACAAAAACAAAAATAATGGTTCGATTTATTGAAAACTTTATATTTTACTAGCTTCAAGGCCCGCCTTCGACGGCCCTCTTGCTAGCCAGGGAGCACGCCCCCTGGACCGCGAGTCCTCGAACCCCACCCTCACAAAAACAAAACTAATGGTTCGATTTATTGAAAACTTTTATATTTTACTAGCTTCAAGGCCCGCCTTCGACGGCCCTCTTGCTAGCCAGGAGCACGCCCCTGAACCGCGAGCCCTCGAACCCCACCCTCACAAAAACAAAAATAATGGTTCGATTTATTGAAAACTTTATATTTTACTAGCTTCAAGGCCCGCCTTCGACGGCCCTCTTGCTAGCCAGGGAGCACGCCCCCTGGACCGCGAGCCCTCGAACCCCACCCTCACAAAAACAAAAATAATGGTTCGATTTATTGAAAACTTTATATTTTACTTGCTTCAAGGCTCGCATTCGACGGCCCTCTTGCTAGCCAGGGAGCACGCCCCCTGAACCGCGAGCCCTCGAACCCCACCCTCACAAAAACAAAAATAATGGTTCGATTTATTGAAAACTTTATATTTTACTAGCTTCAAGGCCCGCCTTCGACGGCCCTCTTGCTAGCCAGAGAGCACGCCCCTGAACCGCGAGTCCTCGAACCCCACCCTCACAAAAACAAAAATAATGGTTCGATTTATTGAAAACTTTATATTTTACTAGCTTCAAGGCCCGCCTTCGACGGCCCTCTTGCTAGCCAGGGAGCACGCCCCCTGAACCGCGAGCCCTCGAACCCCACCCTCACAAAAACAAAAATAATGGTTCGATTTATTGAAAACTTTATATTTTACTAGCTTCAAGGCCCGCCTTCGACGGCCCTCTTGCTAGCCAGGGAGCACGCCCCCTGGACCGCGAGCCCTCGAACCCCACCCTCACAAAAACAAAAATAATGGTTCGATTTATTGAAAACTTTATATTTTACTAGCTTCAAGGCCCGCCTTCGACGGCCCTCTTGCTAGCCAGGAGCACGCCCCCTGAACCGCGAGCCCTCGAACCCCACCCTCACAAAAACAAAAATAATGGTTCGATTTATTGAAAACTTTATATTTTACTAGCTTCAAGGCCCGCCTTCGACGGCCCTCTTGCTAGCCAGGGAGCACGCCCCCTGGACCGCGAGCCCTCGAACCCCACCCTCACAAAAACAAAAATAATGGTTCGATTTATTGAAAACTTTATATTTTACTTGCTTCAAGGCTCGCATTCGACGGCCCTCTTGCTAGCCAGGGAGCACGCCCCTGAACCGCGAGCCCTCGAACACCACCCTCACAAAAACAAAAATAATGGTTCGATTTATTGAAAACTTTATATTTTACTTGCTTCAAGGCCCGCATTCGACGGCCCTCTTGCTAGCCAGCCCTCGCCCTCGGCCCCCCCCCCCACTCAACTCAAACTTGGGTTGTTTATCCTTAAAGAATTTGTGATCTTTTTGATTTTGAAGTCGATTCTTCCACGTTTTCAGTAGAGGTTGCCATTAATAGTCAAAACGCTAGAAATGGAATGCGCAATAAGGTTATTCCTCTAGTATTAGATAATAATCGATCGTTATTTTGCAGTTTCAGACGATTCCTCCATGTCTTCAGCAATGGATTACCAACTAATAATCGAAGCGTCAAAAATCTAATGTAAAATTGTTATTCCTCAAGTATTAGATGAGAATCGATGGCTATTTTTGATTTTAAGTCGATTCCTCCATGTCTTCAGCAATGGTTACCAATAAAATCCGAAATGTCAAAAATCCAATATAGAATGGTTATTCCTCAAGTACTAGATGAGAATCAATAGCTATTTTTGGTTTTAAGTCGATTCCTCTATAAAGGTAACGGATAAGAAAGACTGGCTTATACACTTCATTCCAAAATTTCGAAAAAAAGGAGGAGGTCTGCTGTTATATTAGAAAGGACATCCCTAGTAGGCGTTTGACTTAATCTAGAGAATCAATCTTAATTCAATAATATAAAAAAACTATTTATTTTACCTTGCCACTAATTTATTTAAATAAATTTCATATTTTTCTATTGTTCTCTTTGTCACAGATCTAATATCACATCTGGTGAACACATGTGAATCGTCAACTCATCCTCTCTACACTTGACACTGGTCACTTGTCGCCCAAACCCCTTATAGCCTTCCCCTCAACCCGTCTTAAATCATCTCCTTTCAACTAACAAATATTTCCATCGCGAACACATTTTTTTCATTTTTAAATATATACGTTTATATATATTTTTAAATAAACTTCATTTTATTAATATTATTTATTTACTATTGCAAGGTTTTTTAAATATTAATTGTTCTATAATAATTCTATAATAACTTCAACTAACAACCTATTTTAAATTTTAAATATTACCCTAACTTATAATTTATAATATATCTATTATAAACGCTAGTATCTAAGTAAATTTTAAATATTATCTTAACTCATAATTTATAATATATCTATTGTAAACACTAGTATCATTCTAGAAGTAGTTATTAAACCAATAACATACAATTTTCATTTCTAAAATACATAATATATATATTTTTAAATAAACTGCATTTTATTAATATTATATATTCTATTATTACACAGTTTCTAAACATTAATTGTTCTATAATAAACTCAACTAATATCTTATTTTAAATCTTAAATATTACCTTAACTTTTTTCACTCGTATTCTCATTATCTTTTTATTAATATCATTTTCTTATTATTGCACGGTCCTTAAATATTAATTGTTCCATAATAATTATATAATAATCTCTATACATAATAATCTTATAATTTAAAATATATCTATTATAAAATCTAGTATTTAAAATAATAACAAATAATTCTTCTCCTCACTAACAACATCAACTAATTTTAATTAATTTAAGACTCAATCTAGCAATTTATTAAATAGCTCATAATTTTCCCCCTACTAACAATAAATCCAAGTGGTAGATTTAAACCTTTTCAAATCGCCCGGTGGAAAACCACTGTCCAATTTCTAAGAGCTCACTGATATTGAATATATTCAAAAATATATCCAAGTTCGGAGTTTTAATTGGTTTACCGGCTCTCTTATCTTTACTTTTCTTGTCACCCTTTTCATTTCCACCTCAAACTCTCCTTACTAATGACATCAATTAAAATCAATTTCTGCAACATTCGCGGTCTATCTCGCAATTCGAATTTACACGACGTATTTCAACATCTCGAACATGAAAAACCTGCTCTTTTAGGCTTATCCGAAACTATAATTGACGCGAATAAATCTAACGGTCGTGACTACCAATTCGAAAACTATACACTTCATTCAAAATTTCGAAAAAAAGGAGGGGTCTGCTGTTATATTAGAAAGGACATCCCTAGTAGGCGTTTAACTAATCTAGAATCCAATGAATTCGATGCCATATGGATCAAAATCACGTTAGGCCATTCAACTAAATTTTTCTGCATAATATATTTGCCCCCCAAAGACCCCAGATACAAACAATTTTTTGACTACCTCCTTGAGTGCCATTGCAATATCCTGAAAGAATTTCCATCTTCTGAAATATCTTTCCTAGGTGACTTTAACGTCCACAACAAAAATTGGCTAAAATTTTCTAGCCATAATTCCCCCGCAGGCTCCGACGCTGAAATCTTCTCAACGGCGTGTGGCCTCACTCAAATTATTAACGGCCCCACAAGAATCCCAGACAAAGCCAATGAAAAATCCAATCTTCTCGATCTTTTCATCACTTCCCACCCTTCGTCCTATGAAGCAAAAATTTCGGCCCCTTTAGGTAAATCTGACCACAATCTGATAAAAATTAAAACCTCCGCCAATTTACCAAAACCCCCGTCACCCCACTCCAACCCCAGAAAAATATGGCTAGTCGATAACGTTAACATTAATTGGAATGACATGCGTAACTTTTTTGCCGCTTACCAGTGGAATGAACTCTGCATCAGAGATAAAAACGCTTCAGAATTCGCAGACGCCCTTAACGAGGCAGCTTCAAATAGGCTTAGAAACCTATATCCCCTCAAAATTGATTAAAGGGAACAAGGATTCTAAGCCTTGGTTTGGTAGACAATGCGCAGATTCCGTCCGTGAAAAAAACAAATCTTTTCAGAAATGGCAACTTTCACAGCTAGAATGTGACCGAGTTGCATTTACCAAGTCGCGAAGCTCATGCAAAAAAATCATCTCTGAGGCAAAGAAATCATTCGACCAGAGGATAGCTGACCGTCTCGCATCTTGCCCCAATGGAAAACGGGCCTTTTTCTCGTTACACAAGGCAATAAATAGAAATTTCGCGTCCCCCTCACTTCCGCCCCTCTTTCACCCAAATGGTTCAGTAGCCACGACCCCCGCTGAAAAAGCCGAATCACTAGCATCCTATTTCGCAACTAACTCCACTTTAGATGACAAAGGGCTTAACCCGCCCACTTATACCCCCCAAACCAACCTCATGGGCAAAATAATTTTCAGGCCCCAAATAATCATAAAAGCCATTAATAAATTAAATTCCAAATCCGCCGCAGGCCCGGATAACATCCCACCAATTCTCATTAAAAAATGCGCCCCTGAACTTGCCCCTATCTTATCCAAGCTATTCCAACTCTCTTACGAGTCGGGCATATTCCCCAAAAGCTGGAAAATAGCCAGAGTCACACCTATTCCTAAAAAAGGAGACACATCACAAATCTCTAATTACAGGCCTATCTCGATCACCTCTGTTCTTTCCAAATTAATGGAATTAGTCATAAACCAACACGTCCTTCATCACTTAGAAAACAATAAATTAATTCACGATAGGCAATATGGATTCAGACAAAATCGTTCCACAGGCGACATCTTAACCTATGTCACCCACACCTTGAACAATACTCTAGAGGCCGGAAAAGAAACCCTCGCTGTAGCCCTTGATATCTCCAAAGCTTTTGACCAGGTTTGGCACAAAAATCTTCTTGCCAAACTACCAGCCTTTGGATTCACACCAACACTTCGCAAATGGATTGAAAGCTTTCTGACAAACCGAAGTATAAAAGTTGTGGTGGATGGAACATCTTCTGAATCGTTCTCCACAAACTCTGGTGTTCCCCAAGGCTCTGTAATCTCCTCCACACTCTTCCTTATTTATATAAACGACCTTATTGATCAAACGGCAAACCCCACTCATTGTTACGCCGACGATAGCACTCTACACGGCAAACCCTC
>JALMQS010000108.1:3365630-3553785 GCA_024734495.1 Forficula auricularia
CAAGGAACTGGAACTCTCTCCCAGCCTCTATCTTTCCCAGCACCTATGATCTTCAAACCTTCAAAACCAGGGTGCATAGACACCTACGTCTACACCCTCTCACTTAAACAACTTTCCCTTCTCTTCGGTAATGCAAGGGTCTTTCGAGATCCATAGGGGCTACATCTTTACTGGTGCACCCCTTCTTGCATTCGATTGCATTAAAAAAAAAAAAAAAAAAAAAAAAAAAAAAAAAAACGCAGTTGCTATGCTTACATATAAGCTTTCCTCCCAAATTTGTAGCAATTTCACAGAGAAAAGCCTATCCACTCTTACTTAGTTAGGTTAAATGAGTCCTATATTACCATAAACAGATCAAATGAATAAATTTTTAAAGAATTCAAAAATCTTACTTTAGAGTAAAGTACTTTAAAATATAATTTTACTAAAAACTTTATTTAACCTTTTTTGTCGGCCCCAAGGTACTTAATTAGGATATTAAAATTTCATCAAAATTGGTTAAGTCATTTAAAGATATTTAGAAAAAACTAAAAAAGTACTGAAATAAATAATGTTGTATAATACTAATGTTTGTGGGCCGATATGTACCAAAAACTAATCAGCGCTTCATTTTGTTAAACTAATAGTAGGTTTTCAATTTCAATTCAATCAGTGCAACGGTGTGGAAAAAATCGTGGACGAAAAAAACGATAACATACATCCATCCATCCATCCATCCGCACGCACTTCCAAAAAAAATGGCACTTTTTGGCCTCTCGACGAGATTCCAGGTAATTTTTGGCAAAACCGCCACGTGCTAAAATTCAATCTCATTGAATACTTCAATTTGTGACCTTAATTGAGTCCATGGGTTCCGTAGTCTTTACCTGAGGACCCGTTGAAGTCGCGCTTGCCGCGCGACCGATTGCAATACTTTCTCCCATGCTTCGCATTGGATAAAGTAAAAATAATAAATAAATAAAAAATAAAATAAATATGGGTTAATTAATTAAACAAAATTAATTTTCTATGTTACCTAATACTATGCTTTTGTTATACAACATTTGTCAAATATCTAAATTACAAATAAAATTTATTATCATGTGATAAATAAATAAATAACGTAGTTCATTAATTAAATAAATATGTTTCACTTTTCTAAGAACACTGATAGATAACTAGTCCAGGCAAATTATGTGAAAAATGGCATAAACAGGAAATAATTTCCGATAAAGATTTTATTGCTGGAATACCTTTATTGGTACTCCAATATTACTACCCTAAGGTTCCTCCCAAATTTGTGTTGTGGAAATTTTTCTACTCGCCTCAAAATGAGAAAATTTCGGAATTTTTCAGTTTTTCTTAAATAACTCTAAAACGTGCTTATCAAATCAAAAAGATATTTGTTAAATAAATTAAAGCTCTTTAAATTACGCGTAAAATGATAACTTATTTCATTTATTTAAGTTTATAGTAGAACCGGTACTAGCGTTTGTCAAAAAACAGCCCCGGGATCAGTTTTGAATATCCCTAAAACTCAGTACTTTTTTCGAATTTTTCACATTTTGACCATGAAGGAGCACGTTTTCGACAAAGAACTGCTATGCAGTGGGTAAAATGTAATTCTGAAAGTTGGTTTTTGATTTTATTTAGTGGTGGTGGGTGTATCCTCAGGGTTATCTCTCTTGATGCTTAAAATCTTAAATTGTTGATTGAATTTACTATGAATTTGTTTACTACTTTTACTGTGAAATTAAATAAAAATGGATTAAGAAAATTGATTAATAAAAAAATAAAAAAACAAATGAAATTAGATGGAAAAGAAGGATTTGGAAATTTTCAATAATAATAGAGATGCTGGTTAGAATTATTTAATATCTATAATGTGAATGTATCTGATCCTTGCTTGACTTTAACAGAGAGAGAAATTTGTTAGAGAAAATAATAAGAGTATGATGGTTACGCTCCTTGGTTGCGAGAGGTATATTATCGCCTTTTCAATCTTCTGGATTTCAGCAAATTCCTCCCTTGGTAACAAATTCCTTTGATAGTAATTCTCCTTCCTTCCGGCTGTCTTCTTGGAGACCGGAATTTAGCTTCTGCACCGATTATTGATAGGCAGTGCACTTTGGAAGAAGAATTCTCGGTGTCCCGTTGAAGTAGCGAAAGAAATTGAATTGGACTCCAATTTAGAGATGTTTATATATTTAGTGGAAGGTTGGAAAATATGATGAGATATCCATAAGATCTCGCTTATGAATGTGTGGAGCTCTGTCCTCAACGAATGTTTATCGAGAAGGATGTTATGTGAAAATATAATATGAGCCCGCTCCAATTAATTTTTAGAGGAAGCGTCATCAAAATGAATGTTTGTATAGAAATGTGATCAATGAATGCGCAGTGAGTTGTATTCTCTAGTAATGAGTTGTGTTGAAGTGTCACCAATGGCTGCGTAGGAGTTGAGATTGATTGATTGATCTTTATTATTAGCCTTCTCGGCTATTTTTTTACATTTATATTTTTACATATAGTTTGACATATTAATTTACAATTTTAGGTACAAATAATATAATTCTTCACATTAACAGTTTCAATATAATAAGGACATATTAATAAAAAATATGATGTATAGCTACAATAGCTAATAAAGATTATTATCTTTGTAAATGTCTTTTAATTTTCGTTTAAATATTATAAGACTGTCACATTGTTTTAACTCTGTTGGAATGTCATTATACATTTTTATGCCTTCATAAAATAAACTTTTTTGCGCACTTTTCGTTCTTCGAAATTGTATCATAATATTGTCTGCTTGCCTCGTTCGACCCCCCACTAATACTATTTTATTTCCTAATTCTATGGGCAGCATTCCCTTTATAATTTTAAAAATAAAAATACAAACATTATAGTACAACCTTTGCCTTATAGACATAAATTGCAATACTTGTAGCATTTCTTCCACCCTAGTATACCTATTACACTGTATTATTACTCTCATAGCTCGATTTTGCATTATCTGCAGCTTCGACAGCTGAGTCTCTCCCATTCCCACTAACAACGTCGCACAATATTCAAAATGTGGCGCTATAATTGATTTATAGACTATACATCTAGTATAGTCAGATATGCTATTTCCTATTCTGTTTAAGAAACTAATTTTTTCCCCTATTTTCTTTAGCATGTAGTCGCAGTGATCATCAAATTTAAGTTCACTATCGATAATAACACCTAGATACTTTATCTTTTCCACGCGTTCTGTTCATGAATGTATGTAGAGAGGTGTGTCCTCAATGACTGCCTAGTGAGTTGTGTATTGAAGGACTCCTGGCTTCGAATGTCTTCACTCCTCCCTCTCTCTGGCTTCTCTTTCCTTCTCTCTTATTTTCAAGCAACGATTTTTAAATAAATTTTATAGTATTGTTTATTTTTCACTGAAAAAGAAAATATAATTAAACAATTCTTAAGAGGCTCATCCCCCGCAATGCATTGCCCTCCATTCTCTGTGCAAATTCCTAATTTCAATCTATTATTTATTATTAAATTTTGCTAATATCTATATTTAGTCTAATCTATGGCACAAAAGAAATTATATTAAGTTATTTTTTTTTATAATTTTTATATAAATGAAATTTATATATAACTAAAATTAATTAGATACTATTTTTACCCTCTTTTTCTAATCCGTCTCTCTTTGCAATCTCTTTATACAATGTACCGATGGATAGATTGTAACTATATACATTTTTAAACTAGATTAAATTTTTTACAATTTATATAAAGGTTCATTCTAATTGGATAATGGTAACATGAGGGTGAACTTTTGAAAAAGTGCAATTTTTTGCAAAAAATCGCAGTTTTTCCTTCATAAAATGAAAACCACTCATCCTAGAAACTTGACGTTTGTCTAATTCATTAGTAAATTTTGTTGACTTGAACATTTACTTCGGACACTTTTTGTTAAAACTCTTAGATTTATAGATATCCAGCATTTTCCATGACGCCTTTGAGGATTCAGGTCATATCCTGTCCGGAAATTGTAGAATATCTATAAATCTAAGAGTTTTATCAAAAAGTAGTCCAATTGAACAATCTGGGAAACAAAATTTACTAGAAAATGAGATAGGAATCAAGTCTCTAGGACTAGTGGTTTTCATTTTATGAAGAAATACTGCGATTAAAAAATTACATTTTTTCAAAACTTCAACCTCATGTTACCATTATCCAATTAAGATGAAACTTAATTTAAATTCTACCAAATTTAATCTAATTTAAAAATGTATAAAGTCGTCTTTGTCGAAAACGTGCTCCTTCATGGTCAAAATGGGGAAAAATCGAAAAAAGTACGAGTTTTAGGGATATTCAAAAGTGATCCCGGGGGTTGTTTTTTGACAGACGCTAGTAACGATTGTACTTAACCTAAATAGATGAAACTTATATAATTTTACGCGTAACTTAAAGAGCTTTAATTTTTCTAAAAGATATCCTTTTGATTTGATAAGCTATTTTAGAGTTATTCAAGAACAACTGAAAAAACTCCGAAATTTTCTCATTTTGATTGTAGAAAAATTTCCATAACACAGATTTGGGGGAAAGCTTAGGGTAGTAATATTCTTCTTCTTCTTCGAGTGCCATACCCGAAACGGGTGTCGGCTCCTCTCCACATATACCTGTGCTGAGTGTGTTTAGTTGTTTTACACATATATACGGGACCTACTTTTTTAACGCCGGTTCCGAACGACTAATTTGGAGAGGTCACTTGGCAATTATACTCTTGGTAGGTTGCCATTACTTTCCAAGAAGGAGGCGACTGCAAATATCTATCTGCCGAGACTCGGTCTCGAACCAGCGATCTTCGAGTCAGCCACCCGACACTCTAGCCACTGACCCACAGTCACCTCAGTAGTAATATTGGAGTACCAATAAAGGTATTTCAGCAATAAAAACCTTACCGGGAATTATTTCCTGTTAAAATCGTAATTTGTCTCGACTATATTTATTATTACTCGAAATGATAATAATCTTAGACCATGAAATATATAGACACGCTCTCTGCTACTCTCCACACAGAGTGAAGTGAGGCCAACATCGCCTACAGATGACGTCACGTTCTCGCATAAATATTTTGGCTATATTAATTTAATATTAATTTGCGATTATTGGAATCGAAATAAATCATCTAAACTACGATAAATTTATCTCAATGTATAATAATTCTTATTTCTGGTTGTTCCTACCTACAGATGACGTCAAGTTCTATAGGAGATGTTGGCCTCACTAAATCGTCACCAGGGCGTGTCTATATATTTCATGGTCTAAGATAATAATATATTTTTAATTAATTATTTCCTATTGATTGTTTATTATTTGAGAGTATTGTTGAATTTGATATCTATTTTTTTTAACAATTAAAAATCAATTGTAGGCCAATTTTTTGTTTAAAATAGTCAAATTTCCAAATGCAATTGGAGTATGATTTCGGATTGTTGTGCAAAATTTGAAAAAATTTACCAATTTTTAAGAAGATTTTCATTTTTTCTTTACCCTTTAATCTGTGAGTACCTGGAGGCACCGAGCGATGCTCGGTAACTTCTTCCTTCAGTTAAAATCTTTATTTTAATATTATTTTTAATTTAAAATTCTGATAAAAAGGTCGATTTTTATTTGAGAGCCGTTTTCAAATTAAAAAAAATACAAATATATATATAGTATTCGCCCACTGTACCCCCCCTCCTCACCCCGCTTGACCCCACCCCGAAACCTCGCCCTATTCCCGGATCTCCCACCACCGCACCCCACCTCCTGCACCTGTTTTGATTCAACCATATGATTCATTTTTATTCATCCAATTGTTAATAAATAAAACCTATCAAAATGTGTTGTTTTTTCAGAAAATTGAGACCTGCTTATGCGAAATATATTTTTAAATAAATTCTTGATTATTTTTATTCTATTAAATAAATAAAATTCTTTATAAAAACAATTATAAAACGTTTATTAATATTTCTAACGTTTAGGTTGAACAAAATATGTTTTAAACCACAATCACAATACTTCTTCAAGGCCTTTTAGAATAAAGGATTTATAAAGAGAAACAAAGAGGTTGTCCTCTGATTGATGAAAATAAACATACACATGTATATATATCGAGATGATATATCTGTATATATATTATTTATTTGTTTGAGACTATAGTTTCGAAGACTTGGTCTTCATCATCAGTCTTTCTTCAATTATAAATGTTTTTTATGGAGTCAATCTTCATATGATGATGAAGAACCAAGTCTTCGAAAACTATAGTCTCAAACAAATAAATAATATATATACAGATATATCATCTCGATATATATGTGTGTATGTTTATTTGCATCAAGCAGAGGACACCCTCTTTGTTTCTCTTTGTGAATCAACAACTCTGCTACTCTCGGCAAAACAAAAACTTTTCATTTAAATAAATGATTTACCCGACCCATTGTCTGCCTGAGCACAAAAGGAAAAGATAACCTTTTTTAAAACCCTAAGAATGGGATTTGTCTACCGGAGAATAATTAATTTGATTACGAAAAAACCCATCAAAAACAATTTTGTCGAAGATGACACCGTGACAGATCGAATTGTCACCCCAAAAACCCCCTAACCCGTGAATTTCATCAAAATCGGTAGAGTCGTTTTCAAAATATAACCAAGATACAAATATATAAACAAACAAACAAATATATATATATATATATATATATATATATAGAAACAAATAAATAAATATACAATTTTTGCTCGTTTAATAAGAGTAGATTATTTATTTAATTTCTCAAAATGCTAAAAATGATTTCCTCATAATATTTAGATAAAAATAGTCTAGAGTTATCGAGATTCTTGGAACATTATTTATTTATATATATATATATATAGGTATATATAATTTATCTTGATGCCCAAGTTCAACGTTTATTATTTGTGTGGAATCTCTCGAAAGAGTAGGTAAGTAGAAATTAATTTGATATTTTGTTGTTGTTGTTGTTGTAGTTGTTGGATGTTTTTAAACATAGGGTCGGTAAATTCTCCCCCCCCCCCCCCCACACACACACACTTTTAGGATCTACATTCAAATTTTATTTTTAATATTCGGGGCACAAATATTTGAAAATTTCTCTTAACATTTCTAAAAGTTAAAAAAGGTATGCTGGTCAAATGGAGCTCAATAAATAAATTATTTTATCTTTTTACCTTACAAGAAATATCTCAAAAACGGCTGAAACTATTTCGATTAAAAAAATTGAGCGAAACCATGGCATTTCGGTCTACAAAAAAGCGCTAATAAGTGAACATCGAAAATTTTTTATTTTTTGAGATAATAATTGTTTTGTCAAAATGTCTGTTAGTTAGTTTGTGCGTTAACAAATTTTTGTGGACGAGCTAACTCAAAAACTAGTGTGAATATCGAAACCAAATTTTACAGGTAGTTTTGGTCCATTGAGATTAAGAGCTGATTTTATTTTGGTGCATATAGACTCAAAATTGAGGGGGGTGGGAGGGGGGGTTAAAATTAAAAATTTGAGCAAACTCAACCAAATTTTGTATACATAATCAATGGACCCCCAGAAGTCTAAAAATTCAAAAACTAACCCCCCCCCTACATGATTATAAATAATTTTTTTAAATATTAAATATAAGTAAGAGACCACGTTGTATGGTAATGTCAAGTGGATGGCCACATCAGAACACGTCAGCCTATTTAGATTTTTTAAACAAAATTTTTTTTTACTTTTTAGTCTTAAAATGGGTACAGTACTAAGCGTACATCGCTGATCTAAAACTAAATTTGACAATAGTCTAGTATATTTTTTCCCAATTTCCCTCCCCTCCCTCACTTTTGATTATTTTTATGTATTTTCACCCATCTGGGTGTCACAGAATGGATGGATATTTTTGAAATGAGAATCTGTTTTTTAACTTAAAAAAAATTTGTATTTCGAAAAATTAAAGCTTAGATATTATCAAATTTAACAGCGAGAAAAAGTGAAATTAATGAAAAAATCATTTCCAGAAGATTTTTTTTTCATAAATCTAGGCTTTCATTTTTCGTTATTTTTTAAAGAATTTGGTGTTGGTACTTGGTGAAACATTTTTTAAAATTATTGGATAAAAAATACTTGGTAGGTTTCACATTAATCTTAATGTGAAACCTACTAAGTATTTTTTAATCTAATAATTTCATTTTTCGCAATAAAAATTTTTGTAATTTAAAAAACAGCTGAGTTATCCGCATTTCAAAAATACCCATCCATTCCGGAACACCTTTATAAAGCTTGTAAAAAAAAAAAAAAAAAATTATTGGACAGTCAATCCAGCGTAATTTATAATTGTTTATAGAAGAATGTGTATCTATATATATAAAATTAAGCTTTTGTCTGTACATTGGCCCAAATCACGCCAAATTTTGGTTGCACACGTTTCAAGCAAAGTTATGAACGAAAACACCCTCAACAAAATTCCTGTCTGTCTGTATGTATGTTTCTATCGTTTCCGAAAAAGTTGCTCATAATTCACGCAAAAACAGGATTATTATAAAATGTCTTTTAACTTACGTTTTTTAGCTATATAACGTTTTGATATTTTGACTCCAAAAGGGGGGTTGGGGGGGGGGAGGGGAGCACGAATGAAAATTATCAAATAACTACTAAACTATTAACCCTACCGCAAATTTTATTATGAGCAAAGTTGTAGGGGATGTGATTTCTGACAACTTTTGTTTAAAAAAATTTCCGTAAAAAAACAACCCAAAAAAAGGGGGAGGGGTCAAAATATCAAAATATTTGCTCTTTGACCAAACTTAACCAAATTTTGTATACATAATCTGTGGGTCACTAGAAGGCTAGAAATGCAAAAACTAACCACCCAAAATGGGGGGGGATCAAAAAATGAAAATTCTTACCCTTAGAGCCAACTTAACCAAATTTTGTATACATAATCTGTGGGTCACTAGAAGGCAAGAAATGCAAAAACTAACCGACCCAGAAATGGGGGGGGGGGATCAAAAAATGAAAATTCTTACCCTTAGAGCCAACTTAACCAAATTTTATATACATAATCTGTGGGTCACTAGAAGGCTAGAAATGCAAAAACTAACAACCCGAAATGGGGGGGGGGAGCAAAAAATGAAAATTCTTACCCTTAGAGCCAACTTAACCAAATTTTATATACATAATCAGTGGGTCACTAGAAGTCTAGAAATGCAAAAACTAACGACCCGAAATGGGGGGGGGGGAGCAAAAAATGAAAATTCTTACCCTTAGAGCCAACTTAACCAAATTTTATATACATAATCAGTGGGTCACTAGAAGGCTAGAAATGCAAAAACTAACGACCCGAAATGGGGGGGGGGGCAAAAAATGAAAATTCTTACCCTTAGAGCCAACTTAACCAAATTTTATATACATAATCAGTGGGTCACTAGAAGGCTAGAAATGCAAAAACTAACGACCCGAAATGGGGGGGGGAGCAAAAAATGAAAATTCTTACCCTTAGAGCCAACTTAACCAAATTTTATATACATAATCAGTGGGTCACTAGAAGGCTAGAAATGCAAAAACTAACGACCCGAAATGGGGGGGGGGCAAAAAATGAAAATTCTTACCCTTAGAGCCAACTTAACCAAATTTTATATACATAATCAGTGGGTCACTAGAAGGCTAGAAATGCAAAAACTAACGACCCGAAATGGGGGGGGGGGGCAAAAAATGAAAATTCTTACCCTTAGAGCCAACTTAACCAAATTTTATATACATAATCAGTGGGTCACTAGAAGGCTAGAAATGCAAAAACTAACGACCCGAAATGGGGGGGGGGCAAAAAATGAAAATTCTTACCCTTAGAGCCAACTTAACCAAATTTTATATACATAATCAGTGGGTCACTAGAAGGCTAGAAATGCAAAAACTAACGACCCGAAATGGGAGGGGGGGGAGCAAAAAATGAAAATTCTTACCCTTAGAGCCAACTTAACCAAATTTTATATACATAATCAGTGGGTCACTAGAAGGCTAGAAATGCAAAAACTAACGACCCGAAATGGGGGGGGGGGGGCAAAAAATGAAAATTCTTACCCTTAGAGCCAACTTAACCAAATTTTATATACATAATCAGTGGGTCACTAGAAGGCTAGAAATGCAAAAACTAACGACCCGAAATGGGGGGGGGGGACAAAAAATGAAAATTCTTACCCTTAGAGCCAACTTAACCAAATTTTATATACATAATCAGTGGGTCACTAGAAGGCTAGAAATGCAAAAACTAACGACCCGAAATGGGGGGGGAGCAAAAAATGAAAATTCTTACCCTTAGAGCCAACTTAACCAAATTTTATATACATAATCAGTGGGTCACTAGAAGGCTAGAAATGCAAAAACTAACGACCCGAAATGGGGGGGGGGGGGGGCAAAAAATGAAAATTCTTACCCTTAGAGCCAACTTAACCAAATTTTATATACATAATCAGTGGGTCACTAGAAGGCTAGAAATGCAAAAACTAACCACCCAAAATGGGGGGGGGATCAAAAAATGAAAATTCTTACCCTTAGAGCCAACTTAACCAAATTTTGTATACATAATCAGTGGGTCACTAGAAGGCTAGAAATGCAAAAACTAACGACCCGAAATGGGGGGGGGATCAAAAAATGAAAATTCTTACCCTTAGAGCCAACTTAACCAAATTTTGTATACATAATCTGTGGGTCACTAGAAGGCGAGAAATGCAAAAACTAACCACCCAAAATGGGGGGGGGGATCAAAAAAATGAAAATTCTTACCCTTAGAGCCAAACTTAACCAAATTTTGTATACATAATCTGTGGGTCACTAGAAGGCTAGAAATGCAAAAACTAACCACCCAAAATGGGGGGGGGGATCAAAAAAATGAAAATTCTTACCCTTAGAGCCAACTTAACCAAATTTTGTATACATAATCTGTGGGTCACTAGAAGGCTAGAAATAAACAACTGGGTGCGGGGGTGAGTTGCGCGGGATGGGGTCCGGGGGGTTCAGGTTGGAGTGAAGGGCTTAGGTGAGGGTCCAGAGACATAGTGGGGCGGTGCGGGGGCTGGGGTGGGGGCGGTGGTTGGGCACGGGTGCATGGTGCGGGTGGTGGGAGGTGCTGGGTGAGGTTCGGGACGTGTGGTGGGTGGGAGTGGGGTATAAGGGTGGGGTTCGTGGGTTGGGGGTCCAGTGGTCGTGCCCCGTGGCTAGTAAGAGGGCTGCCGAAGGCGGGCCTTGCATCTAGTATTGTATAAGATTAAACGCTTTTAAATATAATAGATTTGTTTTCTTTCTATTTTCAAAAATGAATTTCTTTCTGGACCACCCTATATAAATTGTGTAGGTATAATATATAAATTAACTTCATTATTTTACTTTTAGATTGATGAACCAAATCGATCCATTATAATGAGCCAAGGCGCAAGAAGAAAAAGGAATGTGCGATTGCATGCCATTGACTTTGATATAATCCGAAATATTTGGCATGCTATCGCTGAAGAGAACCTTGAGGAAGTGCAACGTTTCCTCCAAGAGGAGCCTGGCCTGTTAGAGAAAAAAGAAAATAAAAATTCCACCCCATTGCACTTTGCATGCTCTCGAAAATGCCCTCTAGAAATCATCCGCTATCTGGTAGTAAATGCGGTCCACGTGGATATGCTCGACCATCAGAAAAGGACGCCATTAATGTGCGCAGCTGAGAACCCATTGCTTTCCACTTTGAGGCTCCTTTTACAAAGGGGGCCAATATCAATCAACAGGATTATCAAAACAACACCCCCCTGCATTTTGCGGTCAAATCCAAAAATATTGACGCCGTTCGCCTTTTAATTGATAACGGCGCTAATCAATTGCTCAAAAATAACAAAAATCAAACGCCATTTGTTTATGATAAAGTATTACGAGAATCATCTGTTATTGCCCAATTATCCCTTCCATTTAACAAGCTAAATGACCCGCGGTTAAAAGAACCTATTCCTCAAACTAATAGAGAAAACGTTCGATTTACAAACATATTTAACATATAAATAATTAACTGAATCTCTTTTATGTAAACTCTCTTCAAAAACTATATATGTAATCTTGTTTAATAAAAATTTTAATAAAATTTCTACTCTTAATAAAATTATTCACAAAAAAACAAACTTAAATTAGGTTGGAGTTGGTGGTGTTTCACAAGGAGAAAAATTAAAATACAAAGATTTTTTAGTTTACTGTATATATTTCGAGCTCTTGACTCATCGTCGGGAGAACATTGACTAAAGATAACATGATATTTTGAACAGAATTTATTTTAATTTTAATATGATGGACAGTTATTTATGACTTAGTGTAAATATGAAAGAATTATCATAGGGATGGGATGGCCTTAGAGCCGAAAGAACAGATGTAGGGGACAAAGGGCTGGAATAAAGAAAAGATATTTATACTTGGAAGTTGCCGAAAATTATGTATGTGTTATAAAGGAGGGCAATAAACTATGGAATGCAATGAGGGTGCATAGCGATATTTCGTCTCTTATTTTCTATAGTTCTTATAGTTTATTGCCCTCCTTTATAACAGATACATAATTTTCGGCAACTTCCAAGTATAAATATCTTTTCTTTATTCCAGCCCTTTGTCCCCTACATCTGTTCTTTCGGCTCTAAGGCCATCCCATCCCTCTGATAATTCTTTCATATTTACACTAAGTCATAAATAACTGTCCATCATATTAAAATTAAAATAAATTCTGTTCAAAATATCATGTTATCTTTAGTCAATGTTCTCCTGACGATGAGTTAAGAGCTCGAAATATATACAGTAAACTAAAAAAATCTTTGTATTTTAATTTTTCTCCTTGTGAAACACCACCAACTCCAAGCTAATTTAATTTTAACAATGTTTCACTATAAACCAAAACCGCGTTCCATAAATTTGAAAAATACAAACGTTAGCAGGTAAAAATTAAAGATTAAAGAATGGTCTAAGTCAAAAATTTAAATTTTTTAATTGTTTATTTATTTACCCATTGTTTCTTAATAGTTAAATAATTAATAAATATAAATTGAGATTATTTCAATAATGAAAAGATAATTAATTAAGAATAAATAATAGAAAAATCAATAATTAAAAGAAAATAATTTAAACTAAATTGACTTTTAAAGTAAAAGAGCTTATAAATTTAATAATTAATTGCAAATATACAAATGTTTTTAGTTGTTTT
Organism: Forficula auricularia; assembly: GCA_024734495.1. Classification (NCBI taxonomy): domain Eukaryota; kingdom Metazoa; phylum Arthropoda; class Insecta; order Dermaptera; family Forficulidae; genus Forficula; species Forficula auricularia. The sequence continues at coordinate 3,378,840 of JALMQS010000108.1, forward strand.
TTGCTTGCTTTTTATAATTCACAAATGTAATCAGTTAAAATTAAATGTCACTGGTTGCCATAGATGTATAATGGTTTGCGGCGCTCATGCGCCAAAACTATTAATTTTACATAAAAAAAGGTTATTACATAAATTGTAAGAAATTTTCTAGTTTTATTTTGTATTTAAATGTTTTTATCGTGAAATTAGTCGGAAAAGAGATATTGTTAAAAAACTGCTTTTAGGCGCCATTTTTCCAATAAGGCAGCGCGAACGGCAAAGATACGATTTAAAAATTAAATATTTGTTAAAAATAATTATTAAGATTTTTTTGAGGTCTAATTGATTTAATATTTTGTTTAATTGATGTCGTATAAAAAATAGTTCTAATAAATGTTGTTCAGTTTTTTTAAGTAGAATAAGTGGACGTAAAGAAAAGCATAGGGATCTATTTAAGAAACAGAACTTAACGGTGAAATACTCTTGAAAGCTTGTTCTAGGTCGACAAACAATAGCCTAGTTTAGGTTCGTTAATAGAGTAAAGGGTGTGTAGTTTCACAGTGAATGAAATAAAACTCAAAGAGGTTTATACAAACTCAATACGTTTCGGATTATTAGTTCATCATCAGGAGTTTACAAGTTAATACTAATAATAATTGAACGAGTGCAACCACAAAAATTGTTGTATATTGTAATTTATCTCATCTAATTTATCCCTATTATGTTTTATCTTAATTCTTCATCTCTATATGTTATTTAGGCTTATTTGTAAATTGATATTTATAATTAATTTTGTGTCTATGACTTAAATTTGTAATTTTATTTTCTAATTTAATTCTAAAAAGACTTTATATTTATACTTGTAATTTTTATTTATATTAATATTCATATTTACTTAGATTTCTTATATTTACATTTATATATTTTATAATTAAAAAAGAAAAATCTTTGTAAAAGAATTTTTTTTAATTTTAATTTTATTGGTGTGTTTCTTGTGTTAGGTTGGTATGTAAGATTTGAATGTTATATTTTGTTATATTGGTAACCATGATTTGAATGTCAAGGATGGTGACGACTCGTTCAATTATTATTAGTATTAACTTGTAAACTCCTGATGATGAACTAATAATCCGAAATATATTGAGTTTGTATAAACCTCTTTGAGTTTTATTTCATTCACTGTGAAACTATACACCCTTTACTCTATTAACTAACATCATGTTTCACCTAAAACCTACACCACTTTCCATAAGTAAAAAAAAAAAAAAAAAATCGATTACGTCTGCCCAAAATAAAGTAACAAATAGAAATTGACTTTTATTTGAACTTTTTATTTTCCCCTTACTGGCCCCTTAGCCAATTCAATTTAAATAAAATAGGGCCACCAAACACGGTTCTTTTTAAAAAAAAAATAGTTTAGTTTCCCCCCTGATATAAATAAACTTCTATTTCAAACTTTTTTTCATATAATGCAATGTTTTTTAGTTAAAAGACTGTCTCAAGATAAAAAACTCATCCGGTACATATAAACTTTTAAAAAAAACAATCTTCAAAACGTTTAATAAACTAGACATTTCGAGAAAATTTCTCCCTATATCAATGAAATTTTTCAAGTGAAAGAAAAGAAATTTCATAAAAATAAACTCCCCCCCCCCCCCGCCCCCTTCCCCAATTTAAATTTGCGTGTATAGAAAAGCCCACCAAGGGATTCCTTCCATCATTCCTGCCATTTTTTGGTCAGCCCTGAAGTTAGACTTCTTCTTGACAATACTTCCCTACTAGTTGCATAGCTTCTAGGCGATTCAATTTTATTCGATATTTATCCTTTATACGTATTTCTATATTTCTATTCTAATTACTTTTTTTGTCAAAATATTTAATACTTTCCCGCGAAATACTTAATCCTTCGGGGTCTCTGGGTATATAATAGGGTGAGCCGTGGCTTGATCTCAAATAGAAAATCGACTTGAAATTTATAATTTGGTATTTTTTTTAAATTATTTGGTCTGAATAGTGAATGTGAATCTGTCTGTTTGTTTGTTTGACCCCCCCCCCCGTGAGAATACTAATTAGGTTGTTGTATTTTAAATATCTCCATGGAATAATTAAAATTACTTTATTGTCAAAATATTTAATACTTTCCCGCGAATTACTTACCCGTATAGGAATAAATAGATTTTCGAAATATGTTCTTTATATATTTTTTGAAAATATGTTAAAAATATATAAAATTTTTGTGTTAAATTTATATAAAAGTTCATGTTTTCTATATATTCTTAAAATAAAATTATTTTTATGTCGCTCTAGTATAAATTTTATATAAATTTAACACAAAATTTTTATATTTTAATATATTTTCAAAAAATACATAAAAAACATATTTCCGAAAATCTATTTATTTCTATACGGGTAATCCTTCGGGGTCTCTGGGTATATAATATGGTGAGCCGTGGCTTGATCTCAAATAGAAAATTGACTTGAAATTTATAATTTGGTATTTTTTTTTTAAATATTTGGCCTGAATAGTGAATGTGAATCTGTCTGTTTGTTTGTTTGACCCCCCGTGAGAATACTAATTAGGTTGTTGTATTTAAAATATCTCCATGGAATAATTAAAATTACTTTTTCGAGATAGATAATTGTTTTGTCAAAATATCTGTTAGTTAGTCTGTGCGTTACCAAATTTCTGTGAACGAGCTAGCTCAAAAACTATTGAGAATATCGAAACCAAATTTGACACGTAGTTTTGGTCCATTGAGATTAAGAGCCCATTGAGATTAAGAGCTGATTATATTTTGGTGCATATCGACCCAAAATTAAGGAGAGTGGAGGGGGGGGGGGGTTAAAAACTAAAAATCTAGGCCATTTGAGCAAACTCAACAAAATTTTGTATACATAATAAGTGAACCCCAAGAAGTCTAAAAATGCAAAAACTAAACGCCCAAAATTGGGGGAGGGGGTGTAGGGTCAATAAATGAAAATCTTGGCCATTTACCAAACTCAACCAAATTTTGTATACAGTCGGATCTGTAATTTACTGCGCGCAGTAAATTACAGATCCGACGTGATGGACCTGAGTATTTGCTGGGATGGCTTAATTAATAATTTAAAACCCCTGTGACGAATTTAATTTAAAAAAAAATATTAATAATATTTAAATATATTAATGACGTTTCGAACTATGTTTTTAAAAGGAAAAAAAAAAGAACTTTGTATATATTTTGTAAAAATTTTGGGACTGATAATGACCATATTTATAAATTTTGTAAATAATTGTAATATAAATTTAAAAAAAAAAAAACCAACAACTATACCGATATGCGCAACGATATTCTGCGCATCCAATGATTGGTGGGGACATGTTATACATTCATTCATTTATATATATCTCTTATTATCATATTGATCATCAATTGCTTTTTACTTTATTTTCTATTCGAGATGATGTTTTTTTGGCATTGTCAAAGGAGACAGAAAGTAATTATGTTTTGAACTACTTTCATTGACTTTTTGTTGTAAGTAGATTTATGATTATTATTTTTGTTTTGTTGTATATTATTTTTATATTATGAATGACTTGTGAAAATCCCAATACTAATTAATGTTCGTCTTCCCCTCAATTATATAGACCCTGAAGAAGGAGAGAATAAATCTCCGAAACGTCGGTTTTAACAAATAAATGTAAAATAATAATACCTCTATAGTCTTATTTTTTACAACCACCGTGTACTGCTTTCATCAACATCCAATTGCTTATTTTTTTATTATTATTTTCTTATTTATTTATTTATAATGTTTATCAATATGAACGAATGTGGGCAAATTGGTGTACGAGTAAACAAATATACACATAATATGTGGACCATTAGAAAGATAGAAATGCAAAGACTGGGTGGGGATGGATGTGGGGGTGCAGGAGGTGGGGTGCAGTTGTGGGGGATCCGGGGGTGGGGCGGTTGGGGCGGGGGTCTGAGTGGGGGTCCAGTGTTGGGGCGAGGTGTGTGGTTTCGGGAGGGGCGTCAGGGGTTACCGTGCATCGCTCGGTGCTTCCAGGTACTATATATTATCTATTGTGGCCCTACACGCTCTCAAATCAGCTTGTTCTTCTGGTTGTTTATCCTTAATTTCTTTTTCTAATATATATGTGATGACCTTTGTGTAGATTCTTCCAATTAAAGGTATTATAATTTCCTGGATGAAGGGTTTTTATTTACATAAAATAAATAGAGTAATGTTATCGATAGAAAAAAAATAATAGTTGGTAAATATCAAATAAATAATGATAATTGATTAAAATTACTCTATTTATTTATTTATGTAAATAAAAACTCATTAATTTATAAAATATAGATTCTATATAGGTCACTGTTTTGGAATAGTCTTAGAATAAATAATTTATATCTCTGAAATGGCTTGGCTCTATTGAGTTGACATTTTGCACGGAACTCTTCAATGTAACGACCTAGTTCGGGAAAAAATTATCATTTTGATTCAATTATCCATTTCAAAATGGCATCTTGGTGCTACACTTGACCGTAGGGCGAATTGGGCTCTCCATACCAAGTTAGCCAGTAGAAGGGTCTCCTGGCAGCGAAAATCATTTGGCCTTTGATTAGACCTGGCAGCCTGCTTCCTCTGAATGAAAAGTTGACTCTGTAGTTAGGCCAACTGCAATAGTGCTTGAAAAACTTTACAAAATTTAAAATACTGTAACAAAAAATTAATTCGCCAGTAGTGACTCCGTCTTACAGTCGGTCTACCAGATACAAACTTTTACTGTATGTACGATTGATAAGTTAGTTAGTTATAAATAAAGTTAAGTTTGTGTGATCTAAAGCAGAAGGTCTTATTCACAAAAAAAGAGGTGCTGAAATGTTAACAAATAAATAAGTTGGACCAGATTTGATAAAGCCAAATATTCAGGTTGTAATATGACAAGTTTTATTATTTTATTGAAAAATAATCAGATGTTATTCAGTCAACAAATATGTACAAGTTAATGTTTAGTTATAATTTGAGTTCGATTAAATAGTTACAAAAAAAATAATAAGATTGTTTATGAAATAGATTCTTACATATAGATTTGAATCTTTTGTTTTGTTTTTGTTTTGAAAAATAATATTACAAATAATATTTTGTTAACAATTAGTCAATTATAATTAATAATATGAATAATAGGAATTCAATTAAAATATCAATTATTTTAATTAGTTTGCGTGGGCTTGTATTTGAGTTTATTAATTAACAATCACTAATTATTAGTTTGTTAAAATGTTATTAAAATGTTAAAATAAATATTAGATATTCTTAATAATAGTTTTGGTACATAGTTTAGAAAACAAAAGATTTCTTATTTGAAAGAGAGTCAACTAGTATTTAAATGAATATACAAGCTGTATAGAAATGTTAAGTTAATATGAACGAAAAGGCAAGTTCAATTTAATTTAAAGAGAATGTATTTGTTTGATTCAATGTTCATGTATTTTATAAATAAGATTTGTTAGTTAGTAAATGTTAGTTCCATTTAACTCCTGTTGAAATAGTCTGTATTTCACTTAATAGAAATAGCATGTAAGTAAATGGATTTCGAAACGAGACATTTATGTGTTATGAAAAAAATAAGTCTGAGAACCTTTGAGCAATGGTTTGAGATCCTAGGCGGTCGTACGCTGCTAGCTGGGAGAAATCTTCTTGGAAAATGAAGGCAATTATTTGTAAAATCACTTGATAAGTTGTAGATTGATTTCTGGCTGGCAGGGTAACGATTAACTCGAGTAAAATGTATGAAAAGGTTCAGCTTGAATCGTTCCGATGTGGCTTGTTTGCTTGTTAATGAACAACTAACAACTGATTTATTAAATAATTAGAAAGAATAAATTATTAATTAAGTATTATTGGGATCATGTGACCGATGTCAGAGAGATAGCAATTAGAGTTAGACTTCGCTTCACCAAGAGTAAGTCCACCATTAACTTAGGACCGCCGTGGCGTGTCCACTCTGTATCAAAATGCTTGTTCGGCCAATCATGGGATACGCTGCCCTTGCATGGCTCCCCTTCGCCTCCAAAACCAGGGTCAACGATTTGGAAAGGGTCCAGTCAAAAACATTAAGGAAATTGACCATTCCTCCACCTGGAATCAACAACCATATAATAAGAATCGGACTAAACATGACTTCTCTAAAAGAAAACCTAGAAAATAGTGTTAAAAAATTCGAAAATAATGCGCAATCAAATCTCAACCCTCTAATTAACGAAATGTACCGGATGTGACACTTCATTTCTCATTTAGTGCTCTTCATTTCATCATTATTCATTTATTGAAGGAGACAATAAAAAGAGTGTGTCTTCTGCTGGAATTATAAATTTAAAATTTAAATTAAAAAGTCAACTCTGAATCTGATTTATTCCCAAATGTCCGAGCCAGAATCAAAACCCATTAATTATTAACCCATTAATTAATTAATAATCCCATACTATGGAAAAATTTCGGAAACTTTAAAATTAAAATTCAAAACTTTAGGATATCAAACTATTTTCAAATCCTCTAGAACATTGGTATCTGATATTAGCAATAATAAAAAAGACAAAATTCAAAAAATGGACAAAAAAGGTGTCTATTCCATAACTTGTGGAGAATGTGATTCGACCTATATAGGAAAAACAGAACGAAAATTAAACACGCGCATTTCGGAACACAAAAGGGTTTTTAAAGGGAGTTCAGGGCATAGTGCATTTGCAGACCATTTAATCTCCGAGAAACATTGTTTTCCAGATGAATCAAATATTAAATTAATTAGATCCGAATTAGATCCCTTAAAAATTAGTATTTTCGAATCGTTGGAAATTTTAAAATCATACAATAATTCACCAAAAAAATTCTTAAATCGAAAAATAGAAATTCCCGAAAGCTTTATTTTAAAAATAGCGGCTAAAATATAAACTTCACGAAAGCCACCTACAGCCAAAATAATAAAACAAGTACAAATTTCAATTCTGAACTTACCCACACTGTATATTTTCTTAACCTAACCACATGAAAGATTTTAAACTTTCATTCATAAATTAATTCCTGTGAATACATTGTAATAGACTGATGAAGAGGGCAAAGCCCTCGAAACTATAGTCTCGTTATAAATAAATAAAATTTATAATTCCAGCAGAAGACACACTCTTTTATTGTCTCCTTCAATATATAAAAATTCTGCTACTCTCGGCAAAAACTTTCAATTTATTATTCATTTAGTTTTGTTTTTGTTTTTTTTTTTATTTTTTATGTTAAAAATAAAAAGTATGGGGGTTTTTTATCAATTTTTTCCCTTACCAAAATAAGGAGTATCAAAAATATGTTAAAAATTAAAAAAAAAAAATGGACATTCGATGGTGAGGCTTTTGGGCCTCGAGGTCGAAGTTTTTTTTTGTATTTGTAAAATATTTGTATTTTTTTTGTATTGGATAATAAAAGTCATTATTTATTATTTCAAAATTTAATAGTGTATTTCTAAACGAATTAGAAAATGTATTCGATATTTTACAATTAGACAGACCAGAAAATTACTACTACCTTGCAGGGGATTTAAACGCCAAGCACATCACTTGGAGCAATAATTGCAATAATCAAAGGGGAAACAAACTAAAAAAATGGATTGATGATAATGAAATCAAATACAAATTAAAAATACTCCACTCAGAATATCCTTCATTTCCCAGTAGTGGATCCTTCTTAGATTTAATCCTACTAGATGCAAGATTAATCGTTTCAAACAAAATAAACCACAACAAGGTACCCAACATTCCTTATGACAGTGACCACAACGGCTTAATTGCCAACATCCACTTAAATCACAACGAAGGCCTTGAGCTAGAATCAAAAACTGACTCCTACCAATTTAATTTTAAAAATACAAACTGGCATCATTTTGGTAATTACTTAAATAAAAACTGCCAACTAAACATATCATCATCTAGGAATCTAAATAACAATGAAATCGATCAAAATATAGAAACCATCGAAAAAAACATTCAAAAAGCAATAAATAAAGCAACACCAAAAATTAAACCCAAAAACTCTTTCGATAAATATCTGAACCCCAAAATAACAAAACTTCAAAAAGCAAAAAGCTTTCTGATAACCCAAATAAACAAATTTTACAAAAACAACCTAAACAGACAATCAGACGAGTTCTATAATTTGAAACAACTCCTCTCTGAAACAAAAAAACAGCTACAAATAGAATTTCAAAATTCCACAAATAGCTACTGGGAAAATAAAATCAAAAACATTCCTCTCCATGAATCATCTGAAACCTTTCCTAAAATTAACAGCATATTTAGAAAAAAAATCATTCAACAATTCCAGAGATTATAAATATTCCCAAAGACAAAAGAGAAATCCTGATAAAAGCTAGCTTAAACCCAGACAATGTTAACAAAGATACAATAGGAAACTTCTTAATTTCAGACAATGAAGAAAAATTAAACATCCTTGGGTCTCATTTCTCTCTCATTCACCTACAAAACGAAAATATGGGCAAAGATCATATGTCTAGACTCATAAATAGCAACATCGAAAACCTTAAAAGAGAAATAGAAACAGACACAGAAACAATGAAAACGGTATACCAATTTTCTAACGAAAATACCTCAATTGACCCAACTACCTGGTCAGAACAATACAGCCTGACAAACAATAGAGAGGTAAAGAAAATATTTAGAAAACTTAACAACAAAAAATCCACAGGCCCTGACAAAATCCCCAATATAGTATTGAAACATTTACCAAAAAAAATAATCAATTACTACACTATTATTTTTAATAACTCATTAAACAACTTATATTTTCCCTACAATTGGAAAAAAGCAAAAGTAATCGCCATCCCAAAAAAAGGCAAAGACCCTTCCTCCCTCTCAAATCTAAGGCCAATAAGTCTTTTGCCGAATATCGGGAAAGTCTTCGAGATTATAATTAATAAAAGACTGGTTTCATTCTGCCAAGAAAAAATATCATACCAGAAAGCCAATTTGGCTTCAAATACAAACACTCTTGCATTCATGCAATCACAAAATTAGCTTCTGATATCTACTGGTCTTTAAATGTCAACCATTGTGTTGGAGCGTGCTTGATAGAAATATTTAATATAAGTGAGTGGTCAGTTTGTATGGCAAAGTCAAGTGGATGGCCACATCAGAACACGTCAGCTTATTTCTTTTTAACGTGCTCCTTCCATCTAAGCTTTGTATCCAAGGTCATACCCAAATATGTTTGAATAAGGTACAGGCTGCCCATTGATATTTACTCTCACCGTTTCGAAATTTGTCAATTTTAAATGTACCTATTTGGCTTCATTAAGCTTTATTCTCCACCTTTTTGTGTCCAATCCACCACTATGTTTATCGATCTTTGCAGCTTCTCTGCTGACCCCACCGTTGGCAATATCGTCAGCTAATGTCGCAACTGTAGCCTCATTGAGATCTGGCAAGTCTCTTGTATAAATCACATACAGAATTGGGCCCAAGAAATACACTCAATTGAATATTATTTTTTATACGAGCTTTTCGTGCGTGCCTTCGGCACGCCCTCTAAGCTCGGCCCTCCGAGCTGGTGCCCTGGCGGGCAGCGTCTCGGTCCAAAAATTGTATTCCTCTTAAAAAACCACACTCCAAATGTATACCCGTAAACTACCGAAAATACATCGTCTCTTAAAAGTTTCGCATCTTTAATTTTTGAGTGGCGAGGGGGGGGGGGGAGGAACAATTATCAATATATTTAATGTTTCTTAATTTAAAAAGAATTGGAGTCTTTCATTTCAAAATTCGAATATATATATTTCAAATTTGCCTGGTTAATGAAAATCGATTGGAGCCATCAGTTTAAAATCAGAGCTGAGAATTATATTTCAAATTTGCCTCGTTAATTAATATATATTTAATGTTTCTTAATTTAAAATGTATTGGTGTTTTTTCATTTTCATTCGAGTTCAAATGAATACAATATTATCTAGACACAAAGTCTAAATCAAAAATATATAGTTTTAGTAAAAGAAATCATGATATAAATATTAATGTGACATTGGTCTAGTGGTTAGAGCTGATGACCATAGTTCAAGAGTTCGTCGTTTCGATTCTAGGCAAGAGGGTAATTTTTTTAGAGAAATTTCTCTAAGCGTTGTTACAAATTAATCTAGATGAATATATATAGTATATCCAATTTTCAAAATCAAAAAGCCGGATTGCAATCCCTAACTGGAAATCCCCAGTCAAACTTTGACACGTGCACAGTGCACACGTGTCAGGCTATAGTTAATGAGTGCCAATGGGGAAAATTATAGATAATTATATGTTAAAAACTTATTTACAAAGGATATAACTAGGTATTCTGACCCGATTCTTCCACTAATAATTGATTTATAAATATTAACATAGGCGCATATCGAGACTAAATAAATAAAACAAAAGGAAATTTTTATTGTAATTAGCATTATAGGTAAATAATTATTCCTATAAAGGCCGAGTTCGTTCGTGAGTTTTCAAAGATTGCTTTTATTCTGTTTTTTAAAAGAGTACCACATGCTCTCTAGAATACAAATCATGTATGTATACGTACTGTTAATTTTGATGATATTTAATGTAAATGAAAATGAAGGCATCCTTGTGGAAAGGGAAAAGAACTATGATCTACTCCTGAATATTGCGAAGAAGCATTTCTATCCGGATAAAGAGATATATGTGATTGACAGTTCATATGGGAAGGGACATTCATATTTTCAACAGTTGTGCAAAGTGTTTAGTGAAAATTGGCCAATGGTTATAGAAAGTAAAAAAGAGGGAGTATTTGTTTGAGGAAGAAGAAGGAAAAGAAATGAACATTCTACATATGAGCGAATTTATTGACCGTGGGTTAATTTATTCGTACCAGAATAAAAAAATATCTTTTATATCGATTTAAGAGAAAACTACTCTACTTGTTCAACAGAGGAATATTTAAGTCGTAATAATAAAGAAGATTTCTGGTGGGGTTTTTTCAATCGATCTTTTTATTTCAATTCCAAAAGAATTGTTCCAATGATTATGAAATTTGGACTCTTCCTCCATGGTCTGAAAAGCCTGGTAAAAAAATCGAAACGCTCAAAGAGGCGTATTTTAATAAAAAGCCGAATTTACAAAACGCAAATATTTATATCAAGCATCCACACAACCCCCTGACCTCCCGAATCTTTAAAATGACCCCTCCCACCCCCCTGTATACTCTATAAAACAACTCTTTTTCAAAATTCTACTAATAACGGGAGAATATCTTCTGAAGAGACCAGGGCTGTCCATTACCGCGGCCCAGTATTGCAAAGTATGCGACCCGACATAAAATCATAAACTTTGAAATTTATATGTAAGAGGTACTTACTGGAAAATGTAGATATCTTATGTAACTTTTAATATTCAATATTTTAATATAAATAAATTATCAAGTCCATTAATTAGATAGAACGAAGAAATATCTTTGTTTATTTTCTATATCAATAATAATAATTATATTGTTGTTGCCATGGCAACTTAATTAGAATGAATTAATTAATTGGTTAATATAGATCTGATTCAATTTGCCCAGATAATTTTTTTTTTCTCTCTAAAATAAGAAATATGTGTAAATCTACCGAATAGTTTTCGAAAAATAAAAGAACTAATTTTAAATTTGGAATCTGGAATAATTAGATTTCAAGATTTCCGGAAAAATAATCACTATTTTGTTCTATTTTTATTAAATATTATAATTTTTACTTTACCATACAGGGTAACCATACAACCATACAACCTGGCCCCTCACTTATATTTAATCTATATATATACTTATATGTAATTAATTGGGTTGAATAGAACAGGCCTTATTCGATTCTGAAATAATAATAGAATTGAATAAGTGTCATTAAACCAGGTAACCGTTTATATTAATGTATTGGAAATTAAAGATATTGTTTAGAATGGCAAATCATATTCACCACAAATATAGGTGACTGATTATATTTAGTCATTAACGGTTGATAGTATTGCATTTTTTACGAAGATAGATGATAATTCTGTGACTCAGAAAGTAGAGAAAAGTAAACTAGACAAATTTAAGAAGATTTGGTTTGAAAAATGGAATATGGTTAGTACAGATAACACGAATAAAACTGCTAGATGGTGGGCTATTATACTCGACGAACCAGGAAGTTGGTATGGGTTTAGAGACGCTTATAATATAATGTCATTGTGTTTTGTGGTTCAAAAAGAAAAGGATCGTCCGAAATGGGAGGCCATAGTTTGGTGTTTTCACTGGAAAGTGTGGCTATTGTTGACTATCACGTGGTTCATCTCCGGAGTGGCTTGGTTTGTCCTCAATAAACAAATTTCTCTCTTCTATCTTTGGCTCAAATGTACAGTCTTATAATTTCAGAGCCGATTTTTTGGTTACGTTCGGTGAATAGCAATTCGCACAGGCTTATAGCCGGACTGTTGATGCTAATGTCAATTGTGATCATCACTGGGTTCCAGAGCAATCTTTACAAGAATATGCAAGTACCACTAGTATACCCATCTATCAGTGAAATTAAACAAATCAAAGATCGAAATTTATCTATCGCCTGTACAAATCGTAATACATGCACAAAGATTTTCAATTGGATAGATAGAAAAGGAGATGAATTACTTGAATATATGTCTAGTCAGATAGTCATAATAGATGATTGGAATTATTCCTTAAATGTCGTTTTTAACAATTCAGATATGGCATTAATAACGCCGTGTGAATCCGCGCGTTTGATGATTAATAAAATTCCAACTTTTGCAAAAAAATTACACATTGTGGAGGAGACAATTACCTCGCTACCACTTTATTATTCACCTTGCCCATTCCAACAACAACTGAAACTATTGTTGTTGTCTTATCACGAGAGCGGAATCGGCCAGTGGGACGAACACATGGATCAGTGGAAAAATTTGATGAAAATTTTACTTCGAGAAAAAGAAGAACCTCGAGTCAGAGTTTTCACTATGGACGATCTCCAAATTGCTTTCATTATTCTATTCATTGGTCTGTCCATATCAATGTTTGTATTTATTTTGGAATGCATATCCAAATGTTGGCTTCTTTGTTAATCCCAAAGAACACGCGATTACGCCGTGTTTTTCTAACCTTTCGTGTTACGCCGCTTAAAGTGTTAATATCATCATTTTCGTCTAGTAATGCCATGTGCACATTGTTTGCATTCCATCAAATTTATTTTCGATTAATGTTGGCCGACCTGAGTACTTAAAAACAATCGTGTTGTCTGAGGACCCAGTCAATCCCACCGTGCGCATGTTGTGAGTAACACTTTTGAGAAATATCCAAGTATAATATTTAAGTATACATTACCGTAAGGACATGAGGACGTTTTCTAGAACTGCAATTGTACTTTTACATTAGATTAATTTGGCAAAATTTTGTTAGTATATGTAAAAGTTTCACCTGCGACAATTGATTCACGTCGATTACTTTGGCAGCTGATTTATTATCATAGCATAAACTAGCACTGACGGGAATATCCATCAAATTAAACTTAGCCGAAGATGAGTCCCTGAAAGATCCAAATGTCAACCCAAAAACCACCTAATTCTTGAATTTCATCCAAATCGTAAGAGCCGTTTCAGAAAAACCTAATACTATATATATTTCTCTAGATTAATTTGTAACAACGCTAAGAGAAATTTCTCTAAAAAATTTCCCTCTTGCCTAGAATCGAACCTACGAACTCTTGAACTAAAGTCATTAGCTTTAACCACTAGACCAATCTAACATTAATATTTATTCCATGATTTCTGTTACTAAAACTATAAATTTTTGATTTAGACTTTGTGTCGAGATAATATTGTATTCATTTGAACTCGAATGAAAATGAAAAAACACCAATTGATTTTAAATTAAAAAACATTAAATATATATTAATTAACGAGGCAAATTTGAAATATAATTGTCAGCTCGGATTTTAAACTGACAGCTCCAATTGATTTTCATTAACCAGGCAAATTTGAAATATAATTTTAATTTGCACTCGAATTTTGAAATGAAAGACTCCAAATCATTTTAAATTAAGAAACATTAAATATATCGATAATTATTCTTCCCCCCCCCCCCCCCCGCCCCGCCACTCAAAACTTTAATATTCAATTCGCTTTTCTTTGCTCGCAGAATAAATTATTCACATCTTAATTTTTTATATTAAATGACACACAAAAAAACCTAAGCAAAAAAAATCAAGTCTTGGCGACTCTGATTTTTACCATCTGGATTTGGGGATCCTATCATATATTTACTCTATACACGATTTTCTTCATTGATTCTGCTTTGAATATATCATTAATAATCAAGAGTATATCATTAATAATCAAGAGTTATAACTACAGTGCCGTGGTCAAATAATTTAATACACCATTATACAAAAGCAAGTACATTTTTCTCATTTAATTTAAACGTAGTTTTTTAAGAGGAATAGAATTTTTGGACCGAGACGCTGCCCGCCAGAGCATTTCAGCCCGGAGCGGCCGAACTTCGAGGGTGTGCCGATATATATATATATATATACAAGAATGTCAGAAGAATCTATGAATTTAAGATTGGTGAAATTACAAATAATTAATTATAAATTTATTGAACACGAACAAATAAATAATAAAACTACGACGCTTCGATCTTATTCTGCAATCGGTCTTAAAGTATGAACACACACTCCGATATTTTGTGTTTACCATATAACTGTATTATTTGAGACAAATTTCTTGTATTTCGTGGATTGTATTATGTATAGCATAGTAACTAATAAACAATTAATTATATATATATATTATATAGTTACGAAATTAACGGTATGCGAGCCCAACTCGCACTTGTCCCGCTTATTTAAATTGTTCTATAGATCATAAATAAGATCGAAAATTCAATATTTTTTAAAATGAAATAATTAATTTTTAATTTAATGATTTTTCTAATTTAATTGTTTGCAAATAATTATCAATAATAATAATTTAAATTATTTCAATTATTTTCTAATTAAACAATCAATTATAATTTAAGGAGCGATTGTTGAAAATTTGTGATTTCAAAGAAATTATCGTACAGAGAGGACGATCCTGTTGCGGTATCTTTATCAAAATTAAGAGTTCACTTATATATTGTTATCATATTGTTTTGTTGACTGTTGTCATATTTTATTGTTGACTGTTATCATATTGTTTTGTTGACTGTTGTCATATTTTATTGTTGACTGTTATCATATTGTTTTGTTGACTGTTGTCATATTTTATTGTTGACTGTTATCATATTGTTTTGTTGACTGTTGTCATATTTTATTGTTGACTGTTATCATATTGTTTTGTTGACTGTCGTCATATTTTATTGTTGACTGTTATCATATTGTTTTGTTGACTGTTGTCATATTTTATTGTTGACTGTTATCATATTGTTTTGTTGACTGTTGTCATATTTTATTGTTGATTGTTTTATTTAATCGTCAGTAAGTAAAATTTCAAGATAAGTTTCACAAAATACTGTTTTATTGTTTGATGTTTTTTTGTTGTGGTGATATTTTGTGTTTAACTGTATTATTTGAGACACATTTCTTGTATTTCATGGATTGTGTATTACTGTATAGTTGCTAATAAAGAATTAAATAAAAAAAATTAATAATATAAATTCTATTGTAAAATTTATTTTTTCATTTTAATATAATATATTTGTTAACGCCCTTTAGTTTTTAATAAAGGTAAGACCCGGTCGCCAGAATCATTCTCTAATAAAAATTAAGGAAGTCAAGCAATTTTAGACAGCTACAATTAAAATCCTTTTAAGCTAACTAAGATCCCCGTAGAATATTAATAAGCCGACGTGTTCTGATGTGGCCATCCACTTGACTTTACCATACAACCTGACCCCTAAAATTATTTTTAATCATGGAGGGGGGGGCTAGTTTTTGCATTTTTATACTTCTGGTGTCCAGATGAATAGGTATACAAAATTTGGTTGAGTTTGGTAAATGGCCAAGATTTTCATTTTTTAACACCCCCCATTTTGGGCGGCTACTTTTTGTATTTTTATACTTCTGGGGGTCGACTGATTATATTTTTTACTTTATTTTTCCAATGCGAAGCATGGGAGAAAGTATTGGAATCGCTCTCGCGGCAAGCGCGACTTCAAAGGGTCCTCAGGTAAAGACTACGGAACCCATGGACTCAATTAAGGTCACAAATTGAAGTATTCAATGAGATTGAATTTTAGCACGTGGCGGTTTTGCCAAAAATTACCTGGAATCTCGTCGAGAGGCCAAAAAGTGCCATTTTTTTGGAAGTGCGTGGGGATGGATGGATGGATGGATGTGTGTGTGTGTGTTATCGTTTTTTTCGTCCACGATTTTTTCCACACCTTTGCGCTGATTGAAATGAAATTGAAAACCTAACATTAGATTAACAAAATGAAGCGCTGATTAGTTTTTGGTACATATCGGTCCACAAACATTAGTACTTTATTAGTTTTTTTCTAAATATCTTGAAAATGACTTAAACAATTTTGATGAAATTTAATATCCTAATTAAGTACCTTGGGGACCACAAAAAAGGTTAAATAAAGTTTTTAGTAAAATTATATTTTAAAGTACTTTACTCAAGAACATATTAATATTTCAAATGAATTTGGATAAAGTTTAGCAACGATCCGTTGCAGTTTATTTTTTTTTGAGTTTGATTCACTCGATATATATATTCCCTTTTGTGAAACCTAACCTAGAAAATTCTCCTCATAAGTTACACAAATAATTGTTAAACAAAAGAATAATATTACATACTCTAATAATTTCGATGTGAGGGAATTTTTTCCCATCTTTAGATTGTTCCAAGGCTGATGATGATGACATATTTGAAAATGTCGAAACGTTCCTGGTAACAATAAAATAAAATTAAGAAAAATAAATGATAAAAAATGTGTTTTTTTTTTGTCAAAAAAGAATAAAACCAACACCTATTTAAATGAGAATTTGTTTCCTCAAGAAGTTTGGTTATATATAATTATAAAAAATATTTAATATTTTAAATATTTAAATTAATATTTATAAAAAAAAAAAACGATTTACCCGGGCTGTTACAAATGTTTTTAAATTGTTTAAAAAAGGGCAAATAACCTCTTTATTATATATTAAATTTAAAAAAAGAAAAGATAGATTTCGGGGGGGGGGGGGGGGTGTCGACCACTCTAACCCCCCTCTGGGTATGGCCTTGGGGAGAATTATAATAAAAACTATATATTTTTATACTTAGAGTGTCTAGTTAATTAGAGAGAATTTTTAAATTAAATATGGCTGAAAATTAATTAAATACGGCCTTATGAAATACAACCTCAATGTATTCCTTATGGGGATTTTGTCAAAACTTGTCCTCTCAGTCAGAAACTACACGAGCCATTAGTCAAACTCTAACTATATAGGACCTCTAATAATAACTAACCCTGAGATTGATTTTATTTGAAAAGTTGATTCCCAGTTCACTTTGATGGTTCACCGCTAGATGTCTCTAGGGTCGAGAAAATTGCCCCTTTGGTACAGAGTTGCTGGATCAATTCAAGGCGAAAAATGGACAGATATTACCTTAAACACTATTTAGTAATTTCCAAATAAATAATATAATAGCAGAAAATTCCTCTTCAACACAATTGTCTAATGCATAAAAGTTTAATTAACTCTGTTGGCAACACTGGGTGCCCCGCCCTCGAACAAAGGTCATATCCTTGAAGGGGATTCTCGTTGCAATTGCGTTCTCAATTGAGTATTTTCTTATTAACTATAAATAATCTTATCCTACAAATAAATAAATAATGTCTGAAATGTTGGGTGAAATTTTGATGAAATATTATTCTCGAAAATTGCGAGCTGAAAAAGAAATGGCTATTTATAAAATGAAAAGTGAACTATTCTATAAAGAATTGCAGGTGAGAATTAGTTTAGTTTGTAATCAATATAATAATAATTAAATACTTATTTATTTATTTATTTTGTAGCGTACAAAAGAGAGCCTGAAAAAAGAAACTGAAGAAAAAAAGAATTTAATGAAACAAATAGAAAATTCGATAAATAAAGTAAATGAAAAATTATACAAAAAGGTAGGATTTATTTATTTTTTTATTATTTTAATGAATAATTAATTTAATTTTTAATTATACATTTTATTTAATTAGATTATCGATCAGACGAAAATTGAAACGAATTCAATTAAAGATGAAATTAAAACATTCAATGAAAATGTACAGTATTTATTTATTTATTTATTTATCTATAAATCAATTCAATTATTGTATAATCTATTTTCAATTTATTTATTTTTTTAGAATAATCATAAAATCAATTCTCTGGAAATTAAAATTGACTCACTAAACCAGGAAATGGTAAATTTAAATAGAAAGGTAAAGCATTTATTTATTTATTTAGGGAAATATTAAGGGGGAATTTATACTAGGGGCGATGACGTAATTTGAAACATAATTTAAGTTTATTTATTTATTTAATTTCAGATGGATGAATTAAATAGTAAAATAAATTTGAATACGGAAGAAGTTCCATTGGATAACGATGGAACTGAAGATATTTGGAAAGCTGCAAGAATGGCCACATCAGAACACGTCAGCTTATTCTTGTTTTTTTTTTGTTTGAAAATATTATAATTTTACATTTTAACCCCCTCCCTCCCCCCTTCAACGCCCTTAATTTTGGGTCGATATGAACCAAAATCTAATCAGCTCTCAATGTCATTTCCCCAAAACTACTTGTGAAATTTGGTTTTGATATTCACACTAGTTTTTTGAGCTAGCTCGCCCACAAAAATTTGACAACGCACAGACTAACAGACATTTTGACAAAACAATTATTATCTCGAAAAATATAATTTTTTCAATGTTCACTTATTGGACGTTTTTTGTAGACCGAAATGCCATGGTTTCGCCTAATTTTTTTAATCAAAATAGTTTCAGCCGTTTTTGAGATCTTTCGAAAAAAAGCAAAACAACACTTTTTTTCATGCACAATTACAATACTTGACCATATACCCTGTATTGGTAAAATAATAAATATGATGTATTAAATAAATAGACAAATAAATAATTTTTTACAATTAACATTTGTTATTTTATTCTTTTTATTTTAGACAAAAGAATGTTTTTTTAGGATTTTGTGCTTTAGCGAGACCAAATGACAAAATCTTAACTCGCTATAGCCATGTAAAGTCATTTTATTTAATTCAGATAATATAATTAATTATTTCACTGTCTATTGAACATAACGATAAATAAAAGAGAATATTATTAGGAATAATAGAAAATATAGATAGTAATCAGATTGTGAAGTAGTTTTTGCAAATGGACTACTGATAAGTGAATTGAGTGGATTATGATAAGGGAGTCCAAAATTCAAATAAACTGCAACGGATCGTTGTTAAAATTTATCCAAAAAGTCATTTGAAATATTAATTAAGAAATTAATTAATTATAAAAATTTCCACAACACAAATTTGGGGGGGTGGAACTTAGGGTAGTAATATTGGAGTACCAATAAGGGCGGGTATTCCAGCAATAAAATATTTACCGGTTAAAATTATATTATTCTTAAAATAAAATCCAAATTTTAGGGGTGGGGGTCGGGTAGGCTAGGGGTTAGCATGTCAGCCCTACTAACCAAGTGGACCCGGGTTCGAATCCGACTCGAGGCACCAGGCTAAAACCTGACTGAAAAATTAAACGCAAAAAAATCAAATAAAATGCACTAAAAGGTATAAAATAATTATCTGATTTAGTTACAACTAAACAATGAAATATTAACATGAAATCACTTTTTGAAGTCGGTGCCAAACAAACTATAGCTATATTCGTTTTGAGTGCTTATGTTAGCCCCAAGTCACTAAACCACATTCGTTTAGGAATACCAACCGACTTGGTGTGCCCCAGCCCTATTCGTTTTGAGATAGGTTGTGGCACTACTGGGCTTTCTTGGGGCGTGCACCAAGTGCACATGCTTATTGGGCATGGTCAATATGGGGCGCCCTTAGTAAAGCTCTGCACCATTTTGAATTTCAAAACACCGATTTTTTATATAGTCTGTTTTAAACTTGAATATATTATTTTTATTTAATTTAGAATAATGAATGACCAGGAACGTTATTATTTTATTAAATTATTGTTTTAACTCGTTTATTTGTTATTGTTACATTAATAATATAGTCCAAGAGCTGGTGACACATTTTGACTACGGATTTGACCCAAATAGGAATAATGCGTAATAGTACCGTCTATGATAGTTGTACAAGGAATGGCAAGTCTGGCTGGTCTAAGCAGGTGGACCAGGTACTGCGCATGGTGGGAGTGCGCTAAAAAAATACATATGTGTTAAAAAATATTTTTGACCCACAATGAAATTATAAAAATTATAATTTATAGTCAATTATAAACATAATATATTCACCACGTTTTAATAATAATAATAAATAATAATAATAAATAAATCTTTATTCCTCGACCTGCTTAGAAGCACAAGTCCTCGGTGGCTAGGTCCTCCAAACATCAATACAATCTAGCTACAATACATCAATACAAATTAACTACAACAATTTAACAAATAATAAACATGTACAAAAAAAAAAAGAAAAAAAAATAGAAATGTATTCTCATTAACAAATAACATGACCATAGATTTCCATCAAAAGACAAAAATTAATTTACAAATTCCACGCAAAAACCCGATACCAGGAGCAAGCGACGCATTAGCCATCCTGGCATTTGGCATAAGTTGTTAAGGAAACCTGGTTAAAACCTTAACAAGGATGGTATGACCTCACTTTACCTCAGCTAATCTCTGCTTGTGAGAACTAAATAAAATTTTGTACAACTTTAGGACTTGACAAACATAATTGATTTAATCATACTATAATCCCAAGTAGTAATAAATACAGGAATTATTTAACGGATTATAATGGTGATGAAGGGTTCATAGCCCGAAATATGTATAGAGATAAATAAAAAAAAATCTCCAAAATAATTTAAAAGATTTTTTAATTTTTTAATTTTATTTCCACTTTGTGAAACACCACTATAATCCGTTAAATAATTCCTGTGTTTAATATGTTTCACTATAAACCAACACCGCTTTCCCTAAACTTTATTACATAAATAGACTGATCCATAAATCCATGCCAGATCCTACAAATGAATGCAAACCTACATATTATTATCTGAATTAGTAGGAACCAGACCAATTTAAATTAATACCATTCTTCCCTAAATCGTTATAATCTAAATAACCATCTGAATCATCCTCATAACAAAACCACCACTGATTTTAACACCTATATACTTCCAGTCCCAACCCTGGATTGACTATCCTTTTTAACCATATCTACTATTTAAAAAAAAAAATTATTTTAAAAATAAACAAAATATTTACCTTAGCAACGCAGACATTTCCTTATTCCAGCCTAATTTCAAAACCAACCCTTGCTTTTCCTATCTCTAAATGGAAAGAAGAATTAACAAACCCCCTTCCCCAAAAGAGACGAAAAAAGAACTAATAAAAACCTACCAAAATACTTCAAATTTCCAAGACAGCTTTTTGTTTACCCAAATACCCTTAAAAGGTAGTTGTTCCGCCAAATGCGTTTTCGTAGAATTTTTCTGAAATTTAGATATATTATTATTGAAATACTTGTGCATCGATTGGTGGCAAAACGAAATTGATGAACAATACAGTTCCGGAGATATTTAATTTCAAAAATCGATTTTTTCGGGCTCTTTAGCATTGCACTATACGGGATATCGGAAAGTTTACATACATATTTAATTATAATTAAGAAACCCTTCGTACAATTTTTATAAAAAACTAAACCAACATTAAACAATAACCAATACATATTTTAAGACAAGTTCATTCATAGTTACAACACAGTTTCTGAGATAATAAGGAATAAATAATGAAAAATGTATATAAAAAAATTCTCACTAAAAACATTTTGGCAACAGCGCATTTATTAAACCAGCGAAAGAGGGAGTAAAAAGTAGAAAGCGCGCGTGCGCTAGATTTTTCAAAATTATAATTTTCATAAGATGTAACGTAGGCGTTGATTACATTTGTTAAAAAATAACAAAACGATATTTATAGAAATTTTTGAAAATATTATTATTTTTATTATTATTAGTTCACTCTTTAAAGTATATAAGTTTAATTTTTTTCCGGATAAGGGTATGGCTAATCATTTTTTACTTTACCATACAGGGTGTATGGTCAAGTATTGTGATCGTGCATGAAATAAGCGTTTTTTTACTTCTTTTTTTTCGAAATAATAATTGTTTTCTCAAAATGTATGCTAGTCTGTTTGTTAGTCTGTGCGTTACCAAATTTTTGTGGACGAGCTAGTTCAAAAACTAGTGTGAATATCAAAACCAAATTTCACACGTAGTTTTGGTCCATTGACATTAAGAGCTGGTTAGATATTGGTGCATATCGACCCAAAATTAAGGGGGGGGGGTTAAAATTTAAAATTATAATCTTTTCAAACTAAAAAAAAAAAACAAGAAAAATGATATATACAATAAAATAAACCTATAATAATGAAAATATTTTTTTCTGGGGCCAAAATTAATGGTGGGGGGGGGGGCGAAATCTAGGCCATTTTAGCAAACTCAACCAAATTTTGTACTCATAATCAGCGTACCCCCTAGAAGTTTAAAAATACAAAAACTAACCACCCAAAATGTATGCTTCTTTCCAGTACTGACATGAGTTAATGTATAGCAATATTGACATTTTATTGAAAAAATAGAATTCAAACCTAATCGCCTTTCATCAACAATATTTTTTAATAAAATATCTTTCTGACAGTGACAACAGGTTAGGTTATTCGCCAACTCGCCCACTTCAATTATTCGGGTACCTACATTAGCACTCTTAGTACACATTTTTTTCGTTTTTTTCCGTCATTCATTACCGCAACAGCTTTTAGTCGTTTATTTAGAACTTTTTGATTAATAAATCGACCTTTAAAATGTATTTTATCATTCATTTTATCTGTCATTTTAATGTCATGTATAAAAATACTCAATCTCTTTCAATGTTGCCAAATTTCTCAAACGAGCACGGGATTGGCTAGATTTGGTACAAAAACAGCAAAAAGTGTTGTCCTTATGAACTATGAATCCTTATTGACTGTTCTATATACTTGAGCATTAACTTTTTGCTGGTATTGTCGCGAAACAACTACCTTAAATGCAACAAATAAAAAAATCATAATAATAAAGAATCCAAGGGGATGTGTTTTGCAATATTCACTGAAGCATAATTAAATCTAATTAATTAATTTAATCATTAAATAATATTGAAGGAGACAATAAAGAGTGTGTCTTCTGCTGGAATTATAAATTTTATTTATTTATAACGAGACTATAGTTTCGAGGGCTTTGCCTTTTTCACAAATTAATTCCTGTGAATCCAATGTAATTAACTGATGAAGAGGGCAAAGCCCTCCCGAAACTATAGCTCGTTATAAATAAATAAAATTTATAATTCCGGCAGAAGACTCTCTTTATTGTCTCCTTCAATATATAAAAATTCTGCTACTCTCGGCAAAAACTTTCTCTCGTCATTTTCATTAATTCTGACACTTCCCCCCCCCCGCCCCGTTGCTACGCCTCTGGTTGTGTGTATTCTGTACGCAAGTGTAGTACAACAAATGTATCGGTAAATCAAGTTAAAGAATCAGAACTCCTATTGATATCACTGGCCATTTTTATTTAAATTAAGAAATATTATGTATGATTTAATCATAATTCGCCCAATGTCAATTGTAATAATTTCAAGCCCTTATTTGCAAGCTTGACACTGCATGAACGTGTAGCAGGGTAGCGTTTTTACTGCTCTATTACTCTAAATGTAGTTCAGTCTCAGTAATAATTTTTGTGTGAGATATTCCTATTTGTATAAAGAACATTTTGTAAAATTTTCAATTTTTTTCATCAACTCCCTTTTCAGATATTGACCTGTGAAAATTGACATTTAAAGGGTTTTGGTCATTTTTGAAAAGCTCTAGAAAAAAACAAGTGCATTCCCAGAACTACAACTTATACTGCAGGTAGTTATATAAGTATACAACACAGAAATAACTTATTATTAGTGAGTCTCTTTTTCTTCATAAAAATTTATGGATTTAAAAAGTAACGATTTATACATTTTTTCCGAGTTTTTTCAGGAATAGTTTGACTGATTCTCTTTCATGATAGAAAAATTAAAATAATGTATACCTGAAGTTCATTTCATGGTGAATACACTGGTTTTTTAATTATTCTGCTATCTTTAAAAATAGCTTGGCAATTAAACTTTCCGCAAACCACGTTTTTCATTAAAATATGCCCAACCACCATTTTAAAATGGCTGCCAAAAAAGAACTATGGCATATAAATTTTTTCAAGTACGGTTTTGTGACTGTCTACCTATAGGGAACTTATGATAAAAAAATCAGGAAAATATAAAATCATGAGCAACATCACCTGGGTGATTTGAAATGGATTGACCCATAGATATTTTTAAATCATGTAGACACATTAAAAAGTTTTGATGCAAACTATTAAAGGGGGTTGATTTTTTAATCCCCTTGTGATAACATTTTAGGTTTACAAAAATTGTCAAAAACTGCCATTTTATTATCATCAGTTATCTGCAAATTTCATTCTTCTAAATTCTTCCAAAGTGGATATATGTTAAATAAAAACAATCCCCCCCTCTTAAATTTAGAGGGCTGTAACTTGGAGGGGAAAGGGTTTTGAATAAAAAATTATTTGAAAGACCTTCTCTAATTTTTGCTGAAAAATCACACTTTAAAATATTTCGCATCTATTTAGATACACCCTGTATATATACTATTTATGTATATTTTATTTTAATTCAAAGGTTCTCTAAGTTAATCTGTAGTAATCTTGTCTATTTTCAAAATATTTACTGTATAATTATGGGTA
This sequence comes from Forficula auricularia, assembly GCA_024734495.1. NCBI lineage: Eukaryota > Metazoa > Arthropoda > Insecta > Dermaptera > Forficulidae > Forficula > Forficula auricularia. The sequence goes on from JALMQS010000108.1 coordinate 3,403,851, forward strand.
TGTAAACAGGAACAAGTTCTTGCTCTTGGTCGTTTTGGACTAAATGTGGAACAAAAGAAAATGACTTTAAAATACGGAACATTTCATAAGTTATGTTGAATCGAATAACTAGTTGATGTCCCAGTTGACTCAGTTGTTTTAATCAAAGACTAGAGACACAGTGAATTTTGACTTGAATTAAGAAATATTAACATTTGACAAAAATCAACGAAAAGTCGGAATAAATCTTGAAACTTTATTACCATTCTCTTTCTTAGGAACTTTACTTTTTAAAACATTAGTTTGAAATACAAAATGTCCTGAATCTATGTTGACAATTTATTTTTATTTTTTGTGCTTATACACCCTCAAAAGCGCCCGTTCTGACTACGTTGAGGATTTAATTTTATTATTGGAAAACAAAATTCATTAAATTTCGAGGCAACTGAGTATTTAATGTTGCATAGATTCAAAATTGGGAGGGACCTTTTACATCGACTGCCCTGACATCTGGCGGATTTATTGAATTTATTCTAAAGAAAAAACACATTCATTTCTCATAATTTTTCTTTTCTTTTCGAATATACTAATATCCAAGTATATATTTTTATTAAATTAAAAAACTATTCCATTCAATATTACCTATTAATTTTTTGTTTGATCGTGAAGTAAATATATCCATTATGGCTGAAATTGCAATCATCGAACAACAATATCCAATTTATACAGGTTAGTTTTCACTTGTCAACATGTCATGGAATATAATTAAAATATTTTGTTTATTTATTAAATAATTAATTGTTATCTATATTGAACATTGTTAATTTTCTATTATTGTTTTAAATTAAACAGTTGAATAGAAAAAGTTCATTCTTGACTCGAATTGATCAGAATATTATGCCTATTTTAAAAATCTTGAACAGATTACAGTTGATAAATTTATTTCATCTATATTATAATTATGTTGTGTTATTTTTAATAATTATATTGGCTTTAAATAAAAAAAATTAATTGGTTAAATTATAATAAACTTCCACTAGATTCAGTTTCATTATTCATTATTTATTTATATATTATTATTAAATCATTTCTGTCCATAATTTGTATTAATTTGAAAGTTTATAATAGGAAAATAAGGACAAGTTTTTATGTGTGACTTTTTTGTTTATCAACCAACGTTTCGTCTACTTTGCCGACTTCTTCAGGGCTTCAAATATAGTCATGCCACACATTATTCGTCTAAATTTTCTTGTTATCTTCGTTACCATTGAAGACCATCAGAAACACAAATTTCAAAAAACATTCTCCACATTCACATAAACAAATTTATTTTTATATTCATCAATTACATTAGATACTAGCTGCAAGGCACGCCCCCTGGACCCCCCCCCCGAAACCCATCCAACCCTCACCCCCGCACCATGCACCCGTGCCCAACCCCCGCCCCCACACCACCACCCGCACCCCACCCACCTCGGACCCCGCGCCCCACCCCGTGCCCTCCAACCCTGCGCACCACACCCCCATCTAGCCACCTGGACCCCTGCACCCCCACCCTACTTCGCCTCACTCCCTCACCCCACCGCCATTCCACCCCCGCACCCCATGTCCACTCCATTCCACCCCCGCACCCAGTTTTTGCATTTCTAGCCTTAGATTATGTATATACAATTTGGTTAAGTTGGCTCTAAGGGTAAGAATTTTCATTTTTTGACCCCCCCCCCATTTGGGTCTTTAGTTTTTCCATTTCTATCCTTCTAGTGACCCACAGATTAAGTATACAAAATTTGGTTGAGTTTGGTCCAAGAGCAAGAATTTTCATATTTTGACCTATCCCCTCCTTTTTGGGTGGTTTTGGAGGAAATTTTTTTAAACAAAAGTTGTTAGAAATCACATCCCCTACAACTTTGCTCATAATAAAATTTTCCGTAGAGTTAATAGTTTAGGAGTTATTTGATAATTTTCATTCGTGCGTCCCTCCCCCCCAAACCCCCTTTTGGGGTCAAAATATCAAAACGTTATATAGCTAAAAACGTAAGTTAGAAGACATCTGATGCAAATATGAAATTTCATAATAATCCCTTCAGCCGTTTTTACGTGAATCGTGAGCAACTTTTCGCGGAACCCACGGAAACATACAGACATACAGACAGACAGGAATTTTGTTGAGGGTGTTTTTGTTCATAACTTTGCTTGAAACGTGTGCAACCAAAATTTGGCGTGATTTGGACCAATGTACAGACAAAACCTTAATTTTATATATATATAGATAAAACAGAAATTATTATTAATAAATAGAATGAGGCAACACTCTTTTTAAAAACAGAATAGAATATTTTTTCTTTTGATCCTTACATAAAGAAATCTCAAATTTAAATAACACTAAAATTATATTATATTGTATTTGTCTACTTTATTAAAAATATATGTCTTTGACAAAAAAATTCATTAGGAATCTATTTTTATCGCCAACATTTAATTACATTTATTTTGCAAATTTTTTATTATTATCTTTGTACCGGGTGATTCAATAAGGGTGACGAGGTACCGTATCTCAGGAACTAATAATCGTAGAAGTTTGGGAAAAAAATCCTTCAGAGAAAATCGACCAAGAAAAATTGCTGGAAATATTTTTTAAGTTCATACATCCACCGCTAGGTGGCTAAATAGCTTCGATCGTATAAAAAATGCAATTTTCTCAAAAATTTTCCAATATAAGTTTAAAAATGAATACTCTCACGTTAATGCCACCATAATAGTCCATCTTTTTGATAAATGACTTTTTATTGTAGGACGTAAAATAAAGGCGGGAGGGGATGCTAAACTTTTATGGACTGTAGTGTCTATAACTTAAGTTTGACTTAACGGAATTTTGTTAACAAGGTCTGGTTCAAGAAAGGAAGGTTTGGTGAATAAAATAAAAAACCATCCATGCCATTCTAGTTCTTGCCGCCCTCGCTAAGGGGCGTGTTTTATAAAGTTAACCGTTTTATTGATTTTTCTCCAAAATCTTAAATGGAACCGTATAATTATTTTATTAGATTCAGAAAGTAGATCAAATTTGCAACAAAATATGTTCAAACCGCATGTCGATATCTTTTTTCGTTTAACAGTTATTGCTTAAAGAATATTTTATTAACGAATTTATTAAAGAAACAAAATAGGTAATTGAGTTTTCAATTTTTTTTAAGTTTCGTAGTCAAGCATGCCATGGAGAAATAAAAAACAGTTTAAAACTTTGTTCTTATTTTCATCTAATCACAACAATAATGATAATAACGCTTTTCTGTGTCGCCTGTGAGTAGGTATTAAATTTCAAAAATGTCTAATTTCTTAGAAGGCCGTGAAAGACTTGGTTGACAGTTTCTATGGAAACGGCGATTTTTCACAAATAGATGTTAATGTTTTAATTGTTATTTTATTGTTTGTTATGTTATATCATTATTGTTGTGATTAGATGAAAATAAGAACAAAGTTTTAAACTGTTTTTTTATTTGTCCATGGCATGCTTGACTACGAAACTTAAAAAAAAATTCAGTTGGTTAATGTCCATTCTTTATTTAAATAAAATTAACAAATTAATAGGTGTTTTGGACAAATTTTATATTTTATTAATTTTTGCACAACGGACGAAACGTTGTGCAAAAATTAATAAAATATAAAATTTGTCCAAAACACCTATTAATTTGTTAATTTTATTTAAAAAAAAATTGAAAACTCAATTACCTATTTTGTTTCTTTAATAAATTCGTTAATAAAATATTCTTTAAGCAATAACTGTTAAACGAAAAAAGATATCGACATGAGGTTTGAACATATTTTGTTGCAAATTTGATCTAGTTTCTGAATCTAATAAAATAATTATACGGTTCCATTTAAGATTTTGGAGAAAAATCAATAAAACGGTTAACTTTATAAAACACGCCCCTTAGCGAGGGCGGCAAGAACTAGAATGGCATGGATGGTTTTTTATTTTATTCACCAAACCTTCCTTTCTTGAACCAGACCTTGTTAACAAAATACCGTTAAGTCAAACTTAAGTTATAGACACTACAGTCCATAAAAGTTTAGCATCCCCTCCCGCCTTTATTTTACGTCCTACAATAAAAAGTCATTTATCAAAAAGATGGACTATTATGGTGGCATTAACGTGAGAGTATTCATTTTTAAACTTATATTGGAAAATTTTTGAGAAAATTGCATTTTTTATACGATCGAAGCTATTTAGCCACCTAGCGGTGGATGTATGAACTTAAAAAATATTTCCAGCAATTTTTCTTGGCCGATTTCCTCTGAAGGATTTTTTTTTCCAAAATTCTACGATTATTAGTTCCTGAGATACGGTACCTCGTCACCCTTATTGAATCACCCGGTACATTTGTTGAGCAATAAACTATAGTACCTGGAGCCACCGAGCGATGCACGGTAACCCCCGACCCCCCCACCCCAACCACACACCTCGCCCCCACAACTGCACCCCACCTCCTGCACCTCCCACATCCATCCTCACCCCCGATCCAGTTTTTGCATTTCTCTCTTTCTAATGGTCCACATATTATGTGTATATTTGTTTATACTCGTACACCAATTTGCCCACATTCGTTCATATTTATAAACATTATAAAAAATACATAAGAAAATAATAATAAAAAAAATAATCGTATAGGGATCTGAAATAAAAACATAAAATTAAAAAAAATATGTGCGTCTCGGGACGCGCGACAGAAGTGATAACTTTCACCAAGCAAGTATTTTTTAGGAAGACAATTGCAAGGATAATTGCCCGGAGAAAAGAGAATTGAATATTTAATTTTAATTAGAAAAGTGTGGGGGGGGGGGGGGACAAAGGAATAATTATTAATATATTTAATGTTTCTGGGTTTAAAATTAATTGTTGTCTTTCTTTCAGCTTAATTCAATTATGCATATTTCAAATTTGCCGCGCCGCAATATATTCAATAAATTCTATTTATTAAATACATAGCTATATATAATATATTCAATTATTTCCACACTTATAATAAAGTCTAATTCAAAAATATTCATTTTAGTAAAAGTAAAAAGCAGAGATTTTTAAAATAGTTCTATGGTCTAGTGGTAAAGTCTACTCCTCTGATACAAGAGGTCTCAGGTTCTAATCTGATATCGGGCAAATCATTTCTTTTTATTGAGATTTTCATCTATCAATAATTGCTTTAATTAAGAAAAAATCAATTAAGATGAATTTTGATGAGGTCCAGACCTAGCCAGATCGTTTTCTCATCCTCAAAACTTGTTAATAGATTTTGTTTCATCAAAATCGGTAGGGCCGTTTTCAAAATAGAACCAAGATACAAATATATATATAAATAAATAAATATACAATTTTTGCTCGTTTAATAAGAGTAGATATGGCGCTTAGATTTTGGGTGTCCATTCTAAAATTCACCGTGTTGTTTAAAGAAATGTGAATCATTTCACTTATTATTCTTTTTAAATATATTGGTCCGAAATCTAATATCGATGTATCATTTAAATTAGAAACGTTGGGTGATAAATAAAAAAGTCACACATAAAAACTTGTACTTATTTTCCTACTATTATTATTATTTTTTGCGTATGGGCGGGCCCTTAGGATCAAGCAAAGACGCCTCAAGAGAATTTTTGGACCAGTTAAGATTTTTTCTTAGCTCGGCATTAATACAATCTTCTCCAGATGTTTTTTGTATGTTCTTAAGTTTGCAGATCTGCCCATGATAGTGGGTTCTTGGACAGTTGAGAAGGTCATTGAATCTGGATTTTCTGGACTTTCAGTGCCTGTCATCTGATTGGCCATCCCAGTTTATCCATTTACCATCTACCCTTTGTTAGTTGTAAAAAAAACATTTACTTTGCGACATAAAACCGGCCCTTAGTAAGATCCATCGAGTTCAATTCATAAAATGTATATGTTTGGCACCGACTTCAAAAAGTGATTTCATGTAACAATTTAATCGTTTAGTTGTAACTAAATTATATAATTATTAACCGACTTCAAAAAAGGAGGAGGTTCTCTATTCGACTGAATTTTTTTTTTTTTGTGCCTATGTTACCTCATATCTCCGCCAATTGTCAACCGATTTTGAAAAATTTTTTTGCATTGGGTCCAGTCTAGCTTCCAATTGGTCCCATTTTTTTTTCGTTTTTTTTTCATAGGTATTAGACCTTTTTTATTAGGTTTGTTTAGACCTAACCTCTTTGTTTATGAACCGATTTCGATGGTTCTTTTTTTATCCGAAAGGGGCTGTCTTAGGGATGGTGTCATATTAATTTGGTCAAGTTCTGATGATATGATCACTATTAATAACATCACTAAAAAGAGAAAAATAAAAATAATTTATAAGAAAAAAATAAAAACCGACTTCAAAAAATTAAATGCAACAAATAAAATACACTAAAAGGTATAAAATAATTATTATCTTATTTAGTTACAACTAAACGACGAAATATTTACATGAAATTACTTTTTGAAGTCGGTGCCAAACATATACATTTTAGAATCTCACTCGACGGATCTTACTTAGTACGTTTGGCGGGTACGTTCGCTTATATAGTTTGTTTGGCACCGACTTCAAAAAGTGATTTCATTTTAATATTTCGTCGTTTAGTTGTAACTAAATAAGATAATAATTATTTTATACCTTTTAGTGTATTTTATTTGTTGCATTTAATTTTTTGAAGTCGGTTTTTATTTTTTTCTTAAAAATTATTTTTTTAAACCTTTTAGTGCATTTTATTTTATTTTTGAGCTCTTATTATTTTATTTCTAGCATTTAATTTTTTTTTTTTTTGAAGTGGGTTTTTGTTAAATCTATCGGTGCATTAATTCTAAAGTGGTACTGAAAAAAATTAATTATTTTATATAACATTAATTTTTTCGCCATGGACGTAAATGATTAAGATTATCTCTCTTGGCAAGACAGGATATGCCCTGCCCTTGTCCAAAGGTCATTCTATCATAGATAAGAGAAAACTTTCAATTTAATAGATAAGAGAGATATATTCACCTTTTAAATGCTTTTTCAAGTGAGAATATTCTCTTATTATAGTTATTATTACAAGGACCTTATTACATACTCCTCTTATTCTCTTTGAGTTATTAACTTTAACTAATAGTATTCAACTTATTTATTTATTTATTTATTTGTAGCGTACAAAAGAGAAAAAGAAACTGAAGAAAAAAATAATTTAGTGAAAGAAATGGAAAATTTGATAAAAAAAGAAAATGACAAATTGTACAAAAAGGTAATATTTATTTATTTATTTATTTCAATGAATAATTAATTTAATTTTTGATTTTATATTTTATTTAATTATAGATCATCGATGAGACAAAAATTGAAACGAATTCAATAAAAAATGAAATTGAATCTTTAAAGGAAAATGTACAGTATTTATTTATCTACAAAATCAATTTATTCTTGTATAATCTATTTTCAATTTATTTATTTTTTTTAGAATAATGATAAAATCAATTCTCTTGAAATTAAAATTGACTCACTAAACCAGAAAATGGTAAATTTAATTCAAAAGGTAAAGCAATTATTTATTTTTTTTTTTTTTTTTTAGGTTAAAAATAAAATAAAATGAGAGAGTCTTCTGTTTTTTAATAAAATAATTTTTAATTATTTCTAGAGACTATAGTTTCGAAGGCATTGCCTTCATCATCAGTCTATCACAAATATCTCAAATTAGTTACAAATTAAGATTTATACATTGAAAATTTTGAAAAATATATAATGTCCCTTTCTTCATGTTTCCTCTTGGGAGATTAGAATATAACTGGAGCAATATCTGGGTTACTCTTTTGTTTAGGCATTTTCTAAAGAGTTTTACCTGAATGAATGGAATGTTTTTAAAAAAGGGTCATTGACAATTTCTAGTTTTTCATTTAAAGATTCAACTGGGCTTTTTCCAAGGATTTTTAAAATTTCAATGGATTCTTTTAAAGAAAGAATTAAATATATTATTTTTATTTTGGGTCCAAAATTGGGAGGAGATTCAAAATTAGAACTCAACCAAATTTTGTATATATAATCAGTTGGCCCCCAGTAGATTAAAAGTTTGGTCCAAAGAGATTTTCATTTTTTGACCCTCTCTCCTCCCTAAATATTATAAATTATTTTATTAAATATAAGGGAGGGGCCAAGGAGTATGGTAAAGTCATGTGGATGGCCGCATCAGTTTATTTTAATAATACATATTATGAAATTTAAAAGAAAAATATTTAAAATTAAACTGACACTTTCTGATGTGGCCATCCACTTGACTTCCTACACCCTGGCCCCTCACTTATATTTAATATTTAAAAAAATTATTTATAATTATATAGAGGGGGGGGGTTAGTTTTTGCATTTTTAGACTTCTGTGGGCCCACGGTTTATGTATACAGTGTAAAAGAATTAAGGGGTCATTGACTTCTTTGATCAATTTAATTTTGGATTGATCTGGAAAACTATGATTGTTAGCATTTAAATGATCTGCAAATGCATAATTTTCATATTTTAATTTGTAGGCTCTCTTGTGTTCATTGATCCTAATGGATAAATTTCTTTCCGTTTTTCCTATATAAGTTGCATTGCAATCTTGGCATGTCAATTTATATACACCGGATTTTTCATTTTCCGGAATTTTATCTTTAATTTGACTTAATTCACTTCCTAATGTATATGGTGATCTAAAGATTGTCCCGTACCCTAAAGATTTTAATTTATGCTTTATTTTTTCGGACATCTTACCATAATATTGTAATATTAGTTTTGGCAGATCTTTAATTTGGGAATTTTGTGAATAGATTAAATTTAAATTTGATTTTTGAATTTTACCTTTTAATATTTGATCTATTAAATTGCTTTCATAACCATTATTTATAGCTATTTCTTTGATTATCTCTAGTTCTGTTAAAAAATGCTCTTTTTTTAATGGGATACTATTTAAACGGTGGATCATTGAATGGAATGCTGCTAATTTATGTGACATTGGTCGACAAGCCATGTTGTGAATTACGGTATCTGTAGATGTATCTTTCCTATAAATTTCGAATGTGTGTTTATTTTCTTCAATTTTTATTTTAAGGTCTAAATAATTTAATGTTTTTTCTTTTTCATTTTCTACGGTAAATTTGATTTTTTCATGTAATTAATTTATATGTTTTATGAATTTATTGAGAATTCGTTCAGTCCCTGTCCATAAGACAATCACATCGTCAACATATCTATAATAATAATATTTGATATATTGAGAGAATTCGCACTTTATATTTAAAAATTGTTTTTCGAAATGTTTTTGAAAAATTTCGGCAAATAATGGTGACAGAGGGTTTCCGATTGCTAAGCCATTTTTTTGTTCATAAAATTTATCGAAATCTTTTATTCAACTAATAAATTATTTATTTATTTATCTAGTACAATAATAAAGAGGAATTTATACTAGGACTGAAATATGGAATGGAACTTTTTATTTATTATGTGTCAGAAGGCTTGTTTTAATTTCAGCGGGAATCAAATCCGATTGCATATGTTAGCGTCTTACATGTCAGAGTGGTTTACCTGATAGGCTAGCAAATTGCTAATTTTTTGCGATTCCCGAAGAGGCGAAAACAACCCTTCTGACATGTAATTCCAATTCATATAAAATTCCATTCTATCTCGCATCTAGTAGATATATTCTTGTTTGTATTAATAAACTACAATTCTCTACCGGGGTTTCAGCTTTCTAACTCAAAATATTTTCACAAATAAAAAAAAATCAAAGATAAATTATTTTATTAATTTATTGTTTGAAACAAAATTTTAAGTGTATTTATTTATTTATTTAGTTTTAGATGGATGGATTAAATAGACGATTAGATACAAATTCTGAAGAAAATAGTGAAGAAGGACCGATTGATAAGGATGGGACAGAGGATATTTGGGAAGCAGCAAGAAAAGGATCCCTCGCGGGGGTGAAATATTATTTCACCCAAAATCCATCAAATTTAAATCAAACAGCAAGAGATTCAAATTTCACGCCTCTGCATTATGCATCCGAAAATGGTCATTTAGAAGTAGTCAAATATTTAATATCAAAATTAGCCCAAGTAGATTCAAAGGATATATATAATACTCCTCTAATGAGGGCATGTAGAGGGGGCCATACCCATATTGTGAATTTGCTATTGGACAAAGGGGCGGGGATAAATCACCTAGATATAACTAGATCTACACCCCTGCATTGTGCAGTTTATGGAAATCAATTGGATATTGTACAATTATTAATTCAAAGGGGGGCGGACAAAACAATAAAAGATATTGATTGGAGGACTCCACTTGATTTAGCTAACTCCTTGGGAAACAGAACTCCAATTGTAAACTATTTAAGTTAACTTTAAGATTTATAAAAATAAATATTATGTTTTAAATAAATAAATATATTTTTAGCCAACATGAACAAGTTTTTATTTATTTTCTCAGACACGAAAAAACGTTTTTTTTATGTTTGGCTTGATTTTTGAACCTTTAAACAAATAAAAAATAAAGATGATCAAGTTTGAATTTTTATTTAAATCTCACACAATTAAATATATTATACAATTTATTGAAAATAAAAAATACAATTTAACCACAAAAACAGAATTATTATTATTAAGAAAAATAATTTTTATAAAAAAAATAAATAAATAAATAAAACCGACTTCAAATAAACTGCAACGGATCGTTGATAAACTTTATCCAAATTCATTTGAAATATTAATATGTTTATTCCTTTATTATTAATCAGATATCACTTGCAATCAAGGGTATATCCAGGGGGGGGCGAAGGGGGCGGTCGCCCCCCCCCCCATACACACCCGTGCCTGGCGGGAGTGCAACACGTGCGTCGCATGCAGAGGCCAAAAAACGGCGGCCAAATCGACAGGGAATTTATAGCAATTTTTTTTTTTTTTATGAAATTTGTAAAAAAAAAAATTGAAAATTGAAAATAAAGTTCTATGTGTGTGTGGGGGGGGGGGGGGGGGGCGGCGTCTCTGACCGCTTGGACAATTCAATCGCGACACAATTTCGAGATAAAAAGTAGATCTTATATACATCTGCCACCTTAAATACATTCCCCCCCCCCCATAAAAAATTCCTGGATCCTCCCTTGCTTGCAATTTGCAGTTCATGTTGACTTAAAATCAAAAATAGCGATCGATTCTCATTTAACAGTCGAGGAATAACAATTCTACATTGGATTTTGGACATTTCGGTTATTATTATTATTATAGGGAAATTTTTTAATTTGTTTAAAAAAAAGCAAATGACCTCTTTATTATATATTAAATTAAAAAAAAATAGATATATTTCGTGGGTAGGGGGGGGGGGGTCGACCTCTCTAAACCCCCCCCTCGGGTATGGCCTTGGGGAGAATTATAATATAAACTATATATTTTTATACTTGGAGTGTCTAGTTAATTAGAGAGAATTTTTAAATTAAATATGGCTGATAAATTAATTAAATACGGCCTTATGAAATACAACCTCAATGTCTTCATTATGGGGATTTTTTCAAAACTTGTCCTCTCAGTCAGAAACTACACGAGCCATTAGTCAAACTCTAACAATATAGGACCTCTAATAATAACTAACCCTGAGATTGATTTTATTTGAAAAGTTGATTCCCAATTCACTTTGATGGTTCACCGCTAGATGTCTCTAGGGTCTAGAAAATTGCCCCTTTGGTACAGAGTTGCCGGATCAATTCAAGGCGAAAAAAGGATAGATATTAACTAAAACACTATTTAATAATTTCCAAATAAAAGATATAATATCAGAAAATTCCTCTTCAACACAATTGTCTAATGCATAAAAGTTTAATTAACTCTGTTGGCAACACTGGGTGCCACGCCCTCGAACAAAGGTCATATCCTTGAAGGGGATTCTCGTTGCAATTGCGTTCTCAATTGAGTATTTTATTCTTATTAACTATAAATAATCTTATCCTACAAATAAATAAATCATGTCTGAAATGTTGGGTGAAATTTTGATGAAATATTATTCTCGAAAATTGCGAGCTGAAAAAGAAATGGCAATTTATAAAATGAAAAGTGAACTATTCTATAAAGAATTGCAGGTGAGAATTAGTTTAGTTTGTAATCAATATAATAATAATTAAATACTTATTTATTTATTTATTTTGTAGCGTACAAAAGAGAGCCTGAAAAAAGAAACTGAAGAAAAAAAGAATTTAGTGAAAGAAATAGAAAATTCGATAAATAAAGTAAATGAAAAATTATACAAAAAGGTAGGATTTATTTATTTTTTTATTTTAATGAATAATTAATTTAATTTTTAATTATACATTTTATTTAATTAGATTATCGATCAGACGAAAATTGAAATGAATTCAATTAAAGATGAAATTAAAACATTCAATGAAAATGTACAGTATTTATTTATTTATTTATTTATTTATCTTTAAATCAATTCAATTATTGTATAATCTATTTTCAATTTATTTATTTTTTTAGAATAATCATAAAATCAATTCTCTGGAAATTAAAATTGACTCACTCAACCAGGAAATGGTAAATTTAAATAGAAAGGTAAAGCATTTATTTATTTATTTAGGGAAATATTAAGGCGGAATTTATACTAGGGGCGATGACGTAATTTGAAACATAATTTAAGTTTATTTATTTATTTAATTTCAGATGGATGAATTAAATAGTAAAATAAATTTAAATACGGAAGAAGTTCCATTGGATAACGATGGAACTGAAGATATTTGGGACGCTGCAATAAAAGGATCTCTAAAGGGGGTCAAATTCTATTTGGCTCAGGATCCTTCCAATTTAAATAAAAAACGTGTAAGAACTGAAGTCACCCCCCTGCATTGGGCATCCCATAAAGGCCATTTAGAAATTGTTAAATTTTTATTATCAAAATCAGCAATAGTAGATCCAAAGAATAAATATAATATTACTCCTCTTATGTGGGCATGTCATAATGGCCATGTCCCGATAGTCAATTTGCTTTTGGACAAAGGGGCGGATATAAATTGCCTAAATATAAATAGAGATACACCCCTTCATTTTGCAATTTTTGGAGATCAATTGGATGTTGTGAAATTACTAATTCAAAGGGGGGCGGATAAAACAATAAAAGATAACTGGGGAATGACTCCACTTGATTTAGCTAAAAACCGACCCTTAATTGTAAATTATTTACTTTCCTTTTAACATCTCTACAAATTATTATAATGTATTGAATAAATAGACAAATAAAAAATTTTCTACCAAACATTTATTTTTTTTATTTTAATTTAAACAAAAGAATTTATTTTCTCGTATGTTTGGCTGGCCAGACAATTTTATATAAATATTTTGAATCGCTAGTCTCTTGTAAAGTTAACCCAAGACATTCATTAACAGATGCAGCTCAATTTAATTATTTATTTATTTTCAATCTAATTTCCCTTCATTTTGCAATTCTTGGAAATCATTTGGATCTTGTAAAATTGTTAATTCAAAGGGGGGCTGATAGAACAATAAAAAATAACACAGGAGAGACTCCACTTGATTCTGCTATTGACTTCGAAGACAGACCCTTAATTGTGAACTATTTAAGATCACTTTAAGATTTATTAAAATAAATATTATGTTTTAAATAAATAAATGTATTTTTAGCCAACATGAACAAGTTTTTATTTATTTTCTCAGACACGAAAGAACGTTTTTTATGTTTGGCTTGATTTTTGAACCTTTAAACAAATGTAATAAAGATGATCAAGTTTGAATTTTTATTTAAATCTCACACAATTAAATATATTATACAGTTTATTGAAAATAACAATAAATAATACAATAAAAGCACAAATGAGATACACAAAAAGAAACAAAGAGGTTGCAGTGGTTATAATGAAGTTTTGGACGTTGGTTTTTGATTGTAAATGTTGGTGGGTGTTTCTCAGGGTATTCTCTCTTAGTGCTTTCTCTCTGAAATTGATCAAATTTTACTGTTACGTTACTGATTTTAGTGTGAAAATTAATAAAAAAATTGATTAAGAATAATAAAAAAACAAAATAAAATAATATGAAAAGGAGAGATGTGAAATTTTCAATGATAATAAAGATTTTGATTAGAGTTATTTAATATTTAATAATGTGAATTTATTTTTATCTAAATTGAATTGGCTAAGGGGCCAGTAAGGGGAAAATAAAAAGTTGAAATAAAAGTCAACTTCTATTTGATACTTTATTTTGGGCAGACGTAATCGATATTTTTACAACGTTTCGAGCGCTATACCGCTGCTCTTCATCAGTGCACGTCAACTGGAAAAGATCATTATTGCATGTTTTAATTTTTTGTTTTAACATTTATAATAAATTTTTAAAGGGTGGAAATGAGGATTATATACTACTCACCCAAGTCATAAAAACACGTAAAATCTATTTCCAGCAGACGTTTTACATTAAGAATCATTACACTGGTTTTTACCAGTGGTTTTTACCAGTGGTTTTTACCAGTGTAATGATTCTTAATGTAAAACGTCTGCTGGAAATAGATTTTACGTGTTTTTATGACTTGGGTGAGTAGTATATAATCCTCATTTCCACCCTTTAAAAATTTATTATAAATGTTAAAACAAAAAATTAAAACATGCAATATGATCTTTTCCAGTTGACGTGCACGTGACACTATAGCGCTCGAAACGTTGTAAAAATATCGATTACATCTGCCCAAAATAAAGTAACAAATAGAAGTTGACTTTTATTTCAACTTTTTATTTTCCCCCTTACTAGCCCCTTAGCCAATTCAATTTAAATAAAATAGGGCCACCAAACACGGTTCTTTTTAAAAAATTTTTTATCATTTCTTGAATTTAACAGAACTAGAATGGATTATTAGAAATTGTAGAAATTGGAAATTGGAATAAAAATTATAGAAATTGAATTATTAATGTAAGATTTGTTACACTCCTTTGGTGGGCTGAGCCGTTAGAATCGCTTCTTGATCTTCTCACTGTAGTAATTTCTTCTTTTGATAATAATTCCCTCTTCTTGTAATGGTCCTATCTTCCTGCCGCCTTCTTTGAGACCGAATTATAGCTTCGGCACCGATTATTTGATATGCAGGTGCGCTTTGAAAGAAGAATTCTAGGTGTCTCGTAGAAATAGCCGGTGTTTAATGGACTCCAATTCAGATATATTTATATATCGAGTGGAATATAGGAAATATTGTGAGAGAAGTATGTGCGAAGTAGTAGGATGGATAGATTGAGAAAAATGGTGTGGATCAGTTTGGAAGGTGGAAGCTCTGTCTAGAATGATCTCTCTAGAATGATGTGTGCGAGTGAAGTCGGTAGACAGAATCTCTTGCTTCGAATGTTAACTATAGAAAAGTTTGCATAGGATGTTTCGCGTTCCTTGCTATAGTATGAATGTTCTCTCCTCGTCTTCTTCAGACTCTCCCCCACTTTCTTCTTCTATTCCCTTTTGTGGTTCTATTTCTCCAATTCCTTCTGTTCTTTTTCGTTCCTTGTTAGTTTCAAGTAATGATTTTTAAGTAAAATTTTATATTATTATTTATTTTTCCACTGAAACAGAGATATTATTAAACAATTCTTAAAGGTTCACCCAAAGTAACGCATTATACTCAATTTCTATGTAAATTCAAATTTTAATTTATTTTTACTATTAAAATTTGCTAAATAATTTATATTTAGACTAATCTATTTGAAAAGAAATTATTATTAAGTTATTTTTTTTAAATAAATTATATTTAAATAAAAATTTTATATAAAAACTAGAATGAATAAAATATTATTTTTTACCCTTATTCTCCAACTCGTCTCTTTTTGCAATTCCATTATACAATATACCGATGGGTATATTGTAAGGTTGTCCTCTGCTTGATGCAAATAAACATACACACATATATTTGAAAATCATAAGATGATGTCATCTATTATATCCGATGGAATGGAATATTTTTAATTATATGTCAGAGGGGTTGTTTTTCACCCCCTCGGGAATCGAACCCGAGTGCCAGTAACAGCAATCCGGGCCACCTGGCTCACCTGCGGGATACGAACCTCTCTGACATATGCAAACGCGTAAAATATTTTACTCAAAGATTGTTTTCTTAATTTGTAAAATTTCGCGATATAGTGATTCTAAATTTAAACATATAGCCATGCCATATAATTTAAATAAAGGGTGTTGAGTGTTTCGAATTTTGAAGAAATTCAAAATTCGAAGGGCAATGGAATGACTTTTCCTAATTTAATATGAAAGATATTAATTTGCCGATGGTAATAGATTCAAATTTACTTGAAAATCATAAGATGATGTCATCTATTATATCCGATGGAATGGTGTTACTGGCACTCGGGTTCGATTACCGAGGGGGTGAAAAAGAACCCCTCTGACATATAATTAAAAATATTCCATTCCATCGGATATAATAGATGACATCATCTTATGATTTTCAAGTAAATTTGAATCTATTACCATCGGCAAATTAATATCTTTCATACACACATATATATCATCTCGATATATATGTGTGTATGTTTATTTGCATCAAGCAGAGGACAACCTCTTTGTTTCTCTTTGTGAATCAACAACTCTGCTACTCTCGGCAAAACAAAAACTTTTCAACAAATGAGATAATTAGAAAACAAAAAGTATTAAAACCGATTCATTTTTATTAAGAAAATAAAATAAGGAATTTATTTAGCGAAATCAAATATACTAGGCAGATCAAAAAGTCTGGAATAAGTGAAACAAGAAAACATTTTTTTTTGGCCAAATTCGTATTTATTTTTTATTTATTTATTTATTAAAACATTGTATCTATAGGGCCATCTGGCCCCTTTAATGTACAATTTTAGACCAAAATATTTACAAAAAAAAAATTAATTAAACAATACAAGAAAAAACAAAAAATCAAAAGAAGAAAAATACATACTTAATATATGAAACAAAAATAAAAAAGATACAAAATATATAGAATGAGAGGAGGAGAAAAAGAAAAAAAAAATTACAATATATAGGATATAAAAAAAAAAAAATTACAATATGTATGATATAAAAACAAAAATTACAATAAACAGGATATAAAAACAAAAAAAAAATAACAATATATAGGATATAAAAACAACAAAATAACAATATATAGGATATAAAAACAAACATATATATATATTAGGCTAGGTGCCTCCGTAGCTCTGCTTCTTCAGGGCGAAGTGTACTGGTTGGTTGCTAGTTTAAACCTCGCTGAATGCATCGGAATTGCTAGGCTAAATGCCGGTGGAGTTCTGTCTCAAAGCGATCAGGGCGCACTATCGTCCTCAATTCAACCGGCAACGCGTTCCACACTTTCGTCGCCGTCACTTTGAAAGAATCTGCCACCATCTTGCTCCTGTGGGGTGGACAGACCAGTGCACGCGCCCGCTCCGAGGGCCCACAGACTAGCGCACGACCGAGGTAGTCGGGCGCACGTCCCGAAGGACCCCATGCACAAACTTCGCATATCTATACATACGATATGCACCAAGGCTCATCCCCACAATCCTGGCCGCGAACCTGGACACACTAGCTCTAGGCTCAAGATTGTATATGTACCTTGCACAGGCATTGAAGGCAACCGTCAAACGTCGACTGCTTATACTGTCCAGGTTACAATGCACTTTTATTTTTCAACATACACACTTCTTTTTAAGTCAATACAACGAGTGCAACGTTTTTCTAACTTTTTTATCCCGTCCGAAAAGTAATCCTTCAGAAGCTCTTCAAAATAGGCCTCAATTTCAGCTATTTGAGTGACCGGTGAGCCATCTCTTCAGGGTACGGTAATTGAAATTAAAAGGTCGAAAAATAAGGTCCCCCCTAATATAGATATCCCGTATTTTACATGACGCTTTTGAAGATTCGGATCATATCCTGTCCGAAAAATGTCAATGGGTGTTTAATTTTGAAATTTCCTGATCCTATGAGAATGACCAAGGGATAAATTCCAAACTAATCTTCTTGCTGGGCTGGAAGGCTCTGGCTTGAAGATCCGGGTTTAATAAAGGTGTGGACTGTATATTTTAAATTAAGAATAAAAGGAAGGTGTATTTCTTCTTTTTCAATAAATAAAAGGCAAAGATTTGTGATATGAATATTTACAATGGTTTTAATGAGAGAAAATAATGCTGATTTTGTACATACGAAAATGAGATATTATACAAATGGCGATGGCGGTGATAGAATGCAGACGTCTTGTGGCAATTCTGTTCACTTGGGTTTTTTCTCCGATGATATGATAATGAATTCAAGTTTGGTTTCTTCTCCAATTCAATAAAAGATTAAAATTACTTTTAATCAATCCACAATTCTCAATTTAGTTGTTTAAATCAAATTAAATAATAAACAATTGAGACTTAAGTACCAAACAATTTAAATCAAAATAAAATAAATTCTCAATGGCTAACGAGCGTTTTTACTCAAAAATATAAATCAATTCTCTCAACTCTATCAAAAATCAAGATGAAAGCGAAGAAGCCAACCAACTGGTTGGATGGCTAGCTGCCCTGCTCCCGGCCAGTTTACAAAATATTCCCTTAGAGGGCATCACTCGTCACTTATTAATTCAAATTTATACAATGGGTATCAATAAATCTTTTTGATAAAACTCTAATTCTCTAATTAATCAATTTAACAGGTTGGGAGGATGGTTGGGCGAGAGCAATTTCGAGTTGGGCGGTCGCCACACCTCGCTCAACCCTGGTGCCCCCCCCCCTAGGAAAATTCCCTAACTACCCCAATGTCCATACTTCGTAATCCCTCTTTTATGTGTAAAATTCAATTATTATTTCGACATTGAAATCGGACTATTAATTAAAAATTGGTATTTTAAATTTTTTTTTTAATATTAAAAAAAATGAAATGAAATAATTATTTATATTAAATAAATTCAAAATTGAATTATCAAAAGTAGAGATTTTTAACATTATTAGAAATCAAAATTTACTTAAAAAAAAATAAAAATAATAAATATTATTAAACTGCAACCCTCCTTAACCGATCCGTCCTTTTGGAATTTTATTAATTTATTAAGCTGTACCCTTATGGGTACACTGCAACGTCTATTTAAAAGCCAAACGTTTCGGGTGAATTTCTCTCTTTTTCAATGATGATTTGTTCAAAAAAAAAAAAAAAAAAAAAAAAAATTAATATCTTTTAGTGTTGATTTCTAAATTCTAGAGAAAACAAGTTTTTTAACCGACTTCAAAAAAAGGAGAGGGTTCTCTATTCGACTGAATTTTTTTTTTTTTTTTGTGCCTATGTTAACTCATATCTCCGCCAATTGTCAACCGATTTTGAAATTTTTTTTTTCATTGGGTTGAGTCTACCTTCCGATTGGTCCCATTTTTTTTCAAGGTATTAGACCTTTTTTGTTAGGTTTGTTCAGGACTAACTTCTTTGTTTATGAACCGATTTCGATGATTCTTTTTTTATTGGAAAGGGGGTATCTTAGGGATGGCGTCATATTAATTCGGCCAAGTTCTGATGATATGATCACTATTAATAACATCACTAAAAAGAGAAAAATAAAAATAATTTTTAAGAAAAAAATAAAAACCGACTTCAAAAAATTAAATGCAACAAATAAAATACACTAAAAGGTATAAGATAATTATTATCTTATTTAGTTGCAACTAAACGACGAAATATTAACATGACATTACTTTTTGAAGTTGGTGCCAAATATATACCTTTTATGAGATCGCACTCGACGGATCTTACTTAGTACGTTTGGCGGGTAGGCTCGCTTATAGGTATATGTTTGTTTGGCACCGACTTCAAAAAGTAATTTCATGTTAATATTTCGTCGTTTAGTTGTAACTAAATAAGATAATAATTATTTTATACCTTTTAGTGTATTTTATGTGGGAAATTAATTGTTTAATTAAGTATGTAATTAAGTGAATTTTCTTGATTTCTGTTTTATTAAGAGCATATAGTTGGCACGTGCCCGGTCACGAGATTGCGGCCCATTCTCCATTCTAAAGGCCGTCTTCTGGGTTCGGGCCCGGCTAAAGCTTTCGGTAATAAATAATATTATGACAACTTGTGTCGGCTGACACTCATATGCATGTGTGTATGTGTATATGTTGCTGCTGAGGATAATTTGACAACGGCTGGAAGTGAGTTGAAAGCGAGTGATGGTAAGACGACATGTTTGTCGATGTGTTAGCTTATAGTTGTTGAGAAGACGTTGGCGAGTTGAGAGCAATTGTACGATGATGTGTATCACGATGTTTTCACGATGACCCCCTAGACGAATATGTATAACCCCCTTTTTGTAAATAAATATATATTAAAGAGTAAATACGTGTATTATTTCACCCTTATGAGCTTAGGGGTGAAACCCGCGGACCCTACATTTATTTGTTGCATTTAATTTTTTGAAGTCGGTTTTTATTTTTTTCTTAAAAATTATTTTTTCTTTTTTTTTTTTGTAGAAAAAAATTAGCATTGAAGAAGCGAGAAATTCTCCTCGAAACGTTTGGCTTTTAAATAAACGTGTTTTGGATTGTTTTGGACCTCCTTCAACAGGGCTTGTGCTTTTTCAGAGTTTCGATTTTTTAAATTGACATCATCACTTGAAAAAATGAAATATTTTAATATAAAATTCTGCCCCTGAAAAGCCAGAATTTATTGTGAATATTTATTAAAAATTAAACAGAAAATTAATCATTTAAGATATAATAAATAGTACCTGGAGGCACCGAGCGATGCTCGGTAACTTCTTCCTTCGGTTAAAAGCTTTATTTTAATATTATTTTTAATTTATAATTCTGATAAAAAGGTCGATTTTTATCTGTGAGCCGTTTTCAAATTAAAAAAATACAAATATATCTATATAGTATTCGACCACTGTACCCCCCACCTCCACCATGCTCGACCCCACCCCCGAAACCTCGCCCTACCCCCGGATCCCACACAACTGCCTCCCACCTTCTGCACCACCCACATCCACCCCGCTCCGCATCAAGATCGCTTTCTCATCCTCAAAACTTGTTAATAGAGTTTGTTTCATCAAAATCGTTAGAGCCGTTTTTAAAATAAAAAAAATACAAATACAAATACTTATACCTATATATATACCTGGAAGACCGAGCTTTGTTCGGGTATAGTTAATGCTTGACAACAACACACCACAATCACAATAGTTCTTCAAGGCCTTTGAGAACAATTAGCCCAACCCATTGTCTGTCTGGGTTCAATAGTAAAAGGAAAACCTTTTTTAAAACCTTAAGAATGGAATTAATTTGATTACGATAAAACCCATCAAAAACAATTTTGTCGAAGATGAGACCGTGACAGATCGAATTGTCACCCCAAAAACTCCCTAACCCGTGAATTTCATCAAAATTGGTAGAGCCCTTTTCAAAAATAGAACAATGATACAAATATATATATATATATATATATATATATATATATATATATATATATATATATATATATATATATATATATATATATATACAATTTTTGCTCGTTTAATAAGAGTAGATAGATAATGAGAGAATTCAGAATTTTTGAGAGATCGACTACTGAACTCTGCACTTCGTCGGTGTACTAAATAATATTTGAAAATGGATGGGCTATTTTTATTCATATAATAGATTAAAATAAATAGGGTTTTTATATATTTTTGAAAACCCCTGTAATAAAACTAACCCAGAGCTCATTTTTTTTCCAAAATATGATTTCTAATTCAGTTTTAATGTTCAGCCGCTAGATGTCATTAGGGTCAAGCAAACAAGAAAATATCCACAAACATCACATACATACATCCGCACGCACTAAATGAAAAAATCGCACTTTTTGGCTTCTCGACGAGACCCCATGTAATTTTTGGCAAAACCGTCACGTGCTAAAATTCAACCTAATTGAATACTACAATTTGTGACTTTAATTAAGTCCATGGGTTCCTCAGTCTTTACCTGAGGACCCTTTTTAAAGTCACGCTTGCCGCGAGAACGATTACAATACTTTACCAATGCGGGGAGGGGGGGGGGGAATCATAAAACAAAGAAATAATCGGTGTACTTGAATAAGATCAACATAATAAATATAATAATGTTGATTTTATTCAAGTACACCGATTATTTCTTTGTTTTATGATTTTTTAAATATATTGATGAAAATTTTGTGGAATTTTTTACTCAATAAAAGTACATATTTGACACTTGGTGTCTATAGGTTACTTTATCATTTTTATTTCTTTCATAGCACACCTTCAAATCTATAGACTTTTTGTTTTCAATTTTAATTTTTTAGTCCATAAACAAATTTATTTTGCCAGTTTTTACAGCATATATTTACATATTTCAACGTATTCTGCATATTACTTGCATATTTCAGCTGCATATTTTGTCAGTTTTTACTTCATAAAAATCCGGTCTCTAGTAATAATACAGGGTGCTTCAAAAAATGTATACACACTTTGAACTTCCATAGAAAATTTATTTACCGTTCTACAAAGTTAAATTTCAGGAAAATAGAAAGCTGAAAGTCCAATGTAAATGAAACATAAATAACAAATGTTAATACTGTTCAAATTGGTGACCTGCAGCATCAATACAATTCTGAGTACGAAGTCACCACTGATTCTGTACATCGTATCAAAACGTCCAATGAGATTTCTCTACACACTGCTTGAATCTCATTCCAAAGAATGTCTAGGTTACGTGGTTTACGTTTGTACACCTCATCTTTTACTGTGCCCCACAAGAAGAAATCCAGTGGTGTAAGGTCTGGAGAGCGTGCTGGAAACTCGATTGGCCCCCTGCGACCTATCCACTGGCCCGACAAATTTTGATTCATGCCATTCGTGCATTATACGGTAATGATGATTTTTATTTTCAACAAGATGGTGCCCCGCCGCACTATCACAGGGACGTACGAGAGCTTACCTGGAAACCTTGCTTACAACCTAGCTTACCTTGCAAGAAACAGAGACACTTGGAAGACCATGGGAGAGGCCTATGCCCCTCGGGGCCTGGTTCCTTTATAACTTGTGCACATAGTTTAAATTAAAATGAAAACAAATGTATTTTATTATAGTTAAAAAAATAAAAATGATGATTGTAATAATAATGATACTAAATAATTAAAAATGTATATACAATGTTAAATGTAAAAATGTAATTTGAACCAATAAAGGCTTAAAAATAAATAAATAAAATAAATTATGGAATATTTATCTGCTTCGCTATTTTTTTGTTTATGGGGTGGGTGTGTCCCTCAGTGTCTGATCCAAGTGCCGCGTCCCTAAAATGGAGAATGAAATGTTTATATGGTGATGAAGGATGTAAGGAAATGGGCTTCCTGGTACTAATTCTATAAATAATTATAACACTGACCACAATTAATGAAAGACAATGAGATGTTATTTATTCTGGAAGTACTACAATGAGCTCGATGAGTTGTGGAGGCGTCTTCTTCGATGTCCAGCTCCCGTGGCGAGATTGGGTGTGTTTTTTTTTTTTTTTTTTTTTTTTTTTTTTTTTTTATAGGAGGTTTAGGAAATGCCTTCGCACCATGGCAAATAATTTTCAGTACCTGCCGAGTGTCGGACTTGCACCGACTAAACCCTTTCCTCTGCGGCCTTTTAATTCCCCCGCGGGACGACCGCTAGGTATTGCATCGCGGGGAGGCCTTAGCCGTAGCTCTTGCTTCCGTTTCGTTTAGACTACGTTTCTTATCCTTTCCAGGCGACGCAGCTCCTGCATGATCTGCGACGCAAATGTTTGGACCGCGGACCATTTGGCAATTGATTCCAACATGCCCGGGACCATCCCTTCCACACACAGCTCCTCACCCATCACCTCTCGAAGCTCGTCTCTATGTTGTGAGAAGCGCGGGCAATAAAAAATTATGTGTTCCGCATCCTCGATAACGTTTTCGCCGCAACCGGGGCATCCTGGTGCACTCTCGTGGCCAAACCTGTGCAAATATGCACGAAAACACCCATGGCCGCTCAAAAACTGAGTAAGATAAAAATCCACCTCACCATGGGTGCGTCCAATCCACTGTTCTATACTTGGGATCAATCGATGTGTCCATCGACCCTTGGTCGACCGGTCCCAATATACCTGCCACTCTCTTAGGAAGCTCGATCTTATCGCCCCCCGGTCACCTTCTCTCTCTTGATATACCCTACAGCGCTCCTTTGCTAAGGTGGTGATGGGAAGCATTCCGGAGACTTGAACAGAAGTATATGTGTGTATGTAGGTGCAGACTTGAATAGCAGAAATATACGTGTACTCTCTGTGCGCAACCGTATGTATATAGGTGTACTTGAATAGAAGAAGTGTTTAGGTGTACTCTTGTATTCAACTCCGCCGTATGTATATGTGTGTGCTTGCATATAAGAAGAAGTCTGTACTGCCTGTATTCAACTCGCTCGTCCCTTTCTCTGCTCTCTCCGGTCAATACTCTCTCATTATTCGCAACTGCTGGTCAATTGTCTACCTTTCCCGGAACTCATCAGTTTTCCTTGCTCTATTAACTAATAGCTTGCATTAATGTAAACTTAATTCTGAAGAAAAATAAGATGCTAAATTAATTTATTTTAAATAACTGCTTGCTTAACCCGCAAGACCATTGCAATCTTCATTGACTACATATCCTAATTAACCAATTTAGAAGGGTTAAAATGTAGTAGATTGATGTAGTTGATCGTTGTTATCATTATTTTAAAGAACCTAGTTTATATTTTCAAAATAAAAATAGTATTCTTACATTTTGAGCAGTTTTTTTTTTTATTATTATCACAATCGAAGTTTATTTTAAAGTAAAAACATTTAAAGGGCGGCATTTCGAAGACTTGCATCATACTCGGAAAATCTTCCGTACGGCCCTGTCTCGACAGTCAATTTGCTATTGGACAAAGGGGCGTGGATAAATCACCTAGAAACTGATAGATTTACACCCCTTCATTGGGCAGTTGATGGAAATCATTTATATGTTGTAAAATTGTTAATTCAAAGGGGGGCTGATAGAATTGTTGTTAGGGCGCTCGTGTGCTGAGTGCTGTGTGGCGCTTTGTGTTGCGCCCCCCATCAAGTCGATGGGGTCCTAACAATCTGTTGAGTGCAGAGTTGTAGGTTGCGTGCTCATATAGGGTGTGTGCAGGGGAGGGGCTGCTGGATGGCGGTGGCCCCTCCAGATTCGCTTCTTCGAATCCAATTCGCTTATCCAGTCGGAATCGAGTCGCTTTAATTATAGCATGGCTGAATATATTTCACTCATGCAAAAGCGACGCAACGATCCGACTGAGTCATCTAGCGGCCGTGTCTCAAGGCTCGTCGCCATGAGCGAGAGCGGGCCGCTACACCACACCCTTTCTTTCTTGGGTGATTGCCGATTACCGACTAAGGGCCGGTTGTGAGCGTCGGTTGGTAAACTCTTAACCGTTGGCAAAGGGCAAGTGGGATGGCCAATCAGATGAAAGTGCCTATAATCTGATTGGCAGGCACTTCATCTGATTGGCCATCCCAGCCATTTACCCTTGCCAACGGTTAAAAGAGTTTACCAACCGACATACAACCGGCCCTAAGTCAGCCGGGCAAGGCTCTATCCACCTAGCTGGTGGGTCAAGAGGCTGCTTGCTTTGCAATCACGTCGGGGTCACCAGTGTTGTTAGGGCGCTCGTGTTCTGAGTGCTGTGTGGCGCTTTGTGTTGCGCCCCCCATCAAGTCGATGGAGTCCTAACAATCTGTTGAGTGCAGAGTTGTAGGTTGCGTGCTCATATAGGGTGTGTGCAGGGGAGGGGCTGCTGGATGGCGGTGGCCCCTCCAGATTCGCTTCTTCGAATCCAATTCGCTTATCCAGTCGGAATCGAGTCGCTTTAATTATAGCATGGCTGAATATATTTCACTCATGCAAAAGCGACGCAACGATCCGACTGAGTCATCTAGCGGCCGTGTCTCAAGGCTCGTCGCCATGAGCGAGAGCGGGCCGCTACAGAATAATAACTCCACTTGATTTAGCTATTTTAAAAAACAGACCCTCAATTGTAAACTATTTAAGATCACTTTAAGATTTATAAAAATAAATATTATGTTTTAAATAAATAAATATATTTTTAGCCAACATGAACAAGGTTTTATTTATTTTCTCAGACACGAAAGAACGTTTTTACTTTATCCAATGCGAAGCATGGGTAAAGTATTGTAATCGGTCTGGCGGCAAGCACGACTTCAAAGGTAAAGACTACGGAACCCATGGACTCAATTAAGGTCACAAATTGTAGTATTCAATTAGATTGAATTTTAGCACGTGACGATTTCGACAAAAATTACCTGGGGTCTCGTCGAGAGGCCAAAAAGTGCCATTTTTTTTGGAAGTGCGTGCGGATGGATGGATGTATGTTATCGTTTTTTTCATCCACGATTTTTTCCACACCGTTGCACCAATTGAAATGAAAATGAAACATTAACATTATTTTAACAAAATGAAGCGCTGATTAGTTTTTGGTACATATCGGCCCACAAAAATTAGTACTTTATTTCGGTACTTTTTTAGTTTTTCTAAATATCTTGAAAATAACTTAACCAATTTCGATGAAATTTAATATTGTAATTGAGTACCTTGAGGACCACAAAAATGGTCATATAAAATTTTTTGTAAAATTATATTTTAAAGTACTTTACCCTTGACTACGATAGTTCATTGAATAAAGTTTAGCAACGATCCGTTGCAGTTTATTTATGTTTGGCTTGATTTTTGAACCTTTAAACAAATGTAATAAAGATGATCAAGTTTGAATTTTAGCTCTTAATCTCAATGGACCAAAACTACGTGTGAAATTTGGTTTCGATATTAACACTAGTTTTTGAGCTAGCTCGTCCACAAAAATTTGGTAACGCACAGACTAACTAACGTAACTAACAGACATTTTGACAAAACACTTATTATCTGGAAAAATATAATTTTTTCGATGTTCACTTATTAGAGCTTTTTGTAGAGCAAAATCCCTTGGTTTCGCTCAATTTTTTTTTATTCAAAATAGTTTAAGCCGTTTTTGAGATATTTTGAAAAAAAGACGGAAAAAAACTCTGTATGGTAAGGTAAAAATTAAACTTTCTGAAAAATTAATTAATATCTTGGATGAAATTATTTTTTTCGAGCTGATTATTTATCATATCAATATCACTCTTATCTTGGAATTTCTCTATTTTGTTCCGAAAACAAAAGACGAAAAATATAATAACGTAGGTACTTAGCTCAGGTTAAGATTATTATTATCCTAATCAATGAACATCTTTTCCTTATTTTTGCCATCAAAATATTATTAGAAAACATTCATTATAATCAATGACCCACTCAGATACATAATATCGCCACCAATAATTGCAGAGATTGTAATCTTGCAACATTTTTGAACTTTGTATAATATATATGATATAATAGATATTAATTAATAAAATAAAGGGAGTGTAGTTTCACAGTGAATGAAATAAAACTCAAAGAGGTTTATACAAACTCAATATATTTCGGATTTTTAAAAAATTGTGATCGCACGTTCAAATATTATTAGTTTTACAAAAGAGAAACAAAGAGGTTGTCCTCTGCTTGATGCAAATAAACATACACACAAATATATCTAGATGATATATCTGCATATATATTATTTATTTGTTTGAGACTATAGTTTCGAAGACTTGGTGTTCATCATCAGTCTTTTTACTTTATTTAATTATAAATATTATTTAACATGGGGTCAATGGATATTGAAAATTTTCGATCTTTACATATCTGGGAGCCAGTTAAAATAAAAGAGTTAAGTAAAGGTAGACAATTTTCAATATCCATACGGTATTGACCCCATGTTAAATAATATTTATAATTAAAAAATACTGATGATGAGGGCCAAGTCTTCGAAACTCCTGATGATGGGCTCATAACTAAGGCATTTGATAGAGTCAATCACTCCTACCTTATAAAGAAATTATCATTATATGGTTTTCACGGTTCACTTCTTACCTAACTAACAGAACGCACATTGTTAAACTAAAATCCTATAGCTCCTACCCTTTTACTGCCTCCTCAGGTGTTCCTCAAGGCTCTCATTTGGGCCCTTTTCTATTCAATCTTTTCATTAACGATATTTCTCTCCCGTTAAATAACATTGACTTTCTGATGTTTGCTTATGATCTCAAAATCTTTCATAGGGTTGAAACATCTATGGACTGCATGTTTTTGCAAGAGAAACTAAATGAAGTTCAAAAGTGGTGTAATACCAACTCTATGACTTTGAACATTGGTAAATGTAATGTTATCTCATTCAATAGAACCAGAAACGATATAACTTATGCATAATCGATAGATGGTGTTGCGATTAATAGATGTACTATTGTCAAGGATCTGGGCATTTATTTCGACAAATCATTGACCTTTCGGTATAATATTGATAGCATTGCTAATAGAGCTAATAGATTACTGTTTTTTATATTAAGACATTCTAAGGATTTTAATATAACAACCACTACCTTACTTTATACATCCCTAGTCCGCCCAATATTAGAATATGCTACAGTCATCTGGTCACCTTACTACAATAGTTACATAGGACAACTCGAAAAAATTCAAAATAAATTTCTAAGACTGTTAGGCTGTAGACTGGGTTATACATATCGCGACGCTCCAATAAATGATCTTTCCATTCAATTAAACTTATCTTCTTTGGAATTAAGACGCTCAAAATTTGATCTAATATTTCTTTATAAGATTATAAACAACATGACTAGTTGTAACGAACTATTAGAATTGATCAATTTCCATATACCTAGCAAATCAACCCGTTTCTGTCCATTATTTTACACCCCAACCTCTGTTACAAATTATATGTATAACTCACCAATTAACAGACTTCATCGACTTGGAACCAAAGTTAGTTGCCAGGTTGACTTCTTCAGTGATAGTCTGAGAACTTTTAGGTCCAAGCTCTCTAGCATATTATAGTGTGGGTAAATCAAATCTTAATTAATTGGCGTTAATTGTGTTTTTTGACATGGTTGATCGAAATGATTTAAATTTATATTTATGTTCTGATATTATGATTTAAATTTATATAATTTATTTTAAGTTTACTTTGTTTTATATTTATATTTAATTATATTAGATTTATGTTGTGTTCTGAATTTATATTTTAAATTTATATAAATTGTACTAAGTTTGTTTATTGTTTTGTGTGTTTATATCTACTTATATTAGATCTGAAGTAACCCATGCAATAGACCAATTAAAAAACTGCAAATCTCCAGGAAGAGATCAAATTACAGCAGAGATACTGAAAAATATGGGAGATATAGGAATATCAAGAATTAGTGATATTTGCAGCAGGGTGTGGGAAACTGGAAAATGGCCGGATGACTGGGTGAGTTCGGTTTTTGTCCCAATACACAAGAAAGGACCCAAAAACATTTGTGATAATTACAGGCTTATTGCTCTGATACCTCATGCAAGTAAAATAATGTTGTCTATCATCCATGAAAGGCTTAAGTACTACGTTGATTGGCAAATCCCACCTAACCAGACGGGTTTCGTTAAAGGTAAAGGAACTCGCGAACAAATATTGAACATAAGACTCATAATTGAAAAAGCAAGGGAGTTCTATATACCAGTTTATTTTTGCTTTGTAGATTACTGCAAAGCATTTGACAGCCTTCAATGGCCAAAACTTTGGGAGATTTTAGGGAAAATGGGGGTCCCACAACATCTGATTTTATTAATAAAGAGTCTATACGACAACAACTCTGGTGTGGTCCGGATCGAAAACAGTTTGTCAGATGAGTTTAGCATAGGCAGAGGGGTGCGTCAGGGGTGTATTTTGTCGCCTACTCTCTTCAACATATATGGAGAATATGTCATGCGGATGGTCTTGGAGGGATGGAATGGTGGCGTCTCTGTGGGGGGTGTGAAGTTGACTAACTTGAGATATGCAGATGATACAGCCCTGCTTGCAAACTCGGAAGAAGAATTAGTCCAGCTCCTTGGGAGACTTGAAAAAGTAAGCAGAGAGTATGGGCTGGAGATAAATCATACCAAAACTAAGATCATGATTATCGACCGAGCGAATAACAACATGTCCAACATTAGAAGAATCGATGGTTACGATGTGGTCGATCACTTCATATATCTTGGGTCCATGATAACCAACAAGGGCGGATGTGACGATGAAATCAACAGGCGTGTTCAGATGGGGAGATCTGTGATGACGAAACTAAAAAAATCTGGCAGGATAACAGCCTAACTATCAACACTAAAAAACTAATAGTTAAATCACTGGTCTTTCCTGTCATGTTGTATGCGTCAGAAACATGGACAGTGAAGAAGGTCAACCGCAGAAAAATTGATGCCTTCGAGCTATGGTGCTGGAGGCGAATGTTACGTATTCCCTGGACAGCGCGGCGAACAAACGTCTCGATTCTTAAGCAAGTGCGGGCTGACCAGCGTCTGTCAAGTATTGTGCTCACAAGAGTCATGAGATACTTTGGCCATCTTACTCGTGCCAGTGATGGGTTGGAGCGGATCGTGATCCAGGGAAGAGTTGAGGGTTCACGGAGAAGGGGCAGATCTCCGGCCAGATGGACCGATCAAATAAGGGAGGGGACCGGCGCGAGCTTCCAGGGTGCTTCGACGGTGGCCCGCAATCGTTCCAAATGGAGAGCAGTGATCCGCAAAATAAAATCTGTGGGCGTGTGGAGTCAGTAGGGTCACGTAACTTCTGCAAAGAAGAATGCGACTTCAGAAGAAGAGAGATATTAGATTTATAATCTTGTTCTGAATTTATATTTCAAATTTATATAATTTGTATTAAGTCTATTTATGTTTTTTTTTTTTTTTTTTTTTTTATATATATTTAACTAATAATCTATAATTTTTTTTTTTTTTTTTTTTACCTTTATCATTGGACTTTGTTTTATAATTATAATATGTTTATGTTATCATTTATCTTTTCCTATTGTCTTTGTCATTTATACTTTATTTTTATATTATTTTTTTTCTCATACTTTACTATTTATATATATGTACTTGTGATTTGTGAAAAAGGGTGTGACTGCCCGTTAATAAATAAATAAATAAATAAATAACCCGAAATATATGTCGAGATAAAAAACTCAAAACATATATTTGTTTTATTTATGAAACCCACCTAGAAAAATATATTTTTACTTATTATCTATTAAAATGTTTCACCTAGAACCGACACCAAATTCTTTAAAGATTATATACAAATATATAATTTCGATATATATAGTGTGTACGAGTATGTTTATTTGCATCAAGCTGAGGACAACCTCTTTGTTTCTCTTTGTGAATCAACAACTCTGCTACTCTCGGCAAAAACAAAAACTTTTCAATTATAATTTATATGTTAGAGACTAGGGTTTCGAAGGCTTGTTCTTCATTATCAGTTTTTTAATTCTAAATATTTTATCGGTTATTTCTCAAGTGTGAAAAATTAAATTAGACACTAAACGTTTCAAAAGTGATTTGAAAAAGAAACTTTTTGAGACGTGGGATTTGGGTTCCCGGGCAATATTTCTCTCCGGCTTGTACGTATGTAAGAATGTCTTTATTGGTTCTAAGCTGACCACCAGTGAGGAAGGAACACCAAATTTTCAATATCCATACGATATTGACTCCATGAAAAACAAACATTTATAATTAAAAAAGACTGATGATGAAGACCAAGTCTTCGAAACTATAGTCTCAAACAAATAAATAATATATATACAGATATATCATCTAGATATATTTGTGTGTATGTTTATTTGCATCAGGCAGAGGACAACCTCTTTGTTTCTCTTTGTGAATCAACAACTCTGCTACTCTCGGCAAAACAAAAACTTTTCAATTATTAATTTTAACTTGTAAACTCCTGATGATGGACTAATAATCCGAAATATATTGAGTTTGTATAAACCTCTTTGAGTTTTTATTTCATTCACCGTGAAACTACACACCCTTTATTTTATTAATTATTATCATGTTTCACATAAAACCTACACCAGTTTCTCTAAGTAAAAAAATAATAGATATAGTACCTGGAGGCACCGAGCGATGCTCGGTAACTTTTTCCTTCAGTTAAAAGCTTTATTTTAATATTATTACTTTACCATACAGGGTATGGTCAAGTATTGTAATCGTGTATGAAAAAAGTGGTTTTTTTTCCTTATTTTTCGAAATATCTCAAAAACGGCTGAAACTATTTTGATTAGAAAAATTCAGCGAAACCATGGCATTTCGCTCTACAAAAAAGCTCTAATAAATAAACATCGAAAAAATTATATTTTTCGAGATAATAATTGGTTTGTCAAAATGTCTGTCCGTTAGTCTGTGCGTTATCAAATTTGTGTGGACGAGCTAGCTCAAAAACTAGTGTGAATATCGAAACCAAATTTCACACGTAGTTTTGGTCTATTGAGATTAAGAGCTGAATAGATTTTGGTGCATATCGACCCAAAATTAAAGGGGGTGGAGGGGGATTAAAAATTAAAAATATAGGCTCCAAACGGTACCAAACTCAACCAAATGAAGTCTAAAAATGCAAAAACTAACCGCCCAAAATGGGGGGGGGGGGTGTAGGGTCAAAAAATCAAAATATAGCCCCTTGTACCAAACTCAACCAAATTTTGTATGCACAATCAGTGGGCCCCCAGAATTCTAAAAATGCAAAAACTAACCCCCCCCCCCTACATGATTATAAATAATTTTATTAAATATTAAATATAAGTGAGGGGCCAGGTTGTATGGTAAAGTCAAGTGGATGGCCACATCAGAACACGTCAGCTTATTTTTAATTTAAAATTTTGATAAAAAGGTCGATTTTTATTTGAGAGCAATTTTCTAATTAAAAAAAATACAAATATATACCGCCCCCTCCCCCAGGCCGCACGACCCCATCCCCGAAACCTCGCCCTACCCCCGGATCCCTCACCACTGCACCCCACCTCCTGCACCTGTTTTGATTCAACCACATGATTCATTTTTATTCATCCAATTGTTAATAAATAAAACCTATCAAATTGTGTTATTTTTTCAGAAAATTGAGACCTGCTTATGCGAAAGATATTTTAAAATAAATTCTTGATTATTTATTATTCTATTAAATAAATAAGGTTCTTTATAAAAACAATTATAAAATGTTTATTAATATTTCTAACGTTTAGGGAGAACAAAATATGTTAAAATCCACAATCACAATACTTCTTCAAGGCCTTTGAGAATAAAGGATTAACCCGACCCATTGTCTGCCTGGGTACAAAAGGAAAAGGAAACGTTTTTTAAAACCTTAAGAATGGAATTTGTCCTACCTGAGAATAATTAATTTGATTACGAAAAAACCCATCAAAAACAATTTTGTCGAAGATGAGACCCTGACAGATCGAATTGTCACCCCAAAAAACCCCTAACCCGTGAATTTCATCAAATTCGTTAGAGCCGTTTTCAAAATAGAACTAAGATACAAATATATATATACATACATACAAAATAATTTTTGCTTGTTTAATAAGATAAGATAAGATATCTAGTTTTGTTGCTAAAACAAACACAAAAGAATTAAGAGACGCCAGTATTAAGTATCTCAGGTTACTATTTGTAATTCTAATCTATTTGATACTCTTATAATTTTTATAAATCTGTTTTAATAGCTCCTCCCACCCCCGGGAGGTATATATAAATAGGTACCTGTTCAAATACAGAATAGGATCAAGTATTAACCCTTGAATGAAATATTCAATTTCAAATATGGTTCATCTCTTCGTATTCGTTGCCGTACTGCTTATAGGGGCGCCCCTTATAGGTATGCAATATTTATTTTTAGCCGACTGAATTTTGTGTGTCTTTCCCTACTAGCAAAATAGCTGTATAATTTTAGGTTATACAACTGTTATGTTGTATTGATGTTGTATAAGCGTTATGGAGCACTTATAAAACAGCAACAAAACATAAATGTTATATAACCTAAAATTATACAGCTACTTTGCTAGTTGGGTTGTTACCTGATATCTTCGCCGATTGTTAACCGATTTTGATGATTCTTTCTGCGTTTAGATCAGTATAGCTCTAAGATAGTCAGGATACCTAACTATTTATTTATTTTATGTATGTTCAGAAAGAATTTTTTACCACGTGGACCGATTTCGATGATTCTTTTTTTATTGGAAAGGGAGTACCTTGGGGGTGGTCCCATATTAATTTGGTCAAGTTCTGTTGATATGATCAATGACGAAATAACGGAAATCTCCAATTCTTATGAGCAAATAATCGAAATTATAATAAATAAAATCTTTTATAAAATAAGTTGATGTGTTCTGATGTGGCCATCCACTTGACTTTACCATACAAGCTGGCCCCTCACTTATATTTAATATTTAATAAATTTATTTATAATCACGGAGGTTAATTTTTCCATTTTTAGACTCCTGGGGGCCCACTGATTATGTATACAAAATTTGGTTGAGTTTGCTCAAATGGGCTAGATTTTTAATTTTTAACCCCCCCCTCCACTCCCCTTTAATTTTGGGTCGATATCCGCCAAAATCTAATCAGCTTTTAATCTTAATGGACCAAAACTACGTGTGAAATTTGGTTTCGATATTCACACTAGTTTTTGAGCTAGCTCGTCCACAAAATTTGGTAACGCACAGACTAACAGATATTTTGACAAAACAATTATTATCTCGAAAAATATAATTTTTTCGATGTTCACTTATTAGAGCTTTTTTGTAGAGCGAAATGCCATGGTTTCGCTCAATTTTTTTAATCAAAATAGTTCTAGCCGTTATTGAGATATTTCGAAAAAAATAATGAAAAAAACCCACTTTTTTCATGCACGATTACAATACTTGACCATACCCTGTATGGTAAAGTAAAAAGCCACTTCAACCACTTTATTTGTAAACTCATCTGTTTTGTTATGATTTAGACACATGTTAATTAAAAACAAACAAAAAAATTTTTTTTTTTTTTTTTTTATAAATTTTATTAAACCAATTATTTTACATTAATTAATGTATACATTGTATTTTGCTTCGATTCCGGAGATAACTTCTCCACCATCGAGTGTCCTTGATTTATCTTTAGTCCTTGTTTTTATTAAGAGGAAAAATCTAATTAGATAAAAAAACCTCTTTTCCGATAATTATTTCAATTCCATTATTCCCCAATCAAATCGATTGATCTCCTCCATCTATCGTTTTTCTTTTCTCACCAACAAAAAATTCCTAATTTTAATATATATATATTCATATTTGATATAACCTATTAGTGGGTTTTAAAATTAAAAAAACCAATTAAAAATAAAAGATAATTGAAAAGAATGTAAACAAACTTTTTTATTGAGATTTTCATCTGTCAATAATTACTTTAATTAAGAAAAGATCAATTATGATGAAATTTGTCGAGGTCCAGACCTAGCCAGATCGTTTTCTCATCCTCAAAATTTGTTAATAGAATTTGTTTCATCAAAATCGGTAGAGTCGTTTTCAAAATAGAACTAAGATACAAATAAATATACAAATAAATATATAAACAATTTTCGCTCCTTTAATGAGAGTAGATAGATAATAAGATAAGATATTTTATTTATTTATTTATTTATTTATTTAAAAACAATGCTCTGAGGTGGCTACCTCGTAGAGCAGAAACAGAAAGAATATATATACAAATAGTATCATTTAAGTAAGCAAACATAACATATATAACATTTAAATGAGCAAACAGAAAGAATACATACATATAGTAACATTTAAATGAGAAACAGAAAGAATATAGATATAGAAACAGAAAGAATATAGGTATATAGTAAGATTTAAATGAGCAAGACTCTCCCAGCCCAGTGAGCAACCCAGAGTCAGCACAAGCAGGCGAATAGACCAGTGACACATTACTCCAACCCAGCTCCCCCGAGAAGATGCACCCTGAGTGAGCGATGAAAAGATGATGTAGAAAGCGATGTTCGGATATTTAATGGCAATGTATTCCACAACCGAGCCGAGCTGACGACAAAGGATCTAGTGGCGATCTCAGTACGATGATTTGGAATATGGATTTGTATGCCGTCAGCTCTTAATACCCGATTATGGATGGATGATTTGAAAGTGAACATGTTGTATATGTATTTGGGGTGAAATGTGCTGAATAGTTTGTAAATGAACCTGCCAAGCACGTAGAGGCGTCTCTGGGAAGCCCTAAGCCAGCCAAGCCGACCGTAATATGGCGTAATATGCGCATGCCTCGGGACATCAAAAATGAACCGTACGCATGAATTCATCGCAACATCAAGACGAGCCGCGCGGGCCCCAGAGACGTCCCCACACACGAGACAACAATAATCAAATATTGGCATGATCAATGAATTTACCAAGTGCGCGCGAGTAGTCACAGGAATGAGGTGCCTTATTTTTATGAGCCGATGGAGACCCCAGAAGACCCGCCGTGATGTAGCATTTATCTGATCAGTCCATTTGAGGGAGGAATCAAAAATGACACCTAGATTTGCAGCAGACCTCGAGTAAACAATCTCAATTCCATCGACCTCCACTCGAGGGGAATCAGCAAGTAGCAGTCTTTCAATATAGGAAGGGCCCCCAATAAAGAGAGCCTTGGTCTTTAGATATTTAATATAAGATAGATAATTTATTTAATTAGAATATAGAGTATAAAAATTTACAATGTAAAATTATTTTTTCAGCCCAATGCGTATCGAATGATTGTGTTGAAAATGACGGCTACACCAAATACGAGTCCGGTCGATACAAATTATACCAGACCAGGTTAACATGGAAAGAAGCCAGAACCGTATGCGAGAGGGACGGCGGGTATCTCGCGGTTATTGCCGGGAAAACAGAGGCCGCATTTTTAGCCCAAGTCGTCGAGTCGAGTACAGACGATGTGATTTGGGTGGGATTCAACGATTTGGCAACCGAGGGCGAATTTGTTGATGTTTTTGGTAAATATTAAAAACTAGCTGCAAGGCCCGCCCCTGGACCCCCAACCCTCATACCCCACTCCCACCAACCACACCACCCCATTACGTCCCACCCCCGCTCCATGCACCCGTGCCCAACCACCGCCTCCACCCCACTACGCCTCTGGATCCTCACCTGAACCCTCACTCCTCACTGTACAACCCCACCCCCGTGCCCCCCACCCTGCCCCACACCACCACCCCGCAACCACCCACCCCACTACACCTCTGGACTTTCACCTAAACCTCCACTCCACCCTGCACCCCCCGGACCCTCCACCCCTGCACCCCACCCCGCACCATTACTCCACCCCCGCATCCAGTTTTTTTTTCATTTCTAGCCTTCTAGTGACCCACAGATTATGTATACAAAATTTGGTTAAGTTGGATCTAAGGCTAAGAATTTTTTAATCCCCCCCCCCCATTTTGGGTGGCTAGTTTTTGTATTTCTAGCCTTCTAGTGAACCACAGGCAATCAATTCAAAATTTCGTTGAGTTTGGTCAAAGATCAAGGATTTTCATATTTTGACCCTCCCCCCCCCTAGGTGTTTTTTTGAGGGATGTATATATATATACACACGGTCGGGTTGTCGAAAACGGCTCTAACGATTTGGATGAAATTCACTGGTTAGGAGGGTTTTGTGTTGGACATTCGATCTGTCACAGTCTCTTCTTCGGCTAAGTTGTTTTTGATGGGTTTTTTGTTAATTGAAATAATTATTCACAGGTGGTTGTCTCGATAAAAATGTTTATTTATATTTTTATTCAATTTCCTTTTAATAAATAATTGGTTTTTTAATTTTATATCCCACAATAAGATTATTACAATTATTATTATATATTAAAAATTGGCCAATTTAATTGATTAGGATTGATGAAAAATCGGGAAAGATGTTTTTTTATATATAATTAGTTTTTTTCCTCTTATTAAAAACAAGGACTAAAAAGATGTTGGCAAGCTCAAGCAGATCAAGGACAGTCGATGGTGGGGAAGTAATCTCCGAAGTCGAAGCTCAAATACATTAATTCATGTAAAATAATTGGTTCAATAAAATTTAAATGATTAAAAATCGAGTTTTAAATCCCACAAATATTAATTTGACAATTTAATTGATGAACTCAAAAATTGATATTTAATTAAAAAAAAATTATACCGTATTTATTTATATACCTATATACACATAATCTGTAAACCACTGAAGGATAGAAATGCAAAAACTTGGTGCGTGGGCGGGGTGGGTGCAGGAGGTGTGGTGAAGTGAGGGGGTGGGGGTTCGGGGATTAAAATATAGCTATTAACTGAAACAAATATTTACCGAGCATCGCTCAGTGGCCAGGTACTTTATAGTTATACCAGAAGTCAAAAAATCCAAAAACTAACCCCTCCCCCTACATGATTATAAATAATTTTAAGGGCCAGGCTGTATGGTAAAGTCATGTGAATGGCCACATCAGTTTATTAATTTTTTAACCGACTTCAAAAAAGGAGGAGGTTCTCTATTCGATTGAATTTTTTTTTTTTTTTTTTTGTGCCTATGTTACCTCATATCTCCGCCAATTCTGAACCGATTTTGAAAATTTTTTTTGCATTGGGTCCAGTCTAGCTTCCGATTGGTCCCATTTTTTTCGTTTTTTTTCATAGGTATTAGACCTTTTTTATTAGGTTTGTTTAGACCTAACCTCTTTGTTTATGAACCGATTTCGATGGTTCTTTTTTTATCCGAAAGGTGTCTTAGGGATGGTGTCATATTAATTTGGTCAAGTTCTTGATGATATGATCACTATTAATAACATCACTAAAAAGAGAAAAATAAAAATAATTTTTAAGAAAAAATAAAACCGACTTCAAAAATTAAATGCAACAAACAAAATACACCAAAAGGTATAAAATAATTATTATCTTATTTAGTTACAACTAAACGACGAAATATTAACATGAAATTACTTTTTGAAGTCGGTGCCAAACAAACTATACCTATAAGCGAGCATACCCGCCAAACGTACTAAGTAAGATCCGTCGAGTGCGATTCATAAAAGGTATAGTGTTTGGCACCGACTTCAAAAAGTAATTTCATGTTAATATTTCGTCGTTTAGTTGTAACTAAATAAGATAATAATTGTTTTATACCTTTTAGTGTATTTTATTTGTTGCATTTAATTTTTTGAAGTCGGTTTTTATTTTTTCTTAAAAATTATTTTATTTTTCTCTTTTTAGTGATGTTATTAATAGTGATCATATCATCAGAACTTGATCAAATTAATATGGCACCATCCCCAAGACACCCCTATCGGATAAAAAAAGAACCATCGAAATCGGTTCATAAACAAAGAGGTTAGGTCTAAACAAACCTAATAAAAAAGGTCTAATACCTATGAAAAAAACGAAAAAAAAATGGGACCAATCGGAAGCTAGACTGGACCCAATGCAAAAAAATTTTCAAAATCGGTTGAGAATTGGCGGAGATATGAGGTAACATAGGCACAAAAAAAAAAAAAAAAAAATTCAATCGAATAGAGAACCTCCTCCTTTTTTGAAGTCGGTTAAAATACACTAAAAGGTATAAAATAATTATTATCTTATTTAGTTACAACTAAACGACGAAATATTAACACGAAATTACTTTTTGAAGTCGGTGCCAAACATATACCTTATAAGCAATCGCACTCGCCGAATCTTACTTAGTACGATCCGTCGAGTGCGACTCGCTAATAGGTATAGTTGTTTGGCACCGACTTCAAAAAGTAATTTCGTGTTAATATTTCGTCGTTTAGTTGTAACTAAATAAGATAATAATTATTTTATACCTTTTAGTGTATTTTTATATTTGTTGCACTTAATTTTTTGAAGTCGGTTTTTATTTTTTCTTAAAAAATTTTTATTTTTCTCTTTTTAGTGATGTTATTAATAGTGATTATATCATCAGAACTTGACCAAATTAATATGACACCATCCCTAAGACACCCTTTCGGATAAAAAAAGAACCATCGAAATCGGTTCATAAACAAAGAGGTTAGGTCTAAACAAACCTAAACAAACCTAATAAAAAAGGTCTAATACCTATGAAAAAAAATCGAAAAAAAATGGGACCAATCGGAAGCTAGACTGGACCCAATGCAAAAAAAATTTTCAAAATCGGTTGACAATTGGCGGAGATATGAGGTAACATAGGCACAAAAAAAAAAAAAAAAAAAAAAAATTCAATCGAATAGAGAACCTCCTCCTTTTTTGAAGTCGGTTAAAAATACACTAAAAGGTATAAAATAATTATTATCTTATTTAGTTACAACTAAACGACGAAATATTAACACGAAATTACTTTTGAAGTCGGTGCCAAACATATACCTTTTATGAATCGCACTCGACGGATCTTACTTAGTACGTTTGGCGGGTACGCTCGCTTATAGGTATAGTTTGTTTGGCACCGACTTTAAAAAGTAATTTCGTGTTAATATTTCGTCGTTTAGTTGTAACTAAATAAGATAATAATTATTTTATACCTTTTAGTGTATTTTTATATTTGTTGCACTTAATTTTTTGAAGTCGGTTTTTATTTTTTTCTTAAAAATTTTTATTTTTCTCTTTTTAGTGATGTTATTAATAGTGATTATATCATCAGAACTTGACCAAATTAATATGACACCATCCCTAAGACACCCCCTTTCGATAAAAAAAGAACCATCGAAATCGGTTCATAAACAAAGAGGTTAGGTCTAAACAAACCTAAACAAACCTAATAAAAAGGTCTAATACCTATGAAAAAAATCGAAAAAAAATGGGACCAATCGGAAGCTAGACTGGACCCAATGCAAAAAAAATTTTCAAAATCGGTTGACAATTGGCGGAGATATGAGGTAACATAGGCACAAAAAAAAAAAAAAAAAAAAAAATTCAATCGAATAGAGAACCTCCTCCTTTTTTGAAGTCGGTTAAAAATACACTAAAAGGTATATAGTTATCTTATTTAGTTACAACTAAACGACGAAATATAACACGAAATTACTTTTTGAAGTTGGTGCCAAACATATACCTTTTATGAATCGCACTCGACGGATCTTACTTAGTACGTTTGGCGGGTACGGCTCGCTTATAGGTATAGATTGTTTGGCACCGACTTTAAAAAGTAATTTCGTGTTAATATTTCGTCGTTTAGTTGTAACTAAATAAGATAATAATTATTTTATACCTTTTAGTGTATTTTTATATTTGTTGCACTTAATTTTTTGAAGTCGGTTTTTATTTTTTCTTAAAAATTTTTATTTTCTCTTTTTAGTGATGTTTTTAATAGTGATTATATCATCAGAACTTGACCAAATTAATATGACACCATCCCTAAGACACCCCCTTTCGGATAAAAAAAGAACCATCGAAATCGGTTCATAAACAAAAGAGGTTAGGTCTAAACAAACCTAAACAAACCTAATAAAAAAGGTCTAATACCTATGAAAAAAAATCGAAAAAAAAAATGGGACCAATCGGAAGCTAGACTGGACCCAATGCAAAAAAAATTTTCAAAATCGGTTGACAATTGGCGAGAGTATATGAGGTAACATAGGCAAAAAAAAAAAAAAAAAAATTCAATCGAATAGAGAACCTCCTCCTTTTTTGAAGTCGGTTAAAAATACACTAAAAAGGTATAAAATAATTATTATCTTATTTAGTTACAACTAAACGACGAAATATTAACACGAAAGTACTTTTTGAAGTTGGTGCCAAACATATACCTTTTATGAATCGCACTCGACGGATCTTACTTAGTACGTTTGGAGGATATGCTCGCTTATAGGTATAGTTTGTTTGGTATCGAATTCAAAAAGTAATTTCATGTTAATATTTCGTCGTTTAGTTGTAACTAAATAAGATAATAATTATTTTATACCTTTTAGTGTATTTTATTTGTTGCATTTAATTTTTTGAAGTCGGTTTTTATTTTTTTCTTAAAAATTATTTTTATCAATTATTTCAGGTTGTCCAATGCCAGAGCTGATTTGGAGTCCGGGTAATCCAGATAATTGGTTAAATGAAGATTGCGTTAATATTGATAAACTTGGAATTGTAAACGATTTGCATTGCGAGACTACCGCCCACTTCCTTTGCGAGAAATCATCCTAATCAATCAATCAATCAATCAATCAATTCGCTTTTCACAAAAAAACAAAAAATAAATAAAAAACCTTAAATACCTACTTATTTTCCTATAAAGCAACAATTTAATTTTAAACTGTTTCAAAATGTATAAAAATGATTCAAAATAAAATAATAAATAAATAAAGATCCTTTTTTTTTTTTTTTATTTTTTACTCTAGACCTGATGTTTTTTTTTTAATTTTGTGCTTGTATACCGGGTGAGTTTTTATCTTGAGACAGCCTTTTAAATTATATGGAAAAAAGTTTATTTATATCAGGTAGAACAAGCTTTCAAGGGTATTTCGAGGTCAAGTTCTGTTTATTAAATAGAAACCTATATGTTTCTGTACATATTCTGAATCTACAAAAAAAAAACCGAACAACTTTCATAGGAACTATTTTTTTATACGACATCAAATAAAAAAAAAAATTAAATCAATTAGATCTCAAAAAAATTCTAATAATTATTTTTAACAATCATCAACTTAATTATCAAAAATTTAATTTATAATAAGAATAGTCCAGATTAATTTGCAGCAACGCTGACCTAATGCTGCCGACAGGGGCGCTGATGCAGGCGCTGATCCAGACCTCTGATTTGGGGGGGGGGGGGGCGGTCGGCAGCCACTGAGTTTTACCCGCCCCCCCCCTTAATGAAAAATTGATCCTATCTCAAACTAAATAAAAAGAGCATTATATTTTTAAATTCAGTTACTTTTTCAACATTTTTAATAGAGATGGCAAAAATCGTTCTTTTTAGGGAATAGTTCTTTTATAGTTCGTTCATTATATGGAACTAGTTCAATTCAGGGAGTGGCCGATGTATATAAGATCTACTTTTTTTATCTCGAAAGTGTGTCGCGATCGAATTGTCCAAGAGGGGGGGGGGTCAGAGAGGCCCCCCCCCCCCCACATAGAACTTTTTTCAATTTTAAAATTTAATGTTATAAAAAAAAAAATATTTTTGAAATGAACATATAAAAAATGTCGCCCCCCTGGATCCGCGCATGCGCTGATGCCGTTGGTATATTTGTGTTTTGAGTCGAGATAAATCGAGGCAAATTTGAAATATAATTGTAATTTTAACTCGAATTTTGAAATGAAAGACTCCAATTGATTTTAAATTAAGAAACATTAAATATATTGATAATTATTCCTCCCCCCCCCCCCTTCACCACTCAAAAATTAAATATTCAATTCGCTTTTCTTTGCGCACAGAAGAAGAAATTAATCACATCTTATTTGATTTATATTTTATATATTATTTGTTTATTTTTTTAATAATTTGACACTTTTTATATAATTTTTTAAAAATCTAAATTTTGTTATTCTTATTTTTTGATTTTTACAAAATTGAACGACTTAAGACACCATGCCCATATGATTTCTCATACTCAATACTGGATGGAGCAGCCTGTCATACAAACAACACCTGATCTCTTTTAAATATTTGGAGCCTTATATCGATTATCGATCCCAAATTTAAAAAAAATGATATAATATAATTCTCCTCCTCACACGATCCCACCTATTTAAATAAATCTATTTCCACACAAAAAATATCACAATGCTGTAGATTATAGAAGAAAAAAATACTTCCAGATTCATATCTAGAGCCTCATTTCTGTAGTTGTGTCAGGACGAAAATGAGGCGAAACTTTTAAGAGACTATGTATTTTCAGGAGTTTACAGGTATACATTTGGAGTGTGGTTTTTTAAAAGGAATAAAAATTTTGGACTGAGACGCCGCCCGCCAGGGCACCAGCCCGGAGCTTCGAAGGCATGCACGAAAAGCTCGTTATTAAATAAATAATTGAATAATAATTTAATCATTTTGAGACAATGTACTGTGACTTTCTAGAATGTGTATCGCAAGTCTTCTGGACGAAACATCTTTCATGCTCCATTTTTATTATGGTAATACACTAAGGGTGAACCGCGATTGGAATTAGGTGTACACCGTCTTTGGAATTATTTTGGAATTCATTAAATAATCTATTGTCATCTATTGGCTTCTACTTGGAAATGAAAGTGAAAGTGGAAGTAGGTGTACACGATTTTACGTCGCGGTTCACCCCTCGGTAATACAATATAACTATTTACTGGATTGACACGAGAAATATTTTTTTTTTAAACTCAAGAATTTTAACTAATTCAATTAAGTAGATAATAATCTCTTAAATCGGTGTATAATGAAGTTTTAAGATCATTGTTAAACACTTATTTTCATTGTTGTGACTTTTCGATTTAATAAATAGTACCTGGAGCCACCGAGCGATGCTCGGCAACTTTTTGCTTGAGTTAAATGTTATATATTAATATTATTTTTAATTTAAAATTCTGATAAAAACCACCCCGTCACTGCACCTCACCCCCATAGCAGCCCGGCTACGCCCCTGGACCCCCGCCCCATACCGCACCCGCACACCACACCCCCGCCACGCCCCCTGGACAACCACCCCCGTACCGACCCTCACTATGCCCCCTGGACCCCGAACCCGCCACTCCACCAACCCTGTACCCCACCTCCTGCACCACCCACCCCCACCCCCAGTTTTTGCATTTCTAATTTTCTAGTGGCCCACAGATTATGTATAAAGTATATATAGGTATATAAATAAATTCCGTATAATTATTTTTTGTAAATTAAATAACAATTTATCGAGTTTTATAATAATCAATTAAATTGGCAAATTCTTCTTATTAACTCTTTGTGGGATTTAATACTCGGATTTATAATCAATTAAATTGTTTAATTTTAATATATATATATTAATATTTGCTATAACCTATTAGTGGGTTTTAAAATTAAAAAACCAATTAATAAATA
Organism: Forficula auricularia; assembly: GCA_024734495.1. Taxonomy (NCBI): domain Eukaryota; kingdom Metazoa; phylum Arthropoda; class Insecta; order Dermaptera; family Forficulidae; genus Forficula; species Forficula auricularia. The sequence goes on from JALMQS010000108.1 coordinate 3,448,810, forward strand.
AATGATAATTGAAAAAAATGTAAACAAACTTATTTATTGATATTTTCATCTATCAATAATTACTTTAATTAAGAAAAGATCAATTAAGATGAAATTTGTCGAGGTCCAGACCTAGCCAGATCTCTTTCTCATCCTCAAAACTTGTAGAGTTGGTTTCATCAAAATCGGTAGAGCCTTTTTCAAAATAGAACTAAGATACAAATATATATATACAAACAAATATATATATATAAACAATGTTTGCTCGTTTAATAAGAGTAGATAGATAGATTAGAAGATTCTCATTTATAAGAAGATACACCTATCATAAATTGCTCATGAGTCCAAAACTTTTCTGATAATAATGGAAAAAAATTCAAATAAAAACGTTTTCTTATTTTTTTTTTTATAACAATTGTATTTATTTTTTTATTATAATAATACAATCAAAAACATTATTATACAATTCAATACTTATAAATAAATATATAATTTTATATATATAGTGAAAAAATTGATTGTTTTTATAATTCAGATAAATAAAAAAAAAAAATTTCAAACGTTTAATAAAACCCAGAGTATAATTGAATTTAAAGCACGATTTGAAATTCCATTGATATAGATAGGATAGAAATTTTCCCAAAACGACGATTGAGTTTTATTAAACGTTTGAAGATTATTTATTTTAAAATATTTGTATTTGTAAAATTTTATAGTTATATGTATGTAAAAAACACTCATCTAAAGAATTATATATCACAATATTATTGTAAACAATGTTACTGCTCAGTTCAATAATAAATAACCTTCTTAGTCTAAGAGCTAGCAACGTCGCGAAAAAGTTTATTCTCAACCGGCTAATCCTTCGATATTTGCCTTTCTTAAGCCCGGTTCACACCAGGCGTTTTTCGCTGATGGCAGCCTTGATGGCTTTCCTTGAGGGCTTGGCTGCCGCTAGATGTCGTGATAGATTTTTAGTTGTTGGCTTCACACTCTGCTATTTGCAGTAAGGCTGGATTTATTCTAAAAGGAGGATCAGATGCGTGCGCACACAATCGCTCAGCAGTTGTCAAAAAAAAAATGGCTGGCAATAATATAATTGGAGAGGTTATTAATCGTAGACGAACTGCAATTATTGCTTTTTTATTAATTTGTGAAAAACGGCGAAAACAAAAACGTTTGAACAATCCGCCCAGACTGTGGTGTCGTCCATGGTTATTGCGGCTTCCCGATTGGTTTACCATGCGCATGTCACCCACGTGATAAAATACTGCTTTCCGATTGGTTCTCTCCCTAATTTTCCAAGCAATCTATCAGGAGAAAAAAATTTTTAAGAAAAAAATAAAAACCGACTTCAAAAAATTAAATGCAACAAATATAAAAATACACTAAAAGGTATAAAATAATTATTATCTTATTTAGTTACAACTAAACGACGAAATATTAACACGAAATTACTTTTTAAAGTCGGTGCCAAACAAACTATACCTATAAGCGAGCGTACCCGCCAAACGTACTAAGTAAGATCCGTCGAGTGCGATCCATAAAAGGTATATGTTTGGCACCAACTTCAAAAAGTAATTTCGTGTTAATATTTCGTCGTTTAGTTGTAACTAAATAAGATAATAATTATTTTATACCTTTTAGTGTATTTTTATATTTGTTGCATTTAATTTTTTGAAGTCGGTTTTTATTTTTTTCTTAAAATTATTTTTATTTTTCTCTTTTTAGTGATGTTATTAATAGTGATTATATCATCAGAACTTGACCAAATTAATATGACACCATCCCTAAGACACCCCTTTCGGATAAAAAAAGAACCATCGAAATCGGTTCATAAACAAAGAGGTTAGGTCTAAACAAACCTAATAAAAAAGGTCTAATACCTATGAAAAAAAATCGAAAAAAAAATGGGACCAATCGGAAGCTAGACTGGACCCAATGCAAAAAAAATTTTCAAAATCGGTTGACAATTGGCGGAGATATGAGGTAACATAGGCACAAAAAAAAAAAAAAAAAAAAAAATTCAATCGAATAGAGAACCTCCTCCTTTTTTGAAGTCGGTTAAAAATAGAACATGTTCTAATCACAAAATCCAACAAGCTAGCCAGCTTCCCAGCCCTCAGTGACGTCATTTTAAGCCTCTGGATCCAGCCTAGCCAGCCATCTAGATTTCCATCAACAAAAAACGCCTGGCGTGAACCGGGCCTAAGAAAGGCAAATATCAAAAAATTAGGCGGTTGAGAATGACTTCTCGAAAACGTTGCTAGCTCTCGGACTATCTGTGAAATTGTTCGCCGGCCGAACTGTTCGTTAACCGGTTACCATCTCTATAGTAGGTTTTTTTTTTATATTTTTTAATAAACTACAAATTATAGATGGATTATTTTTTTTTTCATTGGAATTATCATGTTAATAATAATTTTTTCATTATCATTTAAATACAAATTCTGAGCAGATTTTAGGTGTTGCTTGCATCTCAGATGTGGTGAATCGCCATCAGGCTCTAGTATTATATTGTAATGTTTAAAATAATCTCTTTGAATATATTGGAAATGTATTATTTATAATATGTAAATATAATAAAAAATCTTTAGTATAAAAATTGATATAGATAATTTGGCTGAGCTCTCCTGTAATATTAAGTGTCGCAAGCAGAGAAAAGAAATAGGCGCTGATATCTTGGCTTACCCCCCTCTAATATCATTTTTTTAATTTCTAGGTACAGTATTCAAAACCCAAACCGATTCATAATTAAAATAAAGACAGTTTTAAAAGATTCACGGAATGAATTAGGGGCCATCCACAAATTACGTCACACTTTCAGGGGGTGGGGGTCATAAGCTAGTCGCAGCTGGTTATTATTATAAATATATATATATATATATATATAAATTTCAATCTTATGTGCTTAATATCGGTTTGAAATATCACAGCAAGGTTTTGGTTCAAATCGATCTACCTGAAGAATCTCTTCAGTTTATTTATTTATTTTTTATTGGTCAGTAATTGTTAAGAATTAGTCTTTGATTTCAATAAATTTTTTAATTATCGTATAGATATATATACCATATCTGTGTGAAAAGTTAAATGTTGATTTATTTCTTTAATTATATTATAATTTTATAAGAAAGTATTTTTTTTTTTTTTTTTGACTTAATGATCGAGTATGCCGAGTAAACATAAACATATTTTTAAATTTTTTCTTTTTATACAACAATTAATGTAAATAAATAAAATTCAGAACAACAAAGCGGATCTAATTTCAACATTTATGATAAACTAGCTGACGCCCTGGGAGCGTGTCGTTTTATGGTTAAAATTTGTATAGATAATAATATTGATAGTTGAAAGATTTCCAAAAAGCTATTATCGGCCATCTTGTTTGTTTGCTTTTATCCCCCAGAGAGTCGCTGGCGTTGTTTCCTCGAAAAATATTTTTTACACGCCACAGATGTGATATCTATAAAAACAATATAAGTATATAAAAACACTCGTGTATTTGAATGGAATGTTGTGTGAAAATTTTAAAGAAATCGTTGAAGAACTTTAGGAGATCCTTCAACGTATCACTCAAGCGTAATAGTACATTTTTATTTATAAAAAATATAATAATAATAATAAAATAACTATTATTATTCTTCCATAAAGCAATTTGTGTTTTTAATTTTTTCTCTCGAAACGTATGCTGAGTTACCATTAAATTTGAATTTAAAGATTGTTCATTGGGAAAAGTTGTTTCAGGATACGAGTAAATCGGCGTGCGAGCTCGGCCACGGGACGAATTAAACTAACGAAATGTGAGAGATATCACTGTAAATTCAATTGTCATGTCTCTGACTTAACTTTTTTCTAGGGGGCATAGTAAAATAGGGGGCAAGTGTACGTTTGGAGGGGTTGTAAGCCAAGAGAGCGACTCCTCCTTTCAAAAGTCCCTAATAGTCCAGTCAATTGGTTCTAAAAAAAAAAAAAGGTTACCTGGAATTTTTCCGGGAGTTTTGAAAATAGTTAATTTTATAGATTTCGATGTACTCTCTCCGAATTTCAACTTTTCCACCTCGTATCTTTGCCGTTTGCGCCGCCATATTAGAAAAATGGCGAATAAAATTAGTTTTTTGACAATATCTCCCCTCCGACTCATTTCACGATAAAAACATTTATATACAAAATGAAACAAGAGAATATTTCCTACAATTTATGTAATTACCTTTTTTTTTTGTAAAATTAATAGTTTTGGCGTACAAACATTATACACCTACTCCAACCCTTGACATTTAATTTCAACTGATTACATTTGTGAATTATAAAAAAATCGCAGTTTTTCTTTTATAAAATAAAAACCACTAATCCTAGAAACTTGATTCTTATCTTATTCTGTAGAAAATTTTATTTACCAGAACGTTTACTTAGACCACCCTTTTGATAAATCTCTTAGATTTATAGATATCCTACATTTCCGAACAAGATATGATCCTAATCCTCAAAAGTGTCATCGAAAATGCTAGATATCTATAAATCTAAGAGTTTTATCAAAAAAGTGGTCCAAGTAAACGTTCAAGTCAACAAAATTTCCTAGAAAATGAGACAGAAATACAGTTTCTAGGATTAGTGGTTTTCATTTAATGAAGGAAAAACTGCGATTTTTTGAAACAATGGATCATTTCCTGTCATGGAAAATGCTGGATTTCTATAAATCTAAGAGTTTTAACAAAAATTGTCCAAGTAAACATCAAAGTCAACAAAATTTCCTAGACAATATAATAAGAATAAAGTTTCTAGGATCAGTGGTTTTCATTTTATGAACGAAAAACTGCGATTTTTTATAATTCACAAATGTAATCAGTTGAAATTAAATGTCACGTGTTGGTGTAGATGTATAATGGTTTGCAACGCTCGTACGCCAAAACTATTAGTTTTACAAAAAAAAGTGATTACATAAATTGTAGGTAATTTTCTCTAGTTTCATTTTGTATATAAATGTTTTTATCGTGAAATGAGTCGGAAAGAAAATATTGTCAAAAAACTGCTTTTAGGCGCCATTTTTCCAATATGGCGGCGCCAACGGCAAAGATACGAGGTGGTAAAGCTGAAATTTGGAAAGAGCACATCGAAATCTATAAAATTGCACATTTTCAAAACTCCCGGAAAACTTTTTAGGTAAAACTACCAAATGACTGTACTATAAAGTTCAACCAAATATAGAAATCGCTTGCTAATAAGACAAACGTGAATGAACACACAGTAATAGGTAATAGATGATAATATTATATAATTTATCACGCATTATATATTTAAAAAACAATATCCGTATATATAAGTATATATATATTTACAATCTCTCTCTATATAATTATAGGTATAGGAGTTGAGAGAGAGAATTAATTTACGGGTCAATTTCTTTGGAAATAGAGGGCACCACTTTGTCACTCCCACTCCAGGCCTCTTTTGTCTTCCCGCTCTCAATTGCAAGCGCTCGTTTGCTGTTCTGTACAAATTGCTGAAAATAAAACAAAAATGAACAATATTAGTACAGGTAGCTATTCTACGGCACGGCATCTTAAAACACGGTTTCGCTTTAACACGATAAGATAAATTGCGGGAACCATCGTATAACACTACAACCTGTAACACGGTTTCGTTCTAACACCGCAACCTGCAACACGGCTTCGCCTTAACACCGCGACCTGTAAGAGGGTTTCGTTCTAATACTGCAACATGTAACACGGCTTTGTTCTAGCACTGCAACCCGTAACATGGCCCTGTTTTAACACTGCAACCTCTAACACGGTTCCGTTCTAGCACTGCAGCCTGTAACACGGCTTCGTTCTAGCACTGCAACCTGTAATAGGGCTTCGCTCTAAAACTGCAGCCTGTAACACTGCTTAGTTCTAGCACTGCAACCTGTAACAGGGCTTCGTTCTAAAACTGCAACCTGTAAAACGGTTCCGTTCTAACACTACAACTTGTAACAGGGTTCTGCCCTATCACCGCGATCTGTAACACGGTTTCGTTTTAACACTGCAACCTGTAACAGGGTTTCGCTCTAACACGGCAACCTGTCACACGGTTTCGCTCTAACACCATAAAAAAATTGCCGCCGAAACTGATAGCCCGGGAGCTATTGACCATTTTGGAAGCTGATTTGAGAATTCAAATAAGATATCCCGAAATTCAAATTCTTATTCGAATAGAGTCGTTTTTAGGGGTAATCGACCCCTGAAGATGTCAAAAAATTCTGTAAAATCACCTCATTGATTACATATAACTCCTAAAATGTTTACTCTACAGCAAATTCCATTAGGAGCAAAATTGTAGAGGATGTAATTTTTGACATTTTTGTTTAAAGAAAAATTGAAAATAACCCCCTAAGGGTCAAAAATGAAAATTCTAGCCATTTCGACCAAATTCAACCAAATTTTGTATACAAATTCTGTGAACCCCCTGAAGGGTAGAAATGCAAACTTAGTGTTAAGTTTACAAGAAATCATAAGTTGGTGTCATCTATTCAATCCGATGGAATGGAATATTTTTAATTATATGTCAGAGGGGTTGTATTTCACCCTCAGGAATCGAACCCGAGTGCCAGTAACAGCAATCCGGGCCATCTGGCTCACCTGCAGGATGCGAACCTCTCTGACATATGAACACGCGTAAAATATTTTACTCAAAGATTGTTACCTTAATTTGTAAAATTTCGCGATATAGTGATTCTAAATTTAAACATATAGCCATCCACTCGGGTTCGAGTCCCGAGGGTGAAAAACTACCCCTCTGACATATAATTAAAAATATTCCATTCCATCGGATTGAATAGATGACCCCAACTTATGATTACTTGTAAATTTGAATCTCTTACCATCGGCAGATTAATATCTTTTATAAGTTAAGTTTGGTACAAGGGACTAGATTTTCATTTTTTGACCCTCATTCCATTTTGGGTGGTTAGTTTTTGCATTTCTAGCCTTCTGAGGGTCCCCAGAATATGTAAACAAAATTTGGTTAAGGCCTAGAATTTTTATTCCCCCCTACCCCTTTTTTTGTCTGATATAATGTTTAAAACACATTAAAAAATGGATTTTATGTTCTTTTCAGTTTATTTTCTAGTTTAATTTTTTCATTTTTTATACCTCTTCAAAATGTGGTAGATCTTTATGCCCCACCCTGTACAATACCAATATTGGCATCCGAATGAACTTTCTATGACTTTCCATTTTTGACTTATCTTATTTTAATCCTGGCAGAAAGAAAAAATGATTTTTCTGTATGAAAAAAATGCTGGATTCATGACCAAATCACCAGAATATAAATTAATGCTCTCCCCCCCCCCGCGAACTTGGTATTTATTTATTTACACCTCATCTACTTACCATGAGCCCTCTGCTCATATAATAAGGCTTCGTGATGCCGTCGTTAATTTCACAATCTTCGCAAAAGCATAAAAATATTGTATCTATCGCCATCTACAACAACAAAAAAAATATTTATTTTATTTATTCAAATAATTAAATTAAATAATATATTCCTAAATATTTAAATGTCTATAATCTAAATAATTTGTTAGTAGTAGTAGTAATAGTAGGGATACATACCTCATATACTGTGATAAAACAATGGGATACAAGATACGCGAAGATTCCAGCTAGAGAGAGAGGAACCCACGAATGTTGAACTCCAGGAACTTTCTAAAATAATAATAATAATAATAATAAATAAATAAACAATAATAGTCAAATCAATTAATATAATTTATTTTCAACAATACATAAACATAAATAAACAAATAATTGCCCATGAGGTCAGGGCCTTCTTGATTCCCACAAGCACACAATATGTGGCGCGTATTTGTTAAAAACAATCATTATTAATTTAAGTAAATTCAAAAAAACGTTAAATTATCTTTTTTTTCAAACTATGAAAATTCAGAAATCAAATATACCGGGTGAGTTTTTTTTTGAGTCTTATAACTCAAGAACAGTGGATTAAATGAAAAAAAGTTTCAAATAAAAGTTTATTTATATCAGGGGGAAACTAAACTACGGTATTGTTTGTCGACCTAGAACAAGATTTCAAGGGTATTTCGAGGTCAAGTTCTGTTTTTTAAGTGGAATTCTATATTTTTCTTTGCGCCACCATATTCTACAAAACATACTGAACAACTTCAAATTTAGGGAACGAAGAAAAGATTATTTTTATTACAGACAAAAGGATCAGCCGGGGCTCGAACCCGGGATCTTTGCATATGTACTGCAATGCTTTGTCATAAGAGGTTTACCTCCCATATCCACTAAGCTACTGATCCCCGAACCCAAACTAATACCTTTTGTCTATATGAATTATGGAATTTCTTTTTTAATCCTCTCCTCGTTCATTTTTCGCAGCGTAGGCCTTGATTCATTAATTAAACAATTAATTATTCCAGCGCCTCCCAATCGATCGCAGACCCCAAAGATCGAAAATAATTTTCTCTTCACCCGGGGCGCGACCACAACGAGGCCGTGTAAAGACTTAGTTTGGGTTCGGGGATCAGTAGCTTAGTGGATATGGGAGGTAAACCTCTTATGACAAAGCATTGCAGTACATATGCAAAGATCCCGGGTTCGAGCCCCGGCTGATCCTTTTGTCTGTAATAAAAATAATCTTTTCTTCGTTCCCTAAATTTGAATTTGTTATTAATTGTCTTTACACGGCCGCGTTGTGGTCGCGCCGCGGGTGAAGAGAAAATTATTTTCGATCTTTGGGGTCTGCGATCGATTGGGAGGCCCTGGAATAATGCTGAACAACTTTCATAAGAACTATTTTTTTATACGACAAAAAATAAACAAAATACATGAATCAATTAGATCTCAAAAAACAATCCAATTAATAATTATTCAAGTTAATTATCAAATAATAATGATCCAATATTTAATTAGTAAATAAATAATTTAATAATAATTAATAATTTTCCAACTATGTTCTGTGTCAATCCAGGGTGTAGGTATCGCAAGTCTTCTGGATGAATTCCAGTTCCGATTTCCTTATTTTTTAACAGATTTAAAACACGATAAAATGAAGCTTGTGAGGGTGTATTCCTATCAAGAAAACGCTCAGCATTCATTTCAATGGCAGCCCCACATAATACATCTTCCACATTCACCGCATAAATTAATACCATTTCAATTCTGTCTTCCACAAAAATTGCTCCATTTTTATTATGGTAATACAATACTACTGGATTGACACGAGAAATAAACTTTTTTAAACTCAAGAATTTTAAATAGATCTATTAAGTAGAAAATAATCTCTTAAATCTGAGTATAACGAAGTTTTAATTCAATATACTTTTAAGGAGTTCGGTGTTGTGACTTTTTGATTTAAATATATTTAATATATATGATAAAACTAAGCTTGAAACATATCGAACTCAAAACTCAATTTTAAGATTTAATTGATTCATGGGGGGGGGGTTGTCAGATAGGCTAGGCCGTAGCGTGATCGTTAGCTAACCAGGTACCTGGGTTCGAATCCGACTCGAGGCATCCAGCTAAACATCTGACCCCCGAGTGTAGAGACAAATTTTGAAATAATATATTAACTAGTAATTCGTAATTAGGCTTGATGGCTAAGTTAAGGCCGAAATGCCAAAAATATTTCTTAAGATTAAATTGATTCAAGTATTTTTTTTTATTTGATGTCGTATATAAAAATATAGTTTCTATGAAAGTTGTTCAGTTTTTTTTTTGTATAATATGGTGGCGCAAAGAAAAATATAGGGTTCCATTTAAAAAACAGAACTTGACATTTAAATACCCCTGAAATCTTGTTCTAGGTCGACAAACAATAGCGTAGTTTAGTTTCCTCCCTGATATAAATAATCTTTTATTTGAAATTTGTTTTCATAAAATGCACTGTTTTTGAGTTATAAGACTGTCTTAAGATAAAAAAACTCACCAGGTATAGGTATATTTTGAAAAATCTTTGGCAATTTTACAAAATGTATTCTGATAAATTTTGGAGGAATTTTATATTACACGAAATTTCTAGCTATTCTGGTATTGATCTATTTTTAATGTTTAGTCTCATTAAAATATCTGCTCGAATCCCTGTAAAGATTTTATTAAGTAGAATTAGTAAGAAAATAACAAGAGGGTGTCATCTATTAGATCCGAGACGTAATGGATTTGAGTTTAATTATATATCAGAAGAGTTATTTTTTACCTTCTAAAATAATGGCAATCTGGGCCAATTGGCTTTTCTAATATGTAAGTCGAAGGGTGAACCGCGATTGGAATTAGGTCTACAGCATTTTTGGAATTACTTTGGAATTAATTAGATAATCTATTGTCATCTATATGGAAATGAAAGTGGAAGTGGAAGTAGGTGTACACGATTTTAGGCCGCGGTTCACCCCTCCATGTAAGTATATAAAAATTCATGATGTTAGGAAAATATAGAGAAACTACTACATGTATGATGTCACTTACATTGATCATATGCACGCCCACAAGTACCGTTGAAATCACAACAAGTACTTTCCCTAAAAAGAGGACGAAATCGCCGACGGAATTGATTGCTGCAACACGCAGGGCGTTACTCGCCAAATGTTTGAACGCCTGTTTGCCAGCACGACAGAAATTGTAGCCATAAATTGCTAAAAAAAAAATTAACATAAATCTATCATTAGAAAATCACAAGTACCTAAGTTATATGTAGAGACCGGGTGAGTTTTTTATCTTAAGACAGTCTTATAACTCAAAAATAGTGCATTATATGGAAAAAAGTTTCAAACAAAAGTTTATATCAAGGGAGAAACTAAACTACGCTATTGTTTCTCGGGGTACAAGCTTTCATGGGTATTTTAAGGTGAAGTTTTGTTTTTTAAATGGAAACCTTTTTTTACTTTACCATACAGGGTATGGTCAAGTATTGCAATCGTGCAAGAAAAAAGTGTTTTTTTTTCTTCTTTTTTTCGAAATATCTCAAAAACGGCTGAAACTATTTTGATTAAAAAAATTGGACGAAACCATGGCATTTCGGTCTACAAAAAACCACCCTAATAAGTGAACATCGAAAAAATTATATTTTTCGAGATAATAATTGTTGTATTAAAATGTCTGTTTGGGTGTTAGGGTGTGCTAGGTTGTGCGTTACCAAATTTTATGGATTTGCTAGCTCAAAAACTGGTGTGAATATTGAAACCAAATTTCACAGGTAGTTTTGGAGCATTAAGAGCTAATTTTTGTGCATATCGGGGGTTAAAAATTAAAAATCCAGGCCATTTGAGTAAACTCAACCAAATTTTGAATACAAAATCAGTGGGCCGCCAGAACACTAAAAATGCAAAAACAAACCGCCCAAAAAGGGGGGGTCAAAAAATGAAATTCTAATCTCTTGGACCAAATTCAAACATATTTTGTATACATAATCAGTGGGCCTCTAGAAGTCTAAAAATCCAAAAACTAAGAGCACAAAATGGGGGGGGGTTTAGGATCAAAAAATGAAAAAATAGTCTCTTGTACCAAACTCAACCAAATGTTGTATACATAATCATTGGGACCCCAGGAGTCTAAAAATGCAAAAACTAACCTCCCTCCCCTACATGATTATAAATAATTTGATTAAATATCAAATATAAGTGAGGGGCAAGGTTGTATGGTAAAGTCAAGGGATGGCCACATCAGAACTTGTCAATTTATTATCTTTGGATATCCTAAATCTACAAAAATAAGCTTTCGTGTTCTGATGTGGCCATCCACTTGACTTTACCATACAACCTGGCCCCTTACTTATATTTAATATTTAATAAAATTATTTATAATCAGTAGGTGGGGGTTAGATTTGCATTTTTAGATTACTGTGGGCCCACTGATTATGTATACAAAATTTGGTTGAGTTTGGTACAAGAGCCTAGATTTTCATTTTTTGACCATACACCCCCCCCCCCCCATTTTGGGCGGTTAGTTTTTCATTTTTAAACTTCTGTGGGTCCACTGATTATGTATACAAAAATTTGGTTGAGTTTGCTCAAATGGCCTAAATTTTTATTTTTAACCCCCACCCCCTAATTTTGGGTCGATATGGACCAAAATCTAATCAGCTCTTAATGTCAATGCCTCAAAACTACGTGTGAAATTTGGTTTTGATATTCACACTAGTTTTTGAGCTATGTAGCTCGTCCACAAAAATTTGGTAACGCACAGACTAACTTCAGACAACTAACTAACAGACATTTTGACAAAACAATCATTATCTCAAAAAATATAATTTTTTCGATGTTTACTTATTAGGGCTTTTTTTGTAGACCGAAATGTCATGGTTTCGTTCAATTTTTTAATCAAAATAGTTGCAGGCGAGATATTTCGAAAAAAAAGAAAACACTTTTTTCATGCACGATTACAATACTTGACCATACCCTGTATAGTAAAATAAAAAAAATTTTTGAAGAAAAAATAAAAACCGACCCCAAAAAATTCAATGCAACAAATAACATACTGCTAAAAAGGTATAAAATAATTATTATCTTATTTAGTTACAACTAAACGACGGGACATCTTCACACGAAATTACTTTTTAAAGTCGAGTTGCCAAACAAACTACCACCTACTAAGCAGGCATTACCGCCAAACATTGCTAAGTAAAGATCCGTCGAGAGTGCGAATTACAGGTATAAAAGGTATATGTTTGGCACCAACTTCAAGAACATTTCGTGTTCGTCGAACGTTCATGACTTCAACAATCAGACACATACCTTTGAAGTGTATCTTATTTGTTGCTATTTGCGAAGTCGGTGCTTAAAAGACATTTTATTTCTCTTTTAGTGATGTTATTCGCCGTGATCATATCATCAAGAACTTGACCAAATCAATCTTGACACCATCCCTACAGACACCCCTTTCGGATAAAAGAACCATCGAAATCGGTTCATAAAGCAAAGAGAGTTAAGCGATTAAGCAAAGCCTAAACAAGCCTAATAAAAAAGGTCTAATACCATGAAAAAAATCGAAAAAAAATCGGGACCAATCGGAGAGCTAGACTGGACCCAATGCAAAAAAATTTTCAAAATCGGTTGACAATTGTAGCGGAGATATGAGGTAACATAGACACAAAAAAAAAAAAAAAAAAAAAAAAAAAAAAAAAAAAAAAATTCAATCGAATGCGAGAACCTCCTCCTTTTTTGAAGTCTGGTTAAAAATTGAACAACTTTCCATAGAAACTACTTTTTTATACAACATCAAATAAACAAAATATTAAATCAATTAGATCTCAAAAATTCACAAGGAGAAACAAAGAGGTTGTCCTCTGCTTGATGCAAATAAACATACACACATATATCGAGATGATATATCTGTATATATATTATTTATTTGTTTGAGACTATAGTTTCGAAGACTTGGTCTTCATCATCAGTCTTTCTTCAATTATAAATGTTTTTCATGGAGTCAATATCGTATTGATATTGAAAATTTGGTGTTCCTTCTTCACTGGTGGTCAGCTTAGAACTAATAAGAACTTTATTAGTTCTTAACTTTATTAGTTCTAAGCTGACCACCAGTGAAGAAGGAACACCAAATTTTCAATATCAATACGATATTGACTCCATGAAAAACATTTATAATTGAAGAAAGACTGATGATGAAGACCAAGTCTTCGAAACTATAGTCTCAAACAAATAAATAATATATATACAGATATATCATCTCGATATATATGTGTATGTTTATTTGCATCAAGCAGAGGACAACCTCTTTGTTTCTCCTTGTGAATCAACAACTCTGCTACTCTCGGCAAAACAAAAACTTTTCAATTTCATCTCAAAAATTCTTAATAATTATTTTTAACAATTATTTAACTTAATTATCAAATAATAATGAATAAATAATTATTTATTAATTAAATAATTATTAAATCGAAAAAAGTGACAACAATGAAAATAAGTGTTTATAATGATCTTAAAACTTCATTAAACACAGATTTAAAGAGTTATTTTCTCCTTACTAGAACTATTTAAAATTCTTGAGTTTAAAAAGTTTATTTCTCGTGTCAATCCAGTAGATAGTTATATTGTATTACCATTATAAAAATGAGAATTTTTTTGTTGAAGACAGAATTTATATAAATAAACTTTTTTTGTGTATAATGTACTGTTTTTGAATTATATGACTGTCTCAAGATAAAAAAACTCACCCGGTCAGTATATAGAATCGGTTTCTCTAAAACGGCTCTAACGATTTCTGTACAAATCACAGATTAGGGTGTTTTTTGGCCGACAATTCGATTTCTGAGGTTATCATCTTATTTTTGAATTGTTCATTTAATAGTTTAATGTTTAAAAATATAGATAATAAAATAGTACAATAAATTGACGCACCTGTTTCTATATAAGCGTTTCTTGACAAATATTGGAGACAATGTTCAAAACAGAGTAGGCAACATTGGCAGCATTTCAATAGACAATTTGTACATGTGTTGTTGTATCGTTTAAGTGTATATTCGACAAATTTAAGAAACGCCCGCACTAATTGGACCAGCGCAATGATCATGGACCCGAAAGCCACTGTGCCCAAATGATAAACCACAAGATTCTTGAGGCTTCTCAAAATCGGAAAACCCAACTGGTTTTTATCTCTACAAAAAAAAAAACAATAACAAATAATTAAAAAACAATTTAGAAATCGGATTAATTATGTAAAAACTGTTTTTAAAATTTGGTAATATAGTCTAGTCATTTGGAAGTTTTACCCGGAAAGTTTACAGGGATTTTTGAAAATGGGTAATTTTATAGATGATGTGTTCTTTCCGAATTTCAACTTTGTCACCTCGTATCTTTGCCGTTCGCGCCGCCATATTGGAAAAATGGCGGCTAAAAGTAGTTTTTTGACAATATCTCCTTTCTGACTCATTTCACGATAAAAACAAATATATACAAAATGAAACTAGAGAAAATTTCCTACAATTTATGTAATAACCTTTTTTTGGTAAAATCAATAGTTTTGGTGTACGAGCGCCACACAAACCTTTATACATCTACGTCAACCCGTGACATTTAATTTGAACTGATTACATTTGTGAATTATAAAAAACAAAAGTTTTTCTTTCATAAAATGAAAACCACTCATCCTAGAAACTTGATTTTTATCTTATTCTGTAGGAAATTTTATTTACTAGAACGTTTACTTAGACCACTTTTTTGATAAAACTCTTAGATTTATAGATATCTTACATTTCCGAATAGGATATGATCCGAATCCTCAAAAGTGTCATGGAAAATGCTGGATATCTATAAATCTAAGAATTTTATCAAAAAATTAGTCTAAGTATGCGTTCAAGTCAACAAAATTTCCTAGACAATGTGATAAGAATCAAGTTTCTAGGATGAGTTGTTTTCATTTTATGAAGAAAAACTTCGATTTTTATAGTTCACAAATATAATCAGTTCAAATTAAATGTTCCCGAATGATATTGAAAAATTATTATTGACATGAAAAATGGGCAAAGAAACAAACAGGTGTTTTTCAATTTTATCATTATAAAAAAAAATTTATTTATTTTAAAACCCATTATCATTTTATTTCAAATTATCATTTATATTGTAAAATTATATAAGAAATTGAATTGAAAGGAGAGGAGAATGGGGAGAGAGGAAGGAGAGATGATCAATCGACTTGATTGGGGAATAATGGAATTCAAATAATTATCGGAAAAGAGGTTTTTTTATCTAATTAGATTTTTCCTCTTATTAAAAACAAGGACTAAATATGAATAAGGACACTCGATGGTGGAGAAGCAATCTCCGGAATCGAAGCTAAAATACAAGGTATACATTAATTAATGTAAAATAATTGGTTTAATAAAATTTATAAAAAAAAAAAAAAAAAAAAAGAAATTGAATTCATTGATTGATTGGATGGAGGATATTGTGGTAGGGAGAAACCAATCGACTTGATTGGGGAATAATGGAATTGAAATAATTATCGGAAAAGAGGTTTTTTATCTAATTAGATTTTTCCTCTTATTAAAAACAAGGACTAAAGATGAATAAGGACACTCGATGGTGGAGAAGCAATCTCCGGAATCGAAGCTAAAATACAAGGTATACATTAATTAATGTAAAATAATTGGTTTAATAAAATTTATAAAAAAAAAAAAAGAAATTGAATTCATTGATTGATTGGATGGAGGATATTGTGGGAGGAGAAACCAATCGACTTGATTGGGGAATAATGGAATTGAAATAATTATCGGAAAAGAGGTTTTTTATCTAATTAGATTTTTCCTCTTATTAAAAACAAGGACTAAAGATGAATAAGGAGCACTCGATGGTGGAGAAGTAATCTCCGGAATCGAAGCAAAAATACAATGTATACATTAATTAATGTAAAATAATTGGTTTAATAAAATTTATAAAAAAAAAAGAAATTGAATTTATGACAAGTAAATTCAAAATAAATGTCAACACTTTGCAAATATAAAGTAAATTCAATTCTTTATAAACAAGCTTGAGTTGTTTAACATAAAAGAATTTAGTCTTTTTGATTTTAAGTCGATCCTTCCACGTTTTCAGTTGCCATTAATAGTTATAACTTCAAAAATGGAATGCAATAATGAGGTTATTCCTCTAGTATTAAATAAGAATTGATCGTTATTTTTGATTTTAAATCGATTCCTCCATCTCTTCAGCAATGGTTACCAATAATACGTCAAAAATCTAACGTAGAATTGTTATTCCTCAAGTATTAAATGAGAATCGATCACTATTTTTGAATTTAAGTCAACATGGACTGCAAATAGCAAGTGATATCTGATTAATAATAAAGGAATAAACATATTAATATTTCAAATGAATTTGGATAAACTTTAGCAACGATCCGTTGCAGTTTATTTATCGTAGCAACGGGTTTTTGGTTGATTGCAATCATTCTTTCGTTTTTCTTTTATCTTCTTTTCTTTCCAAAGAGAAACAAAGAGGTTGTCCTCTGCTTGATGCTTCTTTTCTTCGTCCTTTCTTCTGCGATTGCAATTATTATTCAATTTGGTGAAATTGTTGGGTGTGAGATTCGTAAGAACTGCGTCGGTTTTTTTATGATATTGATACAAGAAGAAGTTGCACCAAGAAGGTACAACCTCTGCAGTCCGCGGTGGACCCTTGTATCGTGAAGATAAGAAGAAATTTAGGGATTGGGTAAAAGCGAGGGGTGATCGGCGATTGGAAGTAGGTGTACACCTCTTTGAAAGTATTTTCGAAGTACTTGGAAATATTTGGAATTACTTGGAAATATTTGGAATTACTTGGAAATAATTGGAAGTAGTTGGAAATATTTGGAGGTACTTGGAAATATTTGGAATTACTTGGGAATATTTAGAATTACTTGGAAATATTTGGAGGTACTTGGAAATATTTGGAATTACTTGGAAATATTTGGAAGTACTTGGAAATATTTGGAAGTACTTGGAAATATTTGGAATTACTTGGAAATATTTGGAAGTACTTGGAAATATTTGGAATTACTTGGAAATATTTGGAGGTACTTGGAAATATTTGGAATTACTTGGAAATATTTGGAAGTACTTGGAAATATTTGGAGGTACTTGGAAATATTTGGAATTACTTGGAAATATTTGGAAGTACTTGGAAATATTTGGAAGTACTTGGAAATATTTGGAAGTACTTGGAAATATTTGGAGGTACTTGGAAATATTTGGAATTACTTGGGAATATTTGGAAGTACTTGGAAATATTTGGAGGTACTTGGAAATATTTGGAAGTACTTGGAAATATTTGGAAGTACTTGGAAATATTTGGAGGTACTTGGAAATATTTGGAATTACTTGGAAATATTTGGAGGTACTTGGAAATATTTGGAATTACTTGGGAATATTTGGAAGTACTTGGAAATATTTGGAGGTACTTGGAAATATTTGGAATTACTTGGGAATATTTGGAATTACTTGGGAATATTTGGAGGTACTTGGAAATATTTGGAAGTACTTGGAAATATTTGGAAGTACAAGTGGAAGTAGGTGTACAGCATATTAGGTCGTGGTTCACCCCTCGGGTAGAAGTATCTGTGGATGATGGTCTTGAAAGAGTGAAGGTTATAAGTTGCTGGAAAGACAGTCGGGGGAAGAGAGTTCCAGTCTCTAGATGTCATAGAGATAAATGAATTGGCGAATGCGTTTGTTCGATTAGTATCCAGTTTAAGCGTGTAGGGGTGTTGATTCTTAGAAAATCGTGTATTTCGCGCAAATGAAGCTTGTCGGGTTTGCGTAGGGAGTTGCGGATCGACAACGGGTAAGTAAAATGTATACAGTCCATTTGCAATCGAAAACAGTGTATCTCACCTTGTAAAAAACCACTTGCCGACCGCCCCAGCGATGATCATATGCTGGCAGCCAAAGCCAAATTGAATAAACCAAAATAAAGCAAGAAGATTATACCAGCGGGTTACCTTTTTAAGAAAAACAACAAACAAAAATTAATTTCACTTCTAATAAATAATTAAAATAAACTGATGTGGCCATCCACATGGCGTTACCATACGTCTGGCCCCTCTCTTATCTATATATATAAAATTAGGGTTTTGTCTATACATTGGTCCAAATCACGCCAAATTTTGGTTGCACACGTTTCAAGCAAAGTTATGAACGAAAACACCTTCAACAAAATTCCTGTCTGTCTGTATGTTTCCGTCGTTTCCGAAAAGTTGAAATTTGAAAATTCTTACCCTTAGAGCCAACTTAACCAAATTTTGTATACATAATCTGTGGGTAACTAGAAGGCTAGAAATGCAAAAACTGGGTACGGGGGGTGGGTGCGGGGTGGTGTGCTGGTGCGGGGGGGGGGGGGTTCGGGTGAGGATCCATAGGCTTAGTGGGGTGTTACGGGTGGGTAGGGGGTGTAATGTGAGGGTGCGGGGGTGGAGGTCGCAGGGTGGGGTCTGGGGCGGGTAGGGGTGGTGTCCGAGAAATGGTGGGGTGCGAGGTGGTGCAGGGTGGAGTGGGGGGTTCAGGTCAGGGTCCAGAGGAGTAGTGGGGTGGGTGTGGTGGTTGGATGCGGGGTGGTGGTGTGGGGCGGGGGTTGGTTACGGGCGCGGGGGGTGGGGGTGCTCGGTGGGGTTCGAGGGGATAAGGGTTTGGTTCGTTGGTTGGGGGTCCAAGGGGCGTGCCCCACTAGCTAGAAAGAGGGCCGCCGAAGGCGAAACTTGCAACTAGTGTTTAATATTTAATAAAATCATTTATAATCATTTGGGGGGAGTAGGGCCAAAAATAGGTTAGTTTTTGCATCTTTGAAAGTCTTCTGGGATCGCAATGATTATGTATACAAAATTTAGTTGAGTTTGGTAAATGGCCAAGATTTTAATTTTTTATTGCAGCACCCCCCCCTACACCATTTTGAGCAGTTAGTTTTTGCATTTTTAGACTTCTGGGGTCTCACTGATGATGTATAAAAAATTTGGTTTAGTTTGGTACAAGAGCCTATATTTTTATTTTTTGACCCTACACCCCCCCCCCCCATTTGGGCGGTTAATTTTTGCATTTTTAGACTTCTGGGGGTACACTGATTATGTATACAAAATTTGGTTGAGTTTGGTAAATGGCTTAGATTTTTAATTTTTAACCCTCCCCTCCCTCTTAATTTTGGGTCGATGTGCACTAAAATCTAATCAGCTCTTAATTTCATTGGACCAAAACTACGTGTGAAATTTGGTTTTGATATTCACACTAGTTTTTGAGCTAGCTCGTCCACAAAAATTTTGTGATGCACAGACTAACATACTGACAGACATTTTGATAAAACAGTTATTATCTCAAAAAATATAATTTTTTCGATGTTCACTTATAGAAACTTTTTTGTAGAGCGAAATGCCATGGTTTCGCTCAATTTTTTTAATTAAAATAGTTTCAGGCGTTTTTTAGATATTTCGAAAAAACGAAGCAAATAAACCACTTTTTTCATGCACGATTACAATACTTGACCATACCCTGTATGGTAAAAGTAAAACAAAAAAAAATAGTAATAATAATAATTTTGTTCTACCTGCATTAAAGTATCTTTTTCCAAGGTCACTTGCATATTGGGCAGAGGTTTAAACGTTCCTCCACTTTCGATTATTAAACAGGAAACGAACCAAAATGAAATTATCACAGCCAAGAAGAGAAATGTCTAAAAAAAAATACCAAAGAGCGGCAGATCAGATGGGGTGGCAAAATTTGTAGAAAGGGAAAATTAAATTCAATTAAAACCAACAATAAAATAACAAAATTTCAAAAAAATCGGTATTAAAGTAAATTAAAAAAAAATTATTATTGATTGTTTTATAATTTAAGAATAAATACAAAACTTTTAAAAACAATCTTCAAACGTTTATTTATTTTTAATTAATTTATTTTTATTTTTTGTTTTATTAAACGTTTGAAGATTGTTTTTAAAAGATTAATTTGCATTTATTTCTAAAGTATAGCTTATATAGGGTGATGCAAAGGTAATCACCCGATGTTCTTTTGCTGATTTTTTTTATTTTTTTATGAAAAACTTTGGTTCTGCTTTGGAAATTTGTTTATTTAATCCATTAGAATTTATTTCATCAAGTCGAGAAAATAATATCGGCCTAGTGGCCGCCGCCAGAGTTGATGACCATACGGGCCCGTTTTATGGCATTTTCCATCGCTCTTGCCAAAACTTCGAGAGACAGGTTCTCGCATTCCTGGCAAATATTCTCCTTAATGGCTTCAAGAGTCTGAGGCTTGTTGACATAAACCCGCGACTTCAAAAAAACCCCATAAAAAGAAGTCTGGAACGGTTAAATCAGGTGATCTAGCCGGCCAGTTCAAATCACCAAAACGAGAGATTAAGCGACCCGGAAATGATTCCTTCAGAATATTGGCGTTGCGCCGTCCTGTTGGAACCACACGTTCTCCAGTCCCAATTCATCCAATTGAGGAAGAAAAAATTCGGTAATCATGGCTCTGTAGCGCGCGCCGTCCACAGTCGTCGTTTGGCCCGCGGCGTTCTCAAAGAAAAATGGCCCGATGACTGACTCCTCCAGCATAAACAGCACACCACGCAATAACTAACTTTGAGCGGGTGTAATGGCTCTTCGTGGGTGATACACGAATTTTCGGTGCCCCAGAAACGATTATTTTGTTTATTCACGTAACCGTTAAGATGGAAATGAGCCTCATCGCTCATGATAATTTTCGATGATAAATCGTCCTCCTCTTCGTTGAGATTCAGGATTTCTTGAGCGTAGGTTAGGCGGGTTTGGCGGTCAACAGCTAACAGCCGATGCACTGTCTGCACTTTGTAAGGGAACATCTTCAAATCTTTCACCAAAATTCTGCGTAGGGACCGCTGGCTATTGTCAAATTGTGTGGCATGTCGTCTGATCGATGTTCCGGGCTCCTCTTCGACATCTTTGGCAACAGCAGCGATATTCTCAGCAGAACGGCTGCTCCGGGGCCGGCCAGCCTTGGGAACATCTCGTGCTGTCCCAGTCTCTTCAAGGCGAGTGTCCAAACTCCGCAGTGTTTGTCCAGTTGGTGTCGGACGGCCAGGAAATCTGCGACGAAATTCACGCTGCGCCAACACAACCGACGAATTGTTGAGCAAAAAAATGGAAACAATTATTCCGCCTTCTTGCGAAGTAAACCTTCGGCTTGTCGATTTGTATTCTGCGTTTGTTTACTTCACAAATGTCAAAACCGAATTGACATTTGGCGCCATTTGCAAAAGTTATAGCGTTTTCCAATAGGGTGATTTGATTACTTTTGCCTCACCCTATACATGTTTTAATTGAGTATCAATATTAATAATAATAAATAAATATCATTTTTTAAATAATTTTTAAGATTTTAATCCGTTTCATATAGTAAATACAATAATAATAATAATAAAGAATCCAAGGGGATGTGTTTTGCAATATTCACTGAAGCATAATTAAATCTAATTAATTAATTATTTAATCATTAAAATTTTATAGATTATTTATTTGTATTGTTGAAAAAGTAAATAAAGCTAAATCTATTAATAATAATACTATACAGTGGGGCCCCCCGGCTGTAAAACAAAAAAGAGCCCTATATTATCCTTATTTTCTTATTGAATAAATTGATCTAAGCATCGATCCGCTAATATCCAAAAAAATAAACATCTAAAAATTACAAATCTAATTTTTAGGTAAAATTGCTTTATTCGAATATGAAAACAATCCAAAAACTTTCCATATTTACCATAATCGGTTCCAATAATATTAGGGGCATTGCTGCGACTGCTTTGCCCGCTTCTTTGAACAATTGAATGACCAGTTGGATTCTCTTGCGCATTACAATCAACACCAGGAATATTATCAACTGAAAAATAAAAAAAATTAACAAAAGATGTAAATATTGTCTGATACTTTAAATCTTATTATATTAAACTTATAACTACACTTATTAAACGAACAAAAATTGTTCGTTTATATATTTATATATTTATTTGTTTGTATCTTAGTTCTATTTTGATGAAACAAATTCTATTAACAAGTTTTGAGGATGAGAAAACGATCTGGCTAGGTCTGGACCTCGACAAATTTCATCTTAATTGATCTTTTCTTAATTAAAATAATTATTTATAGATGAAAATCTCAATAAAAAAGTTTGTTTACATTTTTTCAATTATCTTTTATTTATTAATTGTTTTTTAATTTTAAAACCCGCTAATAGGTTATAGTAAATATTAATATATATATATATATATATATATATTAAAATTAAACAATTTAATTGATGAGACGAAATGATTGGATCCAATCGACTTGATTGGGGAATAATGGAATTGAAATAATTATCGGAAAAGAGGTTTTTTATCTAATTAGATTTTTCCTCTTACTAAAAACAAGGACTAAAGATGATCAAGGACACTCGATGGTGGAGAAGTAATCTCCGGAATCGAAGCAAAGAATACAATGTATACATTAATTAATGTAAAATAATTGGTTTAATAAAATTTATAAAAAAAAAAAATAATAATAAATATATTAAAATTAAACAATTTAATTGATGAACGAGATGATTGGATCAATCGACTTGATTGGGGAATAATGGAATTGAAATAATTATCGGAAAAAGAGGTTTTTTTATCTAATTAGATTTTTCCTCTTATTAAAAACAAGGACTAAAAGATGAATCAAGGACACTCGATGGTGGAGAAGTAATCTCCGGAATCGAAGCAAAAAAATACAATGTATACATTAATTAATGTAAAATAATTGGTTTAATAAAATTTATATAAAAAAAAAGTAGTATTAAATCCCAGAAAGAGTTAATAAGAAATATGATTATATATTAGAATTTGCCAATTTAATTGATTATTATAAAACTCGATATTTTGTAATTTAATTAAAAAAATAGTTATACGCAATTTATTTATATACCTATATATACATCAATCTGTGGGCCACTAGAAAATTAGAAATGCAAAAACTGGGGGTGGGGGGTGGGTGGTGCTGGAAATATTTCAAAGTACTTGGAAATATTTGGAAGCACTTGGAAATATTTGGAAGTACAAGTGGAAGTAGGTGTACAGCATACTGGATCACGGTTCACCCCTCGGTTTCCGAGATACAGCTTTTCAAAGTTTGGCAAATTTTCCGAATCCTCGAAAGTGACCTTTTAAGTAGGAATTGCAATCCAACAAAGTGGGATCCCGCATCATTTGAAGGCCTGAAGGGATTCCGTACCAGCTTGCGAATCCATAAAGTCGTGATTAACTAACGAACAAACGGCACTTTTGAGGATTCGAGTCATGTTCCGTCATGGAAAATGCTGGATAACTATAAATCTAAAAGTTTTAACAAAAAATTGAATCAAATAAAAGTTCAAGTCAATAAGCTTTCCTAGACAATGAGATAAGAATCAAATTTCTAGGATGAGTGGTTTTCTCTTTATGAAGGAAAAAACTGCGATTTTTTGCAAAAAGGGAAGTTCGAATGCCAAAATATGCTCATTGCCTAAAACAAGTTCAGAGCCCCTCAGCATCCTCCCACCGCCCCCGGGAGGCGGTATCTGCCCCCGTTGTGAACCACTGTCATAGATAAATACATCACTTATATGGATAAATAGTTACAAAGTGTCTTACGGTAACAATGGTAGCTACAATTGCCAAAATGAGTAGCATTGTAGTGTTGGACTCTTTGCCGCTCTTGTTGAATGTGTCATTTTTGTCGTCTGATTTCGATTGTCCCCAGAGAATCCACAGGTATACAGTGCCGGCAAAACTTGCCACCATCACACCAATCAGTACAATCCACACCATCAAGCCGACAAGGAAACGGAACAGCAACAACAACAACAGAGAGAAACCTTAAAAAATGGAAACAAACATGAGAAAAAATTAAATATACATATTCTGAAAAATTTACAGGTAACTATACTTTCTTCAACAAAAAATGCTCCATTTTTATTATGGTAATACAATATAACTATCTACTGAATTGATACGAGAAATAAACTTTTTTTAAGCTCAAGAATTTTAAATAGTTCTATTAAGTAGAAAATAATCTCTTAAATTTGTGTATAATGAAGTTTCCTCTTCTTATTCATATTGTTAGAGCTAATAGCCTTGTTTATTCTAGAGCAGCGGTTCCCAACCGGTGGTACGCGTACCACCTGGTGGTACGCGGGAATTTCAGATGGTACGCGTGTACAACAGCCTTCACAGCCAGTGACAAAATAAACTCCTTCAAGAGAAAGTTGGTCCTGTTCCCCTCTATCATCATTTTTTGAAGAAAATAGAAATATCTCCAATGCCAGATGTGGTTGCAGATATCATTGTTCACTTGGAAGGCCTTCAAAAAAGCTTTAAGAAGTATTTCTCTGAAGATTATTCAAAAGTGGACTTGATCAGAAACCTTTTCGGGAACCTCACCAAATGAATTGGAACTAAAGAAAGTTGTATCGATCTTAAAGAAAATAGTTCCATGAAAGATTATTTTAAAGAGAAATCTTTAATTCACTTGTTGTAAAACCGAGTACCGTAAAACCGAGTACCGTCTTTTATCTTCCGGCAAACTCAACCATTAAATATGAAGTTTTCTCAGGAATTTAATTCAAAAAGCCTTTGAAGACTTTTAGAAGAGTAAATATTATACGTTTATTAAAATATTTAGGTCTGGTGGTATGCCAAAATTTCTCAAAAAGTCAAGTGGTACGCAGGTGTAAAAAGGTTGTGAACCCCTGTTCTAGAGCGTCTTTCCATCGTTTTCTTGGACGTCCCCCGTCTTCTTTTCCCGATAGGGTTGTTGTTATGTTCATCATATACCTTCCTCATCAGCAAGTCTTCGGTCATTCGCAATACGTGTCCACTCCATTCTGATCTTCCCCTAGTAGCACATGTTTCAAACTATATAGTAAATATATAGATTTTGATAATCTATATAGGCACTATATACTTAGTTACTATATAGTTTGAAACATTGTACTACTAGGGTCTTCTTTGGAGCAATACGCTGACTTTTTGTGTATTGCACTTTTCCCTAATATCTTCATTTTTTACCCTGTCCATCCTTGTTTTATCGGCAATTCTGCGTAGCGATTTGATCTCACAAACTTTCTCTTGTTTTTGCATTGTCTGTTCTTGTTTCGGCCGCATATGTCAAAATTGGTCGCACAACGGTCTTTTAAATGCGTACTTTTGCTTCCGTTCCCAGAAACTTGTTTGATCAAACCGTTTCATTCAGGCATCCTGTTATTTTGGACGCCTTAATAGATTTGAGTCTGACTTCCTCGCTAACGCTTTTGGAGCTGGTTATCTGAACGCCGAGATAGTTGAAGGATAGTAATTGTTCCACTATGGTGTTATACAGCTGTAGCTTACAGCGTACTGATTCTCTAGCTATTGTGAGAGTTTTCGTCTTTTTCGAAAATATCTTGAATTGGAATTTTTCGCAGGAAAGTGCAAATTTATGTAAGAGTCGCTGTCGGTCGTTTTCGCTTTCAGCAACAAGAGCCGCGTCGTCTGCATAGCACACAACATTGACATCCTCATCTCCCATTGCGTAGACTTGGACATTTTTCAGGTCTTTTATTCGTTCATTACAAGGTTGAATAAAAATGGACTTAGTGAATCGCCTTGTCGAACTCCCTGGTTGACTGGAATCATCCTGGCCTCTCACTTATATTTAATATTTAATAAAATTATTTATAATCATGTAGGGGGGAGGTTAGTTTTTGCATTTTTAGACTCCTTGGGGATCCACTGATTGTTTATACAAAATTTGGTTAAGTTTGGTAAATGGCCAAGATTTTCATTTTTTGACCCTTCGCCCCCCCCTCCATTTCGGGTGGTTAGTTTTTGCATTTTTAGACTTCTGGGGATCCACTGATTATGTATACAAAATTTGGTTGAGTTTGGTATATGGCCAAGATTTTTATTTTTTGACCCCCCCCCCCCATTTTAGGCGGTTAGATTTTGCATTTTAAGACTTCTGGGGGCCACTGATTATGTATACAAAATTTGGTTTAGTTTGGTAAATGGCAAAGATTTTCATTTTTTGACCCTTCACCCCCCCCCCCCCATTTCGGGCGGTTTGTTTTTGCATTTTTAGACTTCTTGGGACTCACTGATTATGAATACAAAATTTGGTTTAGTTTGGTAAATGGCCAAGATTTTCATTTTTTGACCCTTCGCCCCCCCCCTCCATTTCGGGTGGTTAGTTTTTGCATTTTTAGACTTCTGGGGATCCACTGATTATGTATACAAAATTTGGTTGAGTTTGGTAAATGGCCAAGATTTTCATTTTTTGACCCTACCCCCCCCCCCATTTTGGGCGGTTAGTTTTTGCATTTTTAGACTTCTGGGGATCCACTGATTATGTATACAAAATTTGGTTTAGTTTGGTAAATGGCAAAGATTTTCATTTTTTGACCCTCCACCCCCCCCCATTTTGGGCGGTTAGTTTTTGCATTTTTAGACTTCTTGGGACCCACTGATTATGTATACAAAATTTGGTTGAGTTTGGTAAATGGCCAAGATTTTCATTTTTTGACCCTTCGCCCCCCCCCCCCCATTTCGGGCGGTTAGTTTTTGCATTTTTAGACTTCTGGGGATCCACTGATTATGTATACAAAATTTGGTTGAGTTTGGTAAATGGCCAAGATTTTCATTTTTTGACCCTCCGCCCCCCCCCCATTTTGGGCGGTTAGATTTTGCATTTTTTAGACTTCTGGGGGTCCACTGATTATGTATACAAAATTTGGTTGAGTTTGCTCAAACGACCTAGATTTTTAATTTTTAACCCCCCCTCGACCCTCCTTAATTTTGGGTCGATATGCATCAAAATCTAATCAGCTCTTAATCTCAATGGACCAAAACTACGTGTGAAATTTGGTTTCGATATTCACACTAGTTTTTGAGCTAGCTCGTACACAAAATTTGGTAACGCACAGACTAACAGACATTTTGACAAAACAATTATTATCTCGAAAAATATAATTTTTTCGATGTTCACTTATTAGAGCTTTTTTGTAGACCGAAATGCCATGGTTTCGCTTAATTTTTTTAATCGAAATAGTTTCAGCCGTTTTTGAGATATTTTGAAAAAAAGAAGGAAAAAAAACCACTTTTTTCATGCACGATTACAATACTTGACCATACCCTGTATGGTAAAGTAAAAATATTTTCGTGCAATTAATCTAAGCTGGAAACCCGCCTATTTACTGAGGTACCATTGCAGATTAAGAGAATGTCGATAAAAAGGGTTTATTATACAATACAATTAAAAATTAACAATGTAGAATACCAACCGAATGCAATCAACGCCAGGTATACCAACTCTCGCCAAGTCATACTCAAATCGACTGAAACTTCCTGGGAGAAAAAAAAAACAAACATTTTTAATAAATTAACATAATAAGACAAAATTTAGGAAGAATATAATGCATGAATAAATAAATAAACTTCCGCTAAAAAATTTTTCACTCCAAATTTTGATAAATAATTTTGTTTATTGGATTCCCCTGCTTGTTTGCTTAGGCATCGATTCAATATTATCAAGCTGATGATAAGGACATGAAAAATAAAATGTAAAAAATATATTTAAACAAACATTTAAGATTTTTCACGTAGAGGGCATTTCAGTGGGATCGCTTCATGAAATACGTCACTAAATGTCCCATAAGCTTAACATTGTTTAAATTGGCATTTTTCCTTTTTTAATTTTTTACTCTATTATTTAGTTTAATTTATTATAAAATAGATGGAGTTAAATTCCCGAAACCATATAGTGGGTGGTGACTTCCTATTCATAATAATAAATTATTTAAAATGTATTTCTTGAAACTCTTGCTACAGTTAATAGTCCAGTCAAATTGTGCGCAAATAGGCCCCTATGTTCTGATTTTTTGCATATATAAGTTTTATGGGGCGCTGAACCTAAATATGAGACCTCCCACCACAATATTGTAGAAAATGCAAAAAAAAGATGAAATTTTCAATTTTTGGCGGTTTTTGCGCTTATAACTCAAAAACTATCAATTTTTCGTAAATAACCTTTCTATTCAAAATGAAAGTTAATCAAATTTCCTACAAATTTCATGCTTAGGTTTTTTTTCTCCGACCAATCGTTCGGGCTTAAGCGCAAAATCGAAGTTTTCGACCTCGGCAGCCCCCGGGATCACCCAAACTCGCATCGTGATATTTTCCCATTTTGACCATGAAGGAGCACGTTTTCGACAAAGACCATTCTACACGTTTTTAAACTAGATTAAATTTGATACAATTTAAACAAAGTTTAATCTTAATTCGATCATAGTAATCCGTGACCGGAATGTAGTTGACGTTTTGAAAAACTGCAATTTTTTGCAAAAAATCACAGTTTTTCATTCATAAAATGAAAACTACTCATCCTAGAAACTTTATTCCTGTTTTCATTCTCTAGGAAATTTTATTTACTTGAACGTTTACTTGTACCAATTTTTTGATAAAACTCTTAGATTTATAGATAACCAGCATTTTTCATGACAGGATATGATCCGAATCCTCAAAAGTGTCATGGAAAACGCTGGATATCTATAGATCTATGATTTTAACAAAAAAGCGGTACAAGTAAACGTTCAAGTCAACAAAAATTTTTCATTTTATGAAGAAAAAACTGCGGTTTTATGCAAAAAATTGCAGTTTTTCAAAAATTCAATCTCATTGCGGCATGAGTTAACATTATCCAATTAAGATAAAACTTTGTTTGAGTAGTATCAAATTTAATTTAGTTTAAAAATGTATAGAGTGGTCTTTGTCGAAAACGTGCTCTTTCATGTTCAAAATGAGAAAAAATTGAAAAAAGTGAGAGTTTTTGGAATTTGTTAAAACAGAAAAAATACGTCAATTTTCATCTAGCGCTTGAGCCCGAACGGTTGCTCGGAGAAAAAAACCTAAATAAATAAATTTGTAGGAAATTCTATGAACTTTTATTTTGAATAGAAAGTTGATAATTTTCGAGTCATAAGCAAAAAACCGCATTTGACACATTGCATTTTTGACAATGTTGCGTCACGAAATTTTGTTAACAAACCTCAGATTCGGATTCAGCACATCCACAAACATAAAGGGTCGAAAAAATTACAACTACCCCAAAACTTTCCGAATAAAAACACAATTTAACTGGTCTATTTGTTTTAATAAAAAAAAATTCCTACTAAATATTTTGCTTCGTGGATTAATCCCCCCCCCCCCCATGAAAATTTTCTGGCTACGCCACTGATCAGACTAATAGCTGCGAATACGTTTCTAGTTCCATAGGGGCTCAAAGAATATGCATACAAAATTTGGTTAATTTTGGTATAAAGGGATAGATTTTTTTTGACCCTCTCCCATTTTGGGGTGTTATTTTTTCTATTTTAAGTCTTCAAATTAACAGTGAAAAACTTTGAATTGAATTGAAATAAGAAATATGCCAATTTTCTTAACAAATGATTAGAGTGGTAGCGCTGCCACCAATATTTAAGTAACATACCTATGCTGCCATCTATATCTAACTAAATAAAGTACTACCAACCTACCAACTAAATTCTTCATTTTAAGTCTTCAAATTGACAGAGAAAAACTTTGAATTGAATTGAAATTAGAAATATGCCAATTTTCTTAACAAAAGCTTCTAGTGAGTAGCGCTGCCACCAATATTTAAGTAACATACCTATGCTGCCATCTATATCTAACTAAGTAAAGTACTACCAACCTACCTACTAAATTCTTCATTTTAAGTCTTCAAATTGAGAGAGAAAAACTTTGAATTGAATTGAAATTAGAAATATGCCAATTTTCTTAACAAAAGCTTCTAGTGGTAGCGCTGCCACCAATATTTAAGTAACATACCTATGCTGCCATCTATATCTAACTAAGTAAAGTACTACCAACCTACCTACTAAATTCTTCATTTTAAGTCTTCAAATTGAGAGAGAAAAACTTTGAATTGAATTGAAATTAGAAATATGCCAATTTTCTTAACAAAAGCTTCTAGTGGTAGCTTTGCCACCAATATTTAAGTAACATACCTATGCTGCCATCTATATCTAACTAAGTAAAGTACTACCAACCTACCTACTAAATTCTTCATTTTAAGTCTTCAAATTGACAGAGAAAAACTTTGAATTGAATTGAAATTAGAAATATGCCAATTTTCTTAACAAATGATTAGAGTGGTAGCGCTGCCACCAATATTTAAGTAACATACCTATGCTGCCATCTATATCTAACTAAGTAAAGTACTACCAACCTACCTACTAAATTCTTCATTTTAAGTCTTCAAATTGACAGAGAAAAACTTTGAATTGAATTGAAATTAGAAATATGCCAATTTTCTTAACAAATGATTAGAGTGGTAGCGCTGCCACCAATATTTAAGTAACATACCTATGCTGCCATCTATATCTAACTAAGTAAAGTACTACCAACCTACTTACTAAATTCTTCATTTTAAGTCTTCAAATTGACAGAGAAAAACTTTGAATTGAATTGAAATTAGAAATATGCCAATTTTCTTAACAAATTATTCTAGTGGTAGCGCTGCCACCAATATTTAAGTAACATACCTCTGCTGCCATCTATATCTAACTAAGTAAAGTACTACCTACCTATCAACAAATTCTTTATTTTATTATTAATATAGAAGATAACGGGTTTAATACTTACTCATCTTTGTCACAGGATTCCTCACAATTTCTAGTGAGATCGTTGGCGTCGTTGCTTGCCAGATTCAGCAGCTTAAGAAAGCTAATAATATATAAGAAAATAAATAAATAAATAAAAACATATAACGTAACATTAAATCTACAGTCTGAGATTTTTTGTCTCAGATACACTATGAAAAAAGTTTCAAATAAAAGTTTTACATTTCTAGTCAAGTGGGAAATGAAACTAAGTTATTATTTGTTGACCTTGATCATGCTATCAAGGTCATCATTCCAAGGTCAGGTTTTATTTTTTAAATGGAAACCTATATTTTCTTCTAACTATTCTTAATGTATAAAAAAACTGGGCATCATTCTTTGGAATTATTTTTTTACACGAAACTATTTAAACAAAAATATTAAATTAATTATCTCAAAAAAAAAAAAGAAAAAAATTATTTTTAACAATGATTAGATTAAATTATGAAATTAAACAATTAATTATTAAATAAATCTACTCTTATTAAACGAGCAAAAATTGTATATATATATATATATATATATATATCCGGTCGGGTTCTCTAAAACGGCTCTAACGATTTGAATGAAATTCACGGATTAGGAGGGTTTTGTGTTGGACATTCGATCTGTCACGGTCTCATCTTCGGCTAAGTTGCTTTTATAGGTTTTTTGTCAAATGAAATAATTATTCACAGGTGGTTGCTTCGATAAAAATGTATAATTACATTTTTATTCAATTTCCTTTTAATTTTTAATTGGTTTGTTAATTTTAAATTCCACTAATAGATCATTATAAATATTATTATATATATTTAAAGTTAGACAATTTAATTGAATTAATGACATATATGAGATTGGAATAATTATCGGAAAAAGAGTTTTTTTTTAATTAGTTTTTTCCTCTTATTAAAAACAAGGACTAAACAGATGATCAAGGACAGTCGATGGTGGAGAAGTAATCTCTGAAGTCGAAGCTAAAATACAATGTATACATTAATTCATGTAAAATAATTGGTTTAATAAAATTTATAAAAAAAAAAAAAAATTTAATTGAATTGGAATTGGAATAATTATCGGAAAAGAGGTTTTTTTATTTAATTAGTTTTTTCCTCTTATTAAAAACATGGACTAAAAAGATGATCAAGGACACTCGATGGTGGAGAAGTAATCTCCGGAGTCGAAGCGAAAATACAATGTATACATTAATTCATGTAAAATAATTGGTTTAATAAATTAAAAATTAAAATAAATTTAATTGATTAATAATCGATCTAGAAACGTATTTTTTCTGTTTTAGCAATTTAATTGATGGAATCAAAAATTGATATATAATTGGATGGATCTAATTAAAACCAATCGACTTGATTGGGGAATAATGGAATTGAAATAATTATCGGAAAAGAGGTTTTTTTATCTAATTAGATTTTTCCTCTTATTAAAAACAAGGACTAAAGATGAATAAGGACACTCGATGGTGGAGAAGCAATCTCCGGAATCGAAGCAAAAAAATACAATGTATACATTAATTAATGTAAAATAATTGGTTTAATAAAATTTATAAAAAAAAAAAATTGATATATAGGACGAGGTTTACACCAATCGACTTGAGGAAATAAAGGTTGGACAGACCAATCGACTTGCTTGGGGAATAATGGAATTGAAATAATTATCGGAAAAGAGGTTTTTTTATCTAATTAGATTTTTCCTCTTATTAAAAACAAGGACTAAAAGATGAATAAGGACACTCGATGGTGGAGAAGTAATCTCCGGAATCGAAGCAAAAATACAATGTATACATTAATTAATGTAAAATAATTGGTTTAATAAATTTATAAAAAAAAAAAAAAATTGATATATAATTAGAAAAAATTATTATACGGTATTTATTTATATACCTATAATATACACATAATCTGTGGGCAAATACAAGGCTTGAAATGCAAAAACTAGGTGAGGGGCAGGGGCGAGGGTGGAGGTGACGGCGGGGGAGGGGTACGGGGGCGATTGAAGTGGGGGAATCGGGTTGAAGAAAGATGTTTCATCCAGAAGTCTTGCGATACACTCGGGAATGTCACAGGACATTGTAGGAAAATTATTAAATTATTTAATTAATAATTAAATATTTGATCATTATTATTTGATAATTAAGTTGAATGATTGTTAAAAATAATTATTATTTCGATTTTTTTGAGATTAATTGATTTAATATTTTCTTTATTTGATGTCGTATAAAAAAATAGTTCTTATGAAAGTTATTCAGTTTTTTTTTTTTAGATTTAGGATATGTAAAGAAAAATATAGGTTTCCATTTAAAAAACGGTATAATTTAATAAATACCCTTGAGAAAGCTTGTTCTAGGTTGATAAACAATAGCGTAGTTTATTTTCCCCCTTGATTTAAATAAACTTATACTTAAGCTTATATGTACTCTACGAGGCACCTGCCTTAGAGTATTGTAATAAATAATTAAATAAATAAATAATACCAACTTTTTGGATGTCATATCGCTTCCTTCGCATCCATTTTCAGGCAGACTAAACGAATTCTTCTTGCCGCAAATGTTGCCGCAACTGTCATACCCTCGGATCAAACGATCGATATCGCCGTTTCGATAACAATGATACAGGAGCCAGATCTATTAAGGAAACAACGAAATTAATCAATAATTACTCGATATATACCCTGGCCTTGGGTTTAATTGTTATCATTTATTTCTTATGAGTTCAAATACGTTGTTTCGGAAGCTCTGGGGGTGTTTTGACTAGGGATGTTGCGAATATTCGCATCCGCATCCGCAAATGCGGAGCTTCCGCATAGATTTGGACATCTGCATCCGCAATAACCAATGCGGATGCGAATGTAATACAAGTTGCAACAAGAATGGAATTCTACCATCGCTCAGAAACAACTGCAAACAATTCAGGACAGACTGAATCGAACCTTTCGATGGGTATAATGATAATTGGTGGTTGGAGGGGTATGTAATCCCAGCGAAACCTCCACCATTCAGTGGGTATAATGATATTCTGGTTGTGGTTTTTGATTTTATTTAGTTGGTGGGTGTAATCTCAGGGTAAACTCTCTTGATGCTTAAAATCTGATTATATTGACTGAATTTACTATTAATTTGTTTACTGTTTTTACTGTGAAGTTAAATAAAAAAATGGATTAAGGAAATTGCTTATAAAAAAATTAAAAAAGAAACAAAGGAAATTGAATGGACAAGCAGGGTTTAGAAAATTTCAATAATAATAGAGATAATATTTAGAATCATTTAATATTACAATGTAAATTTATTTGTCCGCTGCCTGAGGTCAACAGATAGAGAAATTTGTAATGAGTATAATAACAATATGGTGGTTACGCTCTTGGTGGTGAAGGCTGTATGATCGTTTCTTGCAATCTGCTGGATTTCAGGAATTCCTCTGGATACCGGTAACCAATCCTTTTGGCAACAATTCTCCTTCCTTCTGGCCGTCTTCTTTGCGCCCGAAGTTAGCTTCTGCCCGATTATTGGCAAGCAGTGCCCTTGGAAGCAGAGTTCTCGGTGTATGGAAATATAAAGTTCAATGAGTGGTATTTTCCCCAAATGAATAGTGTTCCTGGATGTCTGTCTCGAGGTGTGTTTTCAAGGACAGCTTAAAAAGAGAATTGTTCTGTGCTCCTTCAATGCGTAGTGAGATGTATTATGAATTTTTATAGAGAGGTGTGTCCTCAATGACCGTCTAGAGAGATCTGTTATATGTATATCTAGAGAGGTAGTGCATCAAGGACTGTTTCGTTAGATCTCTTATATGTATGTGGTGAGGTATCATCAAGGACTGTCTGAGTTGTGTCGTTCTCTATCGATGCTTAAAGTAGAGTAATCGCTCCCTCCCTCTCTCTGATTCTCCTGTTTCCCCCAAACAACGAATTTTAAACCATTTACATTATTATTTGTTTTTATTTTAAAAAGAAAATACATTTAAATAATTCTTTTGAGGTTCATCCCCGTCCGTACTGCACTCCCCTCTCTGCTTGAATTCAAATCTCAATTTTATTATTTGTTATTAAATTTGCTGAGATCTATTTTTAACCCAATCTATTAAAAAATTATATTAAGTTATTTTTTTTTATAATTTATGTTTAAATGAAATTTATATTTAACCTAATTAATAAAATACTACATTTATCCTTCCTATCTCCAATCCGCTCTCTCTTTGCAATTTCTTTGTGCAATGTATCATTGGATACATCGTAACCTCATCTCAAAGTGTTCCAAGATTGTGTAATGCGATGGAACAGTACGTTTTACATGTCCAAGAGTTTTTCAAAGGTAAAGGATGCCCTAAGTCTTTACATCAATGATAATGAGATTAACCCTATTTTGCCAAAAGAATGGAGAATCATTGAAAGTTTTATTCAATTACTGAGACCTTTTTGAGGAAGCCACACGGGAACTGAGCAGGTCTCACGCCCTTATTTCATCTGTGGTTCCAATAATTCAAATGCTTGAAAAAAAGTTGATGACTATTTAACAAGATCACAAGAGTTTGATCCGATTCGACAGGCCGTCACGACTCCGAAAAATGAACTTTCAACAAAGTTTTCCAGCTTGGGAGAAAACAATTTATATATCATCGCCACCTACTTAGATCCTCGCTATAAGCACAAATTTTTGCACCGGTGACTGAGGAAAAGATTAAAGACGACATTTTGATGATGACAAATACTGAGAATGACGTTTTCGGATCTCTTTATGCCAATTCCGAAGGGGCTAAAAGAATGAGAATGACTGATTCCAAGGAAAAGGATATGGAACAACTAGGACCAGGGACATCAAGTTTCGTCAGAAAGCCATGCTTAAAAAACGACCTTGCTATGATGTTAGATTCGTCAAGTGAAGATGAGAGTCAAGAAATACCAGAAAATGGTAGCACTGAAGCTGTACTCAAAAGGAATTACTTTCTTACCGCACTAAAAAAAGAGTCAATGTCGATGAAAATCCTCTTAAATGGTGGAGTGTTCATCGAGAGGAATTTAAGGTATTATCACCGATAGCACCAAGATTTTTATCCACTCCACCAGGCAGTGTTCATAGCGAACAATTATTTAGTAGCGCGGGTTTAATTTACGAACATCTGCGTAACTGCCTTGAATCAGAAAAGGCAGCAATATTACTCTTTATTAAGTATAACGCTCCTATTTTTATTTTAACTTCACTTACTAATATGAAAATTAGAAAGTGAAGTTAAAAAATAGGAGCATTATACTAATACTAATTTTCATTAATAAAAATGTTAATAATTACTTTATGAGCACAATACTTGACAGACGCTGGTCGCTGCACTTGCTACAGCATCGCGCCGTTTGTTCGCCGCGCTATCCAGGGAATACGTAGCAATTCGCCTCCAGCACCATAGCTCGAAGGCATCAATTGCTCTGCTGTAGACTTGCCTCACTGTCCATGTGTCTGCTCATCAACATGCAGGAAAGACCAGTGCTTCCACTGTTCGTCTTCTAGTGCTGATAGCTAGGCTGTCATCCTGCCAGATCTTTTCCGTTGCGGCATCACAGGTCTCCTCCATCATGAAGCCACCTGTCGATTCTCGGCATTCCTCCCTTGTTGGTTATCATGGACCCAAGATATATGAAGTGATCGACCACATCGTAACCATCGATTCTATCTAATGTTGGACATGTCGTTATTCGCATCGGTCGATATTGTCCCATGATCGTTAGTATTTGGATATGATTTAATCTCGACAGCTCTGCATACTCCTATCTGCATCGCATCCATTTCGAGCGCTTGATCGATGGGCTGAACAACTCATCATCATAAAACGTTTAAACAGTTTTCAATCCAAAGAAAAACGAAAAAAAATTACAAGCGCTCGTAATAATTACTTTATCATTGTTTTTAATTCTTCATTCATATACTATATTTATTAGGGTGGGTCAAAAAAATCCATTATTTTTTTTACAAGTGACACTGGAAAAATCGGTTGCTAGACACCTTAAAAAAATTCTTTCTAAATATGAGCTCTTAATTTTCTCGTAATAAGAAGATCCTCCGCATCGCAGTTTTTTATTTTTTCTCAGTCCAATAGAAAAAATTCATACCTCATCATTAATTGATTGTACAGAAAAATGTTCTTGAAGAATTTCACGAAATTTAATGCTCTACAAAAAGGTATCTTATATCTTTTCCGTAAATCTCAACATTTGAAAGATATTGAAGATTTAAGTTTGATTATTTTAAGATAAATTTCATTTTTGTTTATGAATTTTATAACACGACAATAAATGGCTATTATAAAATTCACAATACAAATTTTTATAGGAAATTAACTGCTCTATAAAAAGGGTGTCTTATCATTTGGTGATTAAATTAAGCGTTCAAAAGATATTCATCATCAAACTTTCATGTGTAAAGACTTTAAGAGTTTTTGATTAGATATTCGAAAAATTTCAATTTAATTTATGAATTTCATACAAATTTCATTTTTTGTCATTAATACAAGTATTATTTGAGTTTTATTTTCAAAATTTGTATGAAATTCATAAATTAAATTGAAATTTTTCGAATATCTAATCAAAAACTCTTAAAATCTTTACACATTAAAATTTGATGATGAATATCTTTTGAACGCTTAATTTAATCGCCAAAACATAAGACACCCTTTTTATAGAACAGTTAATTTCCTACAAAAATTTGTAATGCGAATTTTATAATAGCCATTTATTGTTGAGTTATAAAATTCATAAACAAAAGTGAAATTTGTCTTAAGATAATCAAACTTAAATCTTCAATATCTTTCAAATGGTGAGATTTACGGAAAAAATATAAGATACCTTTTTTGTAGAGCATTAAATTTCCTACGAAATTCTTCAAGAACATTTTTCTGTACAATCAATTAATGATGAGGTATGAATTTTTTTCTATTGGACTGAGAAAAAAATAAAAAACTGCGATGCGGAGGATCTTCTTATTAAAATTAAGAGCTCATATTTAGAAATAATTTTTTTAAGGTGTCTAGCAACCCATTTTTCCGTGTCACTTGTAAAAAGAATAATGGATTTTTCTGACCCACCCTAATATTTATATAAGATCTTAAACATCCGCAACATCCCTGGCTTTGACCTAAGGCAAACGAATGAGACTTCGACAGGAATATATCAAAAGCCAGTGGAATGTAGCACGTTACTGATTCAAAGTGTGTGTGTATGTGGAAAGAAGGTTTACCAAAAAATTACAAAGGATTTGGTTGCAAAGAGTTTTAATTAAAATGTTGAAAATGTATATAATGAGATTAACAAATTTAAAATAAATAAAATATAACAAAGGTGTTGTATTTATATACAAATAACTTAAAGAAAAATAAGCTGACGTGTTCTGATGTGGCCATCCACTTGACTTTACCATACAACCTGGCCCCTCACTTATATTTAATATTTAATAAAATTATTTATAATCATGTAAGGGGGGGGTTAGTTTTTGCATTTTTAGACTCCTGGGGGCCCACTGATTATGTATATTAAATTTAAATTGAAAGTTTTTTGCCGAGAGTAGCAGAATTTTTATATATTGAAGGAGACAATAAAAGAGTGTGTCTTCTGCTGGAATTATAAATTCTATTTATTTATAAAGAGACTATAGTTTCGAGGGCTTTTCATAATTCATAAATTGTGAATCCATTGTAATAGACTGATGAAGAGGGCAAAACCCTCGAAACTATAGTCTCGTTATAAATTTATAATTCCAGCAGAAGACACACTCTTTTATTGTCTCCTGCAATATATAAAATTTGGTTGAGTTTGGTACAAGACCCTAGATTTGACCATACATCCCCCCCCCCCCATTTTGGGCGGTTAGTTTTTGCATTTTTAGACTTCTGGGGGTCCACTGATTATGTATACAAAATTTGGTTGAATTTTGTAAAAGGTCAAGATTTTCATTTTTTTGACCCCCCCCCCATTTTAGAAAGTTAGTTTTTGCATTTTTAGACTTTTGGGGGTTCACTGATTATGTATACAAAATTTGGTTGAGTTTACTCAAATGGCCTAGATTTTTAATTTTTACCCCCTTCCGCCCCCCTTAATTTTGAGTCGATATGCACCAAAATCTAATCAGCTCTTAATCTCAATGAACCAAAACTACTTGTGAAATTTGGTTTCGATATTCACACTAGTTTTTGATCTAGCTCGTCCATAAAGATTTGGTAACGAACAGACTAACTAACAGACATTTTGACAAAACAATTATTATCTCGAAAAATATAATTTTTTCGATGTTCACTTATTAGAGCTTTTTTGTAGAGCGAAATGCCATGGCTTAGCTAAATTTTTGGTTTTAGCCGTTTTTGAGATATTTCGAAAAAAAACACTTTTTTCATGCATGATTACAATACTTGACCATACCCTGTATGGAAAAGTAAAAATATATAATAATATTGGATAAAAGGTTTCTCTTAGTAAACTTTCCGCTTTGGAATTTATTAATACGACTGATTGTGTATATGTTTCCTTATTGATGAAAGGTTCTGTCCCAGAGATGTACCCTTTGTGTTAATAGTGGATTGGATTATTCGTTTTGTCGTAATAGTAAGCAGATCACTCAACAATAGAATGCTGGCCAATTGAGGGACAAGAAATCCTAAGAATATAGGTAAGTCGGTGTAAGCCCTTAACTCCTGGGCTTATAGAAAAAGACTCAACCAATGACGCCTGAGCTCTTGAAGGTTATGCATTCGAAACGGACGCTCTGAGTTGGGGATTGCATCAGCAGGCGCAATACTCTGAGTGTTCATATACATTATTTATTATTATATTTTGTCATTGCTTAGCTATCTTAGAAGCAATTAAACATGCTGTAAATTCGGAAAATACCATCATTTCTGTACTCACAGACTCTCTGAGTATAATAAAAGCTCTAGAAAATATTCATCTCAACACGTCCACCTATATCCTTAAAATCAGAAATGAAGTTTTCAAAGCATACCTCAAAGGCATATATATTACATTCATTTGGGTAAAGGGCCACATTGGCTGCTCTGGCAACGAAACTGTTGACAAAGCTGCCAATGAAGCAATCAACAAAAACGAATATGCTTACAACTGTGTCTCAGTAAGTGATCTTACACTAACAATCAAAGAATTAATAATTTTTAAGGATTTAGGTGTCGGTTCTAGGTGAAACATTATAAATAACTTATGAGGAGAATTTTCTAGGTTAAGTTTCACAAAAAAGGAAATATATTAAAACAAATGTATGTTTTTTTTTTTTGAGTTTGATTAGCTCGATATATATTTCGGGTTGCTAGCCCATCTTCAGGAGTTCAAATAAAAACTGAATACAAATTTGTAAAAACGTTTAACAAGTAAAATTTTTTGAGAAAGATGAGTATATTCAGAAAGTTTCATAAACAAAATTTTGAGAGAGAAGAGTACATTCAGAAAGTTACATCAACAAACAGAAGTTAAAGTACGTTCAGAAATTACTTTCAATCTTTTTCTTAAAAATTAATAAATTGTTATTATTTAAATTAGAAACAGAAACAAAAATAAAAACAAAGAACAAAATACAAACACAAATTATGTAATCAAAGTTAAGAGCCGATTTTTAATTTATTAATTTTAGCCAAATTAGAATCAATGATTATATCTTTGTCAAAGTCCAATTGATTATTGAGAATACTGGATTTATTCAGAAGGGCCAATTTAATCTCCGTTGATTCTAGAAGAAGAAGTCTGGGACCACTTCTTTCAAAATGAATTGGGGTAGGATTAGAAGTGGAGGCAGTATGATTTTCGGAATGTAAAAAAAAAAAAAAAAAAAAAAATCATACTGCCTCCACTTCTAATCCTACCCCAATTCATTTTGAAAGAAGTGGTCCCAGACTTCTTCTTCTAGAATCAACGGAGATTAAATTGGCCCTTCTGAATAAATCCAGTATTCTCAATAATCAATTGGACTTTGACAAAGATATAATCATTGATTCTAATTTGGCTAAAATTAATAAATTAAAAATCGGCTCTTAACTTTGATTACATAATTTGTGTTTGTATTTTGTTCTTTGTTTTTATTTTTGTTTCTGTTTCTAATTTAAATAATAACAATTTATTAATTTTTAAGAAAAAGATTGAAAGTAATTTCTGAACGTACTTTAACTTCTGTTTGTTGATGTAACTTTCTGAATGTACTCTTCTCTCTCAAAATTTTGTTTATGAAACTTTCTGAATATACTCATCTTTCTCAAAAAATTTTACTTGTTAAACGTTTTTACAAATTTGTATTCAGTTTTTATTTGAACTCCTGAAGATGGGCTAGTAGCCCGAAATATATATCGAGCTAATCAAACTCAAAAAAAAAAAAACATACATTTGTTTTAATATATTTCCTTTTTGTGAAACTTAACCTAGAAAATTCTCCTCATAAGTTAAAGAATTAATAGTAAACAAATGGCAAGTCGAATGGAATTTGAGCTCTAAGGACCGAGGCCACAAATATTCATTAATCAATCCAAATGTAGGAACTACCCCTTGGTTTGAAAAAATAAATAATGGAAGAAGATCATTCTATACGTGCTTAACGAGAATTAGACTAGGACATGGTAGCTATCCAGCTCATCTGAAAAGAATAGGTGTAAGGGACGATGACGGCTGCTCCTGTGACCCTACTGTAATTGCTGATCTGGAGCACATTCTGCTGGCGTGTCCAACATTGGACAGAGATGGGTTTGAGGAGTGGATGATTGAGAAGAATTTTCCTCGCCCTCTCAATTTAAACTATTTATTGAACATATGTGAAAGTGATATTTATTTTAATATTTTCAAATTCTTAAATATTAATAATATTCATATTTAAACTCTTGTAAAAATAACTTGTAATAATTGTAAGATTATTTGATTGTTGTAATTCTGTTTTTTATAACTATTTAACTAATTCTATCTTGTAATAATATTAAGACTATATTTACTTATATCTAATAGAGATTTTCTTTAGGAGACGGACTGGTATAAATATGCAATTGGATGTTGATGAAAGCAGTCCACGGTGGTTGTAAAAAATAAGACTATAGAGGTTTTATTATTATACATTTATTTGTTAAACCGACGTTTCGGAGATTTATTCTCTCCTTCTTCAGGGTAACAAAAAGTCAATGAAAGTAGTTCAAAAAATAGTTACTTTCTGTCTCCTTTGACAATGCCAAAAAACATTATAAAAATTCTTTTTCATCTCTATTCGAGATGAAAAAGAATTTTATAATGTTTTGGCATTATCAAAGGAGACAGAAAGTAACTATTTTTTGAACTATATTCAGATGAAAAAGAATTTTTATAATGTTTTTTTGGCATTGTCAAAGGAGACAGAAAGTAACTATTTTTGAACTACTTTCATTGACTTTTTGTTACCCTGAAGAAGGAGAGAATAAATCTCCGAAACGTCGGTTTAACAAATAAATGTATAATAATAAAACCTCTATAGTCTTATTTTTTACAACCACCGTGATCTGCTTTCATCAACATCCAATTGCTTATATCTAATTATTATTATTTTAATTTTTTTTTCTTACTTCATTATCAAAATTGTAAAAAATATAATGTCCAATCTATATAAATGATGGCCAAAATGAA
Organism: Forficula auricularia; assembly: GCA_024734495.1. Lineage (NCBI taxonomy): Eukaryota > Metazoa > Arthropoda > Insecta > Dermaptera > Forficulidae > Forficula > Forficula auricularia. The sequence goes on from JALMQS010000108.1 coordinate 3,491,542, forward strand.
ACATCTGATTTCGAAGGCCAAAAGTTGTAATAAATAAATAAATAAATAAATAAATATTTTGTCATACATATACATTTTCAAAACTCAACAACAACAAGTTTCAACTAAAAGTTTATTTATATCAGGGGAAAATAAACTATGGCATTGTTTGTCGAACTAGAACAAGCTTTCAAGGGTATTTCGAGGTCAACTTCTAGTTTTTAAATGGAAGCCTATATGTATCTGTAGATATTTTGAATCTACAAAAAAAAAACTGAACAACTTTTATTAGAACTATTTTTTTATACGACATCAAATAAACAAAATACATGAATCAATTAGATCTCAAAAAAAATTCTTAATAATTATTTTTAACAATTATTCAACTTATTTATCAAATAATAATTAAATTTTTTTCTCATTAATCAAAGAATAATTGATACGTCAACGAGAATTATTTTGATCGCGCTGATTTGAAAAAGATATTTTTATCTCGCAGACTACTGAGGATTACGCTATTGGAGTCTGCGGAGTATTAAGTCTGGACCAAGAGAGAAAAAGATGTGATCCACTTAGCTACAATCCAACGTCATTTCGCGTATAGCCCGCTAGACATTCGGATGGATCACCAAGTGAATTTGAAATCTCAGATGTTATATATTCGATCTCCCAGTCCAGAGGGCTAGATCTATTAGCATGTATGTTAGATGCCTGCCATTAATTAACGGAATGTTTTCTACATTTGATTCAATCGCGGGAGATCGAATATATAACATCTGAGATTTCAAATTCACTTGGTGATCCATCCGAATGTCTAGCGGGCTATACGCGAAATGACGTTGGATTGTAGCTAAGTGGATCACATCTTTTTTCTCTCTTGGTCCAGACTTAATACTCCGCAGACTCCAATAGCGTAATCCGCAGTAGTCTCGCGAGATAAAAATATCTTTTTCAAATCAGCGCGGTCAAAATAATTCTCGTTGACGTATCAATTATTCTTTGATATATTAATGAGAGAAAATTTTTTTATTTAATATCATTATTTCAAGTTAGAAATATATAAGTTCAAATATTATTTTCACTCAATATTTGACAAAAATTCCCTACATTAGATTCGCGATTGAATCAAATGTAGAAAACATTGAGTCAAAATGATTAAATAATTAATTATTAAATATATAATTTAAAAATAATTTAATAATTTTGCGACACTGTTCTGAGAAATTCCAGAGTGTATCGCAAGTCTTCTGGATGAATTCCAGTTCCGATTTCTTTTGTTTTTTTTTAACAGATTTACAACACAATAAAATAAAGCTTGTGAGAGTGTATTGCTATCAGGAAAACGCTCGACATCCATTTCATTGTCAACCCTATAACACTTCTTCCACATTCACCGCATAAATGAAGACCATTACAATTCTGTCTTCGACAAAAAATGCTCCATTTTAATTATGGTAATACAATATAACTATCTACTGGATTGACACGAGTAACAAACTTTTTTAAACTCAAGAATTTTAACTAGTTCTATTAAGTAGAAAATAATCTCTTAAATCTGTATATAATGAAGTTTTCGTATCATTATAAACACTTATTTTCATTGTTGTGACTTTTTGATTTAACAATTATTTATTTAATAATTAAATATTTTATTTTTTGAGATCTAATTAATTTAATGGGGGGGTCGGGTAGGCTAGGCGGTAGCATGTCAGCCAGCTAACCAAGAGGACCCGAGTTCGAATCCGACTCGAGGCATCCGGCTAAAATCTGACCCCCGAGGTAGAGACAAATTTAAATAAAATACTTAGTATCGTAAATGGCTTATGGCTAGAAAGGCCGAAAAGCCAAAAAAAAAAAAAAAAAAAAAAATTTATTTAATATTTTGTTTATTTGATGTCGTATAAAAAAATAGTTCTTATAAAAGTTGAACAATTTTTTTTGTAGATTCAGAATATGTACAGAAATATATAGGTTTCAATTTAAATAAATTGCAACGGATCGTTGCTAAACTTTATCCAAATTCATTTGAAATATTAATATGTTTGTTCCTTTATTATTAATCAGATATCACTTGCAATTTGTAGTTCATATTGACATTAATTCAAAAATAATTCTCATTTAATAGTCGAGGAATAACCATTCTACATTGGATTTGCAAAACCTTCAAAAATCCAATATAGAATGGATATTTCTCAAGTATTAGATGAGAATCAATCGCTATTTTTGATTTTAAGTTGATTCCACCATGTCTTCAGCAATGGTTACTAATAAAAACCGAAACGTCAAAAATCCAATATAGAATGATTATTCCTCAAGTACTAGATGAGAATCAATCGCTATTTTTGTTTAAAATCGATTTCTCTATGTCTTCAGCAATGGTTACTAATAAAAACCGAAACGTCAAAAATCCAATATAGAATGATTATTCCTCAAGTACTAGATGAGAATCAATCGCTATTTTTGTTTAAAATCGATTTCTCTATGTCTTCAGCAATGGTTACTAATAAAAACCGAAACGTCAAAAATCCAATATAGAATGATTATTCCTCAAGTACTAGATGAGAATCAATCGCTATTTTTTGTTTAAAATCGATTTCTCTATGTCTTCAGCAAAGGTAACGGATAAGAAAACAACGCAATTGCTATGGTTACTCATAAAAATTCGTCCCAAATTTTTATCATTTCACAGAGAGAAGCCTATCCATTCTTACTTAAGCAAGGCTAAATGAGCTATATTAAAACTTTCAAATGAATAAATTTTAAAGAATTTAAAAAATTAAAAAAAAGTACTCTCTTACTCTAGAGTAAATAACTTTAAAATATAATTTTACTAAAAACTTTATTTAACTTTTTATGTGGTCCGCAAGGTACTTAATTAGGATATTAAATTTCATCAAAATTGGTTAAGTCATTTTCAAGATATTTAGAAAAAACTAAAAAAGTACTGAAATAAAGTACTAATGTTTGTGGGCCGATATGTACCAAAAACTAATCAGCGCTTCATTTTGTTAAACTAATGCTAGGTTTTCAATTTCATTTCAATCAGCGCAAAGGTGTGGAAAAAATCGTGGGCCAAAAAAGCGATAACATACATCCATCCATCCATACATACATACATCCGCACGCACTAAATGAAAAAATCGCACTTTTTGGCCTCTCGACGAGACCCCATGTAATTTTTGGCAAAACCGTCACGTGCTAAAATTCAACCTAATTGAATACTACAATTTGTGACTTTAATTGAGTCCATGGGTTCCGTAGTCTTTACCTGAGGACCCTTTGAAGCCACGCTTGCCCCGAGAGCGATTACAATACTTTACCCATGCTTTGCATTGGATAAAGTAAAAACAGAACTTGACCTCGAAATACCCTTGAAGGCTTGTTCTAGGTCGACAAACAATAGCGTAGTTTAGTTTCGCCTTTGATACAAATAAACTTTTATTTGAAACTTTTTTTTCATATAATGCACTGTTTTTGAGTTATAAGACTGTCTCAAGATAAAAAAAAACTCCCAGCCACAGAGGTGCTAGACTTATCAAAAGTTATATAGTGACGTCATTAGTTATAATTTGACGGGTTCCATTCGACACATTAGAAAGATATTTAATGCAATTATTTATGTGTGTGTGTGTTTTTTTATGGTTGTTAATGTTGTTTAATAAACAACAACAACAACCCGAAATGGTGTTCCGAGTGAATGAACCTTTTCGTTGAGGGGATATTAAAAAATAAAAAATTACATTCGTAAATACAAACAGACAATTCTATCAATCGATACGTTGTCTGTTTCTGTACACATACCATATACATGGTAATCTTTTACTTCAATGGAGAAATCGTTTCCGGTTAACATGTCGCGTGACATCACAAATCATATATTCTCTGATTCTAGATAGTTTATGACAAAGAAAAACCATGTCAAGTGGGGGTGGGGGCGGTAAAAGGGGTTGAGAATTGACAAGACATTAAATTTATAGAAGTAATGGGAATATTCAATTATTCAGATTTAAAAGGCAGTGGAGAAAATGATGAAAAATCCTATCGGGGAAACACGATCGACATGTGTCATCATCATCAGTGGCGTAGAGAGAAAATTTTCATAGGGGGGGGGGTGGTTCAATCCACAAAGCAAAATATTTAGTGGGAATTTTTTTTTAATAAGCTCACGTGTTCTGATGTGGCCATCCACTTTACTTTACCGTACAACCTGGCCCCTCACTTATATTTAATACTAGCTTCAAGGCCCGCCTTCGGCGGGCCTTTTGCTAGCAAGAGTCTTCGCCCCCTGGACCCCCACGTGGCTACTTTATTGATGTTTTATTAATAACAGAGAATAAATATAATTGTTTTGTTATAAAGTCTTAAATAGATATAATTTGAGATTCTATTTAACTGCAATATACACTCATAACAAATAAGATGAAACAAATATTTAAAATGTATTACAAATCCACTTGTTATCATTATGGGGAAAATAAAAAAAAGTTATATTATATGTAGGTATTATTATAGATAAGAAGACTTGAAAATTACAATTATTATTCATTTTGCTAGACACTAAAGTAAATACAATCTATTTATAAAAAATTCTCTTATTCTCAAGCTTGAGTTGTTTATCATAAAAGAATTTAGTCTTTTTGATTTTAAGTCGATTCTTCCACGTTTTCAGTAGAGCTTGCCATTAATAGTCAAAACATCAAAAATGGAATGCAATAAGGTTATTCCTCTAGTATTAGATAAGAATCGATCGCTACTTTTGATTTCAAGTCGACTCCTCCATGTCTTCAGCAATGGTTACCAATAATAATCGAAGGGTCAAAAATCGAATGTAGAATTGTTATTCCTCGACTGTTAAATGAGAATCGATCATTATTTTTGAATTAAAGTCAACGTGAACTGCAAATTGCAAGTGATATCTGATTAATAATAAAGAAATAAACATCCCAGGTAACACACAATATCCTCAGAATATTCTAAGAAGATTTAAATGTCCTTAGAATATCCTTAGAATATTCTTAGGATATTGTGGTTACCTGGGATATTAATATTTCAAATCAATTTGGATAAAGTTTAGCAACGATCCGTTGCAGTTTATTTTTTTAATTTTTGTTTTTAAATGTACTTTAAAAAATAGATAGTTTTTTTAAATCTTTGTTGCATTATTAAATTCTTCTTCAACGATAATGTGGTTAGAACTCTATTATCTATGATATTAAGAATGAATGACATTCAAAAATCTGACAAACAGGGCCGCCAACACATGTTTAGTTTGCTAGTTTAGTTTTTTTATTGTTTGGTAAGCTATGTTGGCTAACCTGAATTTTTTTTTAGTTTTTCCTGAATTTTCCAATTTTCAGGGCAGCTTAACCAATTTTTTTTTTTACGTATTAACCTGAATTGGATTATTACGAAGATTTAAAAAAAAAGCATTTGAGAGATCTGCGCTTACAAAGAAAAAGAAATTCATTTTTATTATATAGATAAATTAAATAAAATTATTTATAATCATGTAAGGGAGGGGGGTTAGTTTTTGCATTTTTAGACTTCTGGGGGCTCACTGATTATATATACAAAATTTGGTTGAGTTTGCTCAAATGGCCTAGATTTTTAATTTTTAACACCCCCTCCACCCGCCTTAATTTTGGGTCGATATCCACCAAAATCTAATCAGCTCTTAATCTCAATGGACCAAAACTACGTGTGAAATTTGGCTTCAATATTCATACTAGTTTTTGAGCTAGGTCGTCCACAAAAATTTGGTAACCCACAGACTAACAGACAGACATTTTGACAAAACAATTATTATCCCAAAGAATATAATTTTTTCGATGTTCACTTATTAGAGCTTTTTTGTAGACCGAAATACCGGTTTTGCTTAATTTTTTGAATCAAAATAGTTTCAGCCGTTTTTGAGATATTTCGAAAAAAACGAGAAAAAAAAAACACTTATTTCATGCACGATTACAATACTTGACCATACCCTGTATGGTAAAGTAAAAAATGCAAAATTGGTCTAGTAGTTCGATTTTTAATGGGGTCCAAAAAACAGCTTCCGGGATCACTTTTGAATATTCCAAAAAAATGTCCCATTTTAAGCATGAAAGTGCACTTTTTCGACAAAGACCACTCCAAACATTTTTAAACTAGATTAAATTTGATAAAATTCAAACAAAGTTTCATCTTAATTGGGTAATTGGTAATTCGTGACACAATGAGGCTGAATTTTTGAAAAACTTCAAAACTGAAAAAAGGGAACTTTAACCCTTCCCCCCCAACCCTCACCCTCGGGGACTTCTGACACACATTAACCCAAGTCTAAGGGAAGCTTTTAAGACCATTTCTAAAAATCTGTAATTTCTCTCCACCGATTTTTCTAACTTGACTAGGCAATAGGGTTCATGGTGCAAAATTTCGTCTTACATTAAAGGCTATAAGACTTATTTTTATAATTCTAATTTTTTGAACCCTCCCCCAATTTTCCCCCCCGAAAATATAATAACTCTTTTTTATTATAGGTTCATTTTTTTAGTAGGTATATTTCATTTTTTTTATCGTTTTTTTTTTAGTTTGAAAATCTTATAATTTTAATTTTTACCCCCTCCCCCCACCCCTTAATTTTGAGTCCGATTTCAACCAAAATCTATTCAGCTCTTAATCTCCATGCACCAAAACTACATGGGAAATTTGGTTTTGATATTCATACTAGTTTTTGAGCTAGTGCGTCCACAATAATGTTGTTACGTACTAACAGACATTTTGACAAAACAATTATTATCTCGAAAAATATAATTTTTCTATGTTCACTTATTAGGGCTTTTTTGTAGAGTGAAATTCCATGGTTTTGCTCAATTTTTCTAATCAAAATAGTTTCAGCCGTTTTTGAGATATTTCGAAAAAACGAAGCAAAAAAAAAAACACTTTTTTCATGCACGATTACAATATTTGACCATAATACCCTGTATGGTAAAGTAAAAAATTCTCTTATCAAATATTCTGTGAAATATATATATACATACACTTACCCTCCACATTAGTATTAAATAATAAATCTTATCTTATATAGGGTTATTAATAGCTATCATAGCATTAATGGCTATAATAGCCAAAGATTAATTAAATCAAGATAGGACATAATTGATTAACAGATTAGATACATTTTTTTCCAAAAGCATAGTAAGTACTCTTGGTTTAATTGTCAATAGAAGAGTTATTGAGGATTGCGTGACATAAGCACCCCCCTATTCTTACTGCATATTTAAATTACACCCCCCCTTATTTTTTAGGAATTTTGATTAAGCTTATCAGGTGAAATTAAAGAAATTTTGATTTCGCCTTAATAAAAAATATATATTATATCTTATTATATTAAACGAGTAATTCTTGTATATCTATATATATAAAATTAAGGTTTTATCTTTACATTGGTCCAAATCACGCCAAAGTTTGGTTGCACACCTTTCAAACAAAGTTATGAACGAAAACACTCTCAACAAAATTCCTGTCTGTATTGGACCAAACGCAACCAAATTTTGTAGACATAATCTGTGGAATGGGAGTGGGGTAAGGGTGTGAGGCGTAGGGTGGAGTCCAGGGGGCTTAGCGGGGGTGGAGGGGTACAGGGGCTAGGCGTGGGGGGGTGCAGGGTTGGTGGAGTGGAGGGTTCAGGTGAGGGACCAGAGGCGTACTGGGGTGGTACGGGGGTGGAGGTCCGAGGTGGAGTCATGTGTGGTGGTGTAGGGGTGGGGGTTGGGCATGGGTACATGGTGGGGATGTGGGGTTGCTGGGTGTGTTTCGGGGGTGTGAGGGTCGGCCCTGGCTAGCAAGAGGGCCGCGCGGGCCGCTGCAGCTAGGCCTCCGGCACGCCCTCTGCGCCTTTTAATGGTATATTAAACACATTAAAACTACATAAGAAGTTTTTTACTACATACCAACCATCCGTATCTTATTTTTCCGAATTGTTTTTTTTTTAAATAAGATACGGATGGTTGTTATGTAGTAAAGCGGAAGTAGTCTAGAATTTTGATGAGTGAGTGAGTGACGAAAAAACCTATCTTTGGCTTCTTGTAACTTGGACAGTATAAACAGTAGAAATATGAAATTTTGTAATTTAGTTAGTATGTAGTAAAAAAACTACATAAGAAGTTTTTTTACTACATACCAACCATCCGTATCTTATTTTTCCGAAATACCTCAATATTCTACACCAATAATAATAAATAGATATATTTTATTAATTAAAAATCAGCTCCAAGAAATAATTTAACTCATTGCGAAAGCAAAATAAAAAATATTTTTTATAGATTGTAGATATTATTTATTTTGAGCATATTTAAAAAGAAAAAAATGATATTTAGGTAGTAAATAAATTTATTATATAAAAATTTAATCTATTACATTTTTATTTAAATTTAGACAATTATCTTAACACGTTTTCATTAGGGCTATTAATAAATTTTTTGAATTTAGGAGTAAAAACTTACATATCTTTCCTCCGTTCGAATTAGTATAAGTCTCTTCAAGGCCTTTGATAACAAATGAATTAACCCATTGTCAAAAGAAATGAGAAACCTTTTTTAAAACCCCAAGATTGGCATTCTTCTACCTGAGAATAATTAATTTAATTACTTAAAATCGTGTGAAATCAAATCAAACCGGTTTGGCCCAAAATTTAGATAAACCATCCGGAGCACTAAACAAACATATGGAGTAAATATGGTTTCGATACGTTCAGTGGTTTAGGCGTGGGTCGATCACACACATACACACTAAGGATTATATATATATACAGTAGACTCTCGATAATTCGAATTTATAGGGACCAAACAAAAAATTCGAATTATCGAGTTTTTTCGAAATAGTGAGAGTTCGAATTAAAGAGGGGCTGAAAGTAAAAATTCGAATTGAAGAAAGTTACATTTTATTAAAGAAATCCGTGTACATATATGTCATTGTATAAGATTGTGAATGCTGGTAGAAACAAAAATACATATTATAATAATACATGTGGATCAATTTATTTATTATAAAAAAGTTATATCATTTCTTCATAAAAAAATCGGTTATTTTCGTTTGGGTCGCTTGGTTGGCTGCAATCTGGTCCACAGCATTTTCCAAAGTGCTCACTGCTTTGAACACACAACCCAACCCTCTTAAAAAAAGGTTGCTTCCTTAGAAGACACCATCGGAACATCGTTGTCTTCATCTTCACTGTCAGAAATCTGTTGATTGACCACAATTGACTGTTTCATAATGTCTTCATCAGACAATGTACCCGCTGTGGCAACATTATTGTCAATATTAACATAATCGTTGAAAGTTATGGGAACCTCTGGAAGTCTGTTCAAAGCACTCAAAAGAGGTCCTCATCTTGCAGATCTTGTTGAACCATATCATTTCCGTCCTTGCATTCCTGATCCTTGATGAATCCGCCAGGCTTTTAAAACAATTTGCGATTGTCTCGTGAGACGCCCCTTCTCCATGCTTAGTGAGCCATTTCCATTGCAGTAAGCACTGAAATGCTGCACAGGTTATTTCCATTTTCCATGTGTCTATTACAGTTCTAACCACTTATTTTTGATACAAGGTTTTAAATTTTTAACGATTTCTTGATCTAGGGGTTGAAGAATTGAAGTTGTGTTAGGGGTAAATATTTCAGCTCTATATTTTCAAAGTGAAGGGACATCTTTATGGGCTGTGCAATTATCGATAAACATCAAAATTTTTCGTTTTTCTCTTCTCATTTCAGCATCAATGCTCATTAACCATTCAGAAAACAATACTGCTGTCATCCACGCCTTCTTATTTGATCTGTAGATTAGCGGAAGAGATTTCATATTTTAAGGCTAAAACTGCACTAAAGCATTTCAGGGGTGGTGTAGCATGAATCATAGACATTGAGAGGAGGTAAGTTCTTGGAAAAATTGTGGAGTGGGCCGGTCTAGCTTCACTTCGATTTATAGAGGGGACCAAAATACATTGATTTTCTTCGGAGTTATAGAGGTTCTCCTCGGGGGACCGAGGGTTTTCTTCGAATTATAGAGGTTTTCGAATTACCGAGGTTCGATTTATCGAGAGCCTACTGTATATATATATATAGAATCGGGTTCTAGAAAACGACTCTAACGACTTGGATGAAATTCACGGGTTAGGAGGGTTTTGTGTTCGTCATTCGATCTGTCACGGTCACATCTTCGGCTAAGTTGTTTTTGATGGGTTTTTTGTTAATTGAAATAATTATTCACAGGTGGTTGTCTCGATAAAAATTAATAATTACATTTTTATTCAATTTCCTTTTAATTATTAATTGGTTTTTTAATTTTAAATTCCACTAATCTGGGGGCACGGCAGTGCCCCAGCCAAGTTCGATTCGAACGGGTGGTGTGTGCACTGCCAGACTACCCTTTACAGGAAACAATTCAGGCCATTTTGATGCCCCTGTAACTTCGTACTGGAAACCTCTACATGGCTGAAATTTTATTCCACAATACTGGTCCATAAGCTTAACTAAATTACAAAATTTCATATTTCTACTGTTTATACTGTCCAAGTTACAAGAAGCCAAAGATAGGTTTTTTCGTCACTCTCTCACTCATCAAAATTCTAGACTACTTCCACTGATCCTAGAATTCTGAAATTTGGCATGCTGGTAGAGTTTGGGGTACAATTAATGGGAAAAATCCAAAATTCGAAACTTTCTCTTCTTCAGAACCTAAAATGAAGGCGTGAAATTTATAGGCTAAATTAACATAATATTGAAGACATAATGAACCTAGAATGCTGAAATTTGACACACTGGTAAAGATTAGCACATTAATAAAAGAGGAACTTAAAACACCGAAACTTTCCCTTCTTCAGAACATATATTGAAGGGGTGAAATTTATAGACTAAATTAATATATATTGCAAATAGAATAACTCTAGAATGATAAAATTTGACATGCCTACTTGTAGAGCTTGGCTTAATAAAGAAGAAAATCGAAAAATTAAACGTTTCCTTTCTCAGCATCTTAAATGAAGGAGTGAAGTTTATAATATAAATTATCATTAAATAAAAATTCAAAAGCAAGAAAATTCTAAAATGTAGCATGTTAGTAGATTTTGGAGCATAAAGGGTGAATTCGAAAAACTGTAATTTTCCCTTCTTAAGCATCAAAAATCATCATCATAATCATTGAGTATACAGTCCTAAGACTGGTTTGATGCAACAATCCGACTCCACTCGACTCTGTCCCCCGCCAGCTGTTTAACCTCTCTAAATGTCTGGCATCCCATATCCCCAATTATTTGGTTGAAATATTCTAATCTGGGTCTTCCCCTTCCCTTTTCTTTCCCACCTCCCCTCCAAGATATCCCTAAGCAGTCCCCCATGTCTCAGTGTGTGCCCCATCATCTGACCTCTTCTCTTCTTCAGACTCTTCCACAAGGTTCTTCTTTCTCCGATTCTTCCAAGAACTTCTTCATTTGTAATTTTATCCATCCATTTGATATTCATCATTCTTCTGTAGCACCACATTTCGAAAGCCTCCAATCTCTTTCTCTCCGCTTTTCCAATTGTCCAGGTTTCACACCCGTACATGGCTATGCTCCATACATATGTCTTCATCAAAAATGAAGGAGTGAAACTTATGAGCTAAATTAACTAATAGTGAAAATTCAACGACACTAGAATGCTAAAATTTGACATAGTGTAATAACTTGAATCACTAATAAAGTGAGAAATCGAAAAAGATTTTCATCAGCCTTTAAAATAAATGCGTGAATCTTGCAGGCTAAATTCCCGTCCAACTTTTACAAAAAGAAATGAAATCTCAACAAAAACACTTGTGTAAATAAAAATAATTTTTAAGAAAAAAATAAAAACCGACTTCAAAAAATTAAATGCAACAAATAAAATACACTAAAAGGTATAAAATAATTATTATCTTATTTAGTTACAACTAAACGACGAAATATTAACATGAAATTACTTTTTGAAGTCGGTGCCAAACAAACTATACCTATAAGCGAGCGTACCCGCCAAACGTACTAAGTAAGATCCGTCGAGTGCGATTCATAAAAGGTATGATATTTGGCACCAACTTCAAAAAGTAATTTCATGTTAATATTTCGTCGTTTAGTTGTAACTAAATAAGATAATAATTATTTTATACCTTTTAGTGTATTTTATTTGTTGCATTTAATTTTTTGAAGTCGGTTTTTATTTTTTTCTTAAAAATTATTTTTATTTTTCTCTTTTTAGTGATGTCATTAATAGTGATCATATCATCAGAACTTGACCAAATTAATATGACACCATCCCTAAGACACCCCCTTTCGGATAAAAAAAGAACCATCAAAATCGGTTCATAAACAAAGAGGTTAGGTCTAAACAAACCTAATAAAAAAGGTCTAATACCTATGAAAAAAAATCGAAAAAAAAATGGGACCAATCGGAAGCTAGACTGGACCCAATGCAAAAAAAATTTTCAAAATCGGTTGACAATTGGCGGAGATATGAGGTAACATAGGCACAAAAAAAAAAAAAAAAAAAAAAAATTCAGTCGAATAGAGAACCTCCTCCTTTTTTGAAGTCGGTTAAAAAAGGCCAAGTTCGATTAATAAAAACCGTTTGCCAAAAAAATTAGTGAGATCTAATGTGCTGCCAAGTTCAATATCATCAATTTAATAAATGAGTCAAGAATATAGTAACTTCAATTAAAACGCATGTTTTTCATTTCACATGTCCATCTATATTTATTGATTTCACATTTTTAGTTAAAATTATTTTCCTAAAACTTGGCTTTTACGCATTTTTTTGTATGTCACAAAATATGTTACTATGCTAATATAATTCGTAAGATCATAATAAGAGAGGATGGAAGGGCTAAAAGGGAGAGGTGGAGGTCCATTTATACAATAATAATAATAATAATTTAATGCGTAAAAGCCAAGTTTTAGGAAAATAATTTCAACCAAAAATGTGAAATCAATAATTATAGATGGAGATGTGAAATGAAAAACATGCGTTTTAATTGAAGTTACTATATTCTTGACTCATTTATTAAATTGATGATATTGAACTTGGCAGCACATTAGATCTCACTACTTTTTTGGCAAACGGTTTTTATTAATCGAACTTGGCCTTTTTTTACACAAGTGTTTTTGTTGAGATAGATAATTACAAATATTATTATATATAATTTGTTGATTAGTTTAATTAAATGAGATTATTTAAATGAGAATTTATCCTCAAGAAGTTTGGTTATATATAGTTATATAAATTATTATATATATTAAAAGTTTTAAATCCCACAAACATATATTCTTTTATTTTAGAATTTGGCAATTGATGAACTCAAAAATTGTTATTTAATTAAAAAAAATTATTATACGGTATTTATTTATATACCTATACCTATAAACACATAATCTGTGGGCCACTATACAAGGGTAGAAATGTAAAAACTGGGTGAGGGGGCGGGAGCGAGGGTGGAGGTGACGGTGGGGGAGATGTGGGGGTGCAGTACTTGGGGCGAGGGAAGTGGTTTCGGGGGTGTAGGTGGGGGCAAATGTTGGATGGAGGGGTGAAGTGGTGGGGGTCCGGGTATTAAATATAGCTTATAACTTAAGCAAAAAGTTATCGAGCATCCCTCGGTGGCCAGGTACGAATTATTAAATAAGAGTGCGATGATCACTGAATTTCACTTACCAATACAGCTGTGAAGACCATCAATAATAGAAAGAAGAAGATATCAGTGGGTGTTCGTTTTTTAGGCGTTGTAATTGCATTGTAATCTAATTTGGATTTCCGTTCCAGATCATCCATCTAAAAAAGAACAAAAAAATAATTTTTTACTGTTGCTTAGCATCATACTGTGTTGTGACGTCACAGTTGACGTCACTATATAAATAGCAGAGACAATAAAACAAATATATTTCTATATAGGTATAGTATAGAGTTTTTTTTTTATCTTTTGAGACAGTCTTATAACTCAAAAACAGTGCATTGTAAGAAAAAAAAGTTTCAAATAAAAGTTTATTTATATCAAGGGGAAACCGAGGGTGAACCGAGACCTAATATGCTGTACACCTACTTCCACTTGTACTTCCAAATATTTCCAAGTAATTCCAAATATTTTCAAGTACTTTTAAATATTTCCAAGTACTTCCAAATATTCATATCAAGGGGGAAACCGAGGGGTGAACCGCGACCTAATATGCTGTACACCTACTTCCACTTGTACTTCCAAATATTTCCAAGTAATTCCAAATATTTTCAAGTACTTTTAAATATTTCCAAGTACTTCCAAATATTCATATCAAGGGGAAACCGAGGGGTGAACCGCGACCTAATATGCTGTACACCTACTTCCACTTGTACTTCCAAATATTTCCAAGTAATTCCAAATATTCCCAAGTACTTTTAAATATTTCCAAGTACTTCCAAATATTCATATCAAGGGGGAAACCGAGGGGTGAACCGCGACCTAATATGCTGTACACCTACTTCCACTTGTACTTCCAAATATTTCCAAGTAATTCCAAATATTTTCAAGTACTTTTAAATATTTCCAAGTACTTCCAAATATTCATATCAAGGTGGAAACCGAGGGTGAACCGCGACCTAATATTCTGTACACCTACTTCCACTTGTACTTCCAAATATTTCCAAGTAATTCCAAATATTTTCAAGTACTTTTAAATATTTCCAAAGTACTTCCAAATATTCATATCAAGGGGAAACCGAGAGGTGAACCGCGACCTAATATGCTGTACACCTACTTCCACTTGTACTTCCAAATATTTCCAAGTACTTGCAAATAATTCCAAGTACTTCCAAACATTTCCAAGTACTTTTAAATATTTTCAAGTACTTCCAAATATTCTCAAGTACTTTTAAATATTTCCAAGTACTTCCAAATATTCATATCAAGGGGAAACCGAGGGGTGAACCGCGACCTAATATGCTGTACACCTACTTCCACTTGTACTTCCAAATAATTCCAAGTACTTCCAAACATTTCCAAGTACTTCCAAATATTCCCAAGTACTTCCAAATATTCCCAAGAATTTTAAATATTTCCAAGTACTTCCAAATATTCATATCAAGGGGGAAACCGAGGGGTGAACCGCGACCTAATATGCTGAAAACCTACTTCCACTTGTACTTCCAAATAATTCCAAGTACTTCCAAACATTTCCAAGTACTTCCAAATATTCCCAAGTACTTCCAAATATTCCCAAGTAATTTTAAATATTTTCAAGTACTTCCAAATATTCCCAAGTACTTTTAAATATTTCCAAGTACTTCCAAATATTCATATCAAGGGGGAAAGCGAGGGGTGAACCGCGACCTAATATGCTGAAAACCTACTTCCACTTGTACTTCCAAATAATTCCAAGTACTTCCAAACATTTCCAAGTACTTCCAAATATTCCCAAGTACTTCAAATATTCCCAAGTAATTTTAAATATTTTCAAGTACTTCCAAATATTCATATCAAGGGGGAAACCGAGGGGTGAACCGCGACCTAATATGCTGAAAACCTACTTCCACTTGTACTTCCAAATAATTCCAAGTACTTCCAAACATTTCCAAGTACTTCCAAATATTCCCAAGTACTTCCAAATATTCCCAAGTAATTTTAAATATTCCCAAGTACTTTTAAATATTTCCAAGTACTTCCAAAGAGGTGTACACCTACTTCCAATCGAGGATCACCTCTCGGGGGAAACACTAAACTACGCTATTGTTTGTCGACCTAGAACAAGCTTTCAAGTGTATTTCGAGGTCAAGTTCTGTTTTTTAAATGGAAACCTATATGTTTCTGTACATATTCTGAATCTACAAAAAAAAAAAAAAAAAAAAAAAAACTGAACAATTTTCATTAGAACTATTAATGAAGATTCTGTATCTTTGGACCAAACTCAACTAACATCAGTAAATTCTAGTTTCCACAAAGGTATTTAGTGAAACGGGTTTTAACTATAGTAAGAACCCGTTCTTACTAAAAACTGGTTTTTACTGCAACATATACAAAATTTGGTTGAGTTTGGTACAAGGGGCAAGATTTTCATTTTTTGACACTCCCCCCCTCCCCCACACACACACAGGGGAGCCATTTTAGACGGCTAGTTTTGCATTTTTAGACTTCTGGGGGCCCACTGATTATGTATACAAAATTTGGTTGAGTTTGCCCAAATGGCCTAGATTTTTAATTTTGAACTCCCCTCCAGCCCCCTTAATTTTGGGTCGATATGCACCAAAATCTAATCAGCTCTTAATCTCAATGGACCAAAACTACATGTGAAATTTGGTTTTGATATTCACACTAGTTTTTGAGCTAGCTCGCCCATAAAAATTTGGTAACGCACAAACAGACTAACAGACATTTTGACAAAACAATTATTATCTCGAAAAATATAATTTTTTCGATGGTCACTAATTAGGACGTTTTTTGTAGACCGAAATGCCATGGTTTCGCTCAATTTTTTTTAATCAAAATAGTTTCAGCCGTTTTTTGAGATATTTCGAAAAAACTAAAACTTTTTTCATGCACGATTACAATACTTGAAAACTAAAACTATTCTAACCTCTTGGGGGCTGACTTTGTCGACACCCCCGCAACAACACGAGCCCATAATTGCGGTTGTTCTTCACGCCGTGTCCAGTTACGATATAAATCTACCTGTAAAAAAAACAGAAAACAGAAAACGATTATTTATTATTATTAATAGTATATAAATAAATATATAATTTAATAAATTTTATATATACAGAGAGTGTGATTCAGGTAGGTAGGTAGGTAGGTAGGTAGGTTCCGTTGTCCAGCTCCAATGTCTGTCCCTTGAATGAAAGAACCTCTGAGGTTCGCACGCATGTGTGTGTGGGTGTGTGTGTGTTTAGGGAATGCTTTTAGCATTGAAAGCCCCCCCACCCCCGCCCTCACTTTCAACCCCACTCATCCCCATCCCCTATCTAACAAATACCTTCCTTGATATATGACAAAGAAAAATGACAATATACTATGCTTTCAGAGAATTCTTAACTAAAAACAACAATAATTGAAAAAGATTTATAAAGAAAAATCAATGAGGTTGTCCTCTGCTTGATACAAATAAAGATATAGTACCTGGAGCCACCGAGCGATGCTCGGCAACTTTTTGCTTCAATTAAAAGTTATCTAAATATATATATAAAATTAAGGTTTTGTCTGTAAATCACGCCAAATTTTGGTTGCACACGTTTCAAGCAAAATTATGAGCGAAAACACCCTCAACAAAATTCATGTCTGTCTGTCTGTCTGTATGTTTCCGTCGTTTCCGAAAAGTTGCTCACGATTCATGTAAAAACGGCTGAAGGGATTATTATGAAATTTCATATTTGTATCAGATGTCTTCTAACTTACGTTTTTAGCTATATAACGTTTTGATATTTTGACCCTAGAAGGGGGTTTGGGGGGGCAGGGGCGCACGAATGAATATTATCAAATAACTTCTAAACTATTTACTCTACGGCAAATTTTATTATGAGCAAAGTTGTAGTGGATGTGATTTCTGACAACTTTTGTTTAAAAAAATTCCCCCAAAATATCACCCAAAAAGAAAATTCTTGCTCTTGGACCAAACTCAACCAAATTCACTAGAAGGCTAGAAATGCAAAAACTGGGTGCGGGGGTGGAGTGCGGGGTGGGGTGCAGAGATGGCGTGTGGGGTTCGTGGGTAAGGGGTCCAGGGGGCGTGACCCCTGGCTAGCAAGAGGGCCGCCGAAGGCGGGCCTTGCAGCTAGTATATTAATATTATTTTTAAGGAGGTTCTTTCATCGACAATCCACACAAAAAGCTTTAGCCTCGTAACCACTCTATAAATATATAGGAACTAAAATTTTAGGTTATGTTTTTTAACGTGACTGTCCACTCACACTACGAAATCTCTATAAGGATACACTAATACTAGCCGGATCGTTTCCAAGCCATTATGCTTATATCCCCTCCACTAAAAATAATCGCCCAAATATGTTGTTTGTTTGTTTTTTTTTATTTTTTATCAAAGCTACGTGGTAAATAATTTCAATTTTTTTTTTAAGTTATTCCGAATATATTATTCTAACAAATTTTAGTTTTTCATCAAGATGATGAAAGTCCTTCAATGAAAAAAAGTAAAATAATTCTCATATTTCATGTTTGGTGTGGTAAATCGTCTTCAAATTTTAACAGTATTAGGTCATTCAATGAGTCCATAGATGGCGTTACTAGAATTTTTTCCATATGATTTTTATTTAGTACTAACCTTCAAACGACACGTGTATAAATTTGACAGCAATCTGACTATTGATTCGTGAGTTATAGCATTTTGTGTGAAGCAACTTATGTTATTGGGGGGGGGTCGATCAGTAGGCTAGGCGGTAGCGTGACAACGAGCTAACCAGGGGACCCGGGTTCGAATCCGACTCGAGGCAGCCAGCTAAAATCTGACCCCCGGGGGTAGAGACAAATTTTAAAAATATAGCTAGTATCGTAATTGAGCTTATGGCTAGAAAGGCCGAAAAGCCAAAAAAAAAAAAAAAAAAAAAAACTTATGTTATTGAAAAAAAAAAGTGAATTTCGAATTTTAATAAAGCATTGCTTTTTGATGAAAAAAAATACAGTGGAAACCAAACAATGGCTTGATAAACATTATCCGAACTCTGCTCCATCGAGACAAATGGTAGAGAAGTGGATTGCTGAATTTAAACGTGGTCGTACCAGCACAAATGATGTAGAGCGCAGTGGACGCCCAAAAGAGGCTGTTATTCCAGAAAACATAAAAAAAATCCACAAATTGGTTAAGAACGATCGAATATTGAAGGTGCACGAGCTAGCTGACATTGTAAAGATATTAGATGGTAGTGTTTTTACCATTTTACACGAACATTTGGGTTTGCGAAAGCTCTGTGCAAAGTTGGTGCCGCGTGAGCTCACGGTCGACCAAAAACAAACAAATCGATGGTTCAGAGGAGTGTTTGGCGCTGTTAAACCGCAATAAAATGGAATTCTATCGTCGATATGTGACAATGGATGAGACATGGCTTCACTATTACACACCAGAATCCAAAAGAAGTAATCGCTGAAATTGAGGCCTATTTTGACGAGAAAGAGAAATCGTACTGTAAAAGTGGTATCGAAAAGTTGGAAAATCGCTATACTCGTTGTATCGCCCTCGAAGGCACATATGTTGAATAATAAAATCGAGTTTTTCAAAATTTTCTTTTTTTCTTACTTATTCTACTGAATTATTAAATGACCTGTTATGTGTATTGTGCTTTTAATTACTTATATTCGAAGTTTCAAACACTTCTTGAATTTTTGCATTTGTGAAAGAACTAACTTAATTTAAAATTCTGATAAAAACCACCCCGTCGCTCCCCACCACCTGGACCCCACCCCATATTAGCCCCGCTACGCCCCTGGAACCCCGCCTCATACCGCACCCGCACCCTCAGTTTTTACATTTCTAATTTTCTAGTGGCCCAGAGATTATGTATATATTAGTTTTATAATAATCTGTATTATATATATTATTTATTTGTTTGTGGCTATAGTTTCGAAAACTTGGCCCATATCATCAGTCTTTTTAATTATAAATATTATTTTTCGTTGGATCCCAATCAGTTTGGATATTGAAAATTTTTGTAATTTCGATATATATACACATGTTTATTTGAATCAAGCAGAGGAGAACCTTTTTGTTTCTATTTGTAAATCAACAACTCTGCTACTCTCGGCAAAACAAAAAAAAACCTTTTCAAAAAATTCCAACTAAATATTTTGCTTTGTGGATTGTCCCCCCCCCCCCATCCTTCATGAAAATTTTCTGGTTAAGCCGAGGGGTGAACTGCGACCTATGCTGTACACCTACTTCCACTTGAACTTCCAAATATTTCCAAGTACTTCCAAATATTTCCAGGTACTTCCAAATATTTCCAAGTACTTCCAAATATTTCCAAGTACTTCCAAATATTTCCAGGTACTTCCAAATATTTCCAGGTACTTCCAAATATTTCCAAGTACTTCCAAATATTTCCAAGTACTTCCAAATATTTCCAGGTACTTCCAAATATTTCCAGGTACTTCCAAATATTTCCAAGTACTTCCAAATATTTCCAAGTACTTCCAAATATTTCCAAGTACTTCCAAATATTTCCAAGTACTTCCAAATATTTCCAGGTACTTCCAAATATTTCCAAGTACTTCCAAATATTTCCAAGTACTTCCAAATATTTCCAGGTACTTCCAAATATTTCCAAGTACTTCCAAATATTTCCAAGTACTTCCAAATATTTCCAGGTACTTCCAAATATTTCCAGGTACTTCCAAATATTTCCAAGTACTTCAAATATTTCCAAGTCCTTCCAAATATTTCCAAGTACTTCCAAATATTTCCAAGTACTTCCAAATATTTCCAAGTACTTCCAAATATTTCCAAGTACCTTCCAAATATTTCCAGGTACTTCCAAATATTTCCAAGTACTTCCAAATATTTCCAAGTACTTCCAAATATTTCCAGGTACTTCCAAATATTTCCAGGTACTTCCAAATATTTCCAGGTACTTCCAAATATTTCCAAGTCCTTCCAAATATTTCCAAGTCCTTCCAAATATTTCTAGGTACTTCTAAATATTTCCAAGTACTTCCAAAATACTTCCAAAGAGGTGTACACCTATTTCCAATCGCGGATCACCCCTCGGATCAAGCTAATAAAAGCGTGTAAAAAAAAAAAAAAAAAAAATCCGACCAATGTTCCGTCAGCCTTGTATTAATTTACTTTTAGTACCTTCGGGTGAAATAAGAGAGAATCCCTGTTTGCTCCCATGCAGTTTCGGTAAGGATGATAATACATGGAATCAAGAACATGCACTGTGCACTGTATATCCCTGGTGTCAAGTTCAAGATCACTCACGTCACATTGGGTTTCAAGTTGAACACAAACTGTCTCACTCCGGTGCAGCTGTTTGCTGGCTCTGCAGTTCAGTTCACATTAAAATCAGTCATTTGGAAAATTATACCCCCCCCCCCTTCCCTCTCTTTCCCTCCCTTCCACTTTTCCATATTCCAATCGGAATATTTCATTTAGAACTAAAGTATGTGATTCATATTAAATTTGCAATTTTTTACATAATATTACTCGGTAAAGAAAATCTATCTTCTCTTATTAGACGAGAAAAAATTGTTTATATATTGGTTTATATATATTTGTATCTTATATGAAACCAACTCTATTAACAAGTTTTGAGGATGAGAAAACGATCTTGCTAGGTCTGAACCTCGACAAATTTCATCTTAATTGATCTTTGCTTAATTAAAGTAATTATTGAAAGATGAAAATATCAATAAAAAAAGTTTGTTTATATATTTTTCATTTATCTTTTATTTATTAATTAGTTTTTTAATTTTTAAAACTCACTAATAGGTTATAGCAAATATTAATATATATATATATTAAAATTAAACAATTTAATTAAGCGAAAGGAGATGACACTGAGGGAGTGATCATCAACCAATCGACTTGATTGGGGAATAATGGAATTGAAATAATTATCGGAAAAGAGGTTTTTTTATCTAATTAGATTTTTCCTCTTATTAAAAACAAGGACTAAAGATGAATAAGGACACTCGATGGTGGAGAAGTAATCTCCGGAATCGAAGCAAAAATACAATGTATACATTAATTAATGTAAAATAATTGGTTAATAAACGATTTAATTGATTATCGCTAGCACGAGAAGATCAAGAACAGTCGATGGTGGGGATGTAATCTCCGAAGTCGAAGCTCAAATAAAATGTATACGCTAATGCATGTAAAATAATTGGTTCAATAAAAATTTATTATTATTATTATTATTTAATTGAATATAAATTCGAGTATTAAATCCCACAAAGAGTTAATAAGAAATATGATTATATATTAGAAATTGCCAATTTAATTGATTATTATAAAACTCGATAAATTGGGGTTGGTACGGGGTCCAGGGGGCATAGCGGTGGTGCGTTACGCGGGGGCGGTACGGGGATGGTTGTCCAGGGGCATAGCGGGCTGGTATGAAGGTGGGGTCCAGGGGGTGGGGTGCCGGGGTGGGGTGCAGTGACGGGATGGTTTTTAAAATAACATCGCCCCCCCCCCCCATAGAGGCCCGTGCCTGGGAAAAAAAATTTGTAAAAAAAAAAAATTTGCAAAAAAAAATTTGTAAAAAATTTTTTTTTTTACAAATTTTAAAATTGAAAATAAAGTTTTATATATGTGTGTGTGTGTGGGGGGCGGAGTCTCTGACCCCCCCCCCCCCCCGCTTGGACAATTCGATCGCGACACACTTCCGAGATAGTATATCTTATATACATCGGGCACCTTATATACATTCTTCCCTCCCCCCCCCCCATAAAAAATTCCTGGATCCGCCCTTGTATATATATATATAGATAGATAGATAGATAGATAGATAAATAGATAGATAGATAAGGCCGCATGTCCTTTAGCTGGTCGCAGTCCACAGTTGAAAAAGCACATGGTAGATAGTTCCCTCAGGCGCCACTAGAGTGCGACTCAAGCTCTAAACAGATATAATCGGGGAAGTACAAATGGAACGTCTGCATTTTCATTCCCCCTTCAAAAGATTCTTCCTTCTAGATTATTTATTTATTCTATAACAGGGAACAGAGAATTGTCTTGTTGAATTCGTAAGTTATTTATTTATTTTTAAATATAATTCTAAATTGTTTTCTTTTTTTTTTTTTTTTTTTTTAATTTTAAAAATCATGACAATGTTGTTGAAATTATTTATGTTAAGAAAACAATATTTATTTATAAACGGGTGAGTAGTTTACAAGCGTTCAATGCATTTGGCATATTTACAGCATTCGCAATTTCATGTTTTCCGATTAAATTAATTGGTGAGGCCCTTTATCTAAATACCTATTTGTTATATATATATATATATTTATATACCGGGTAAGTTTTTTTTTATCTTGAGACAGCCTTATATAATTCAAAAACAGTGCATTACTATATGAAAAAAAGTTTCAAATAAAAGTTTATTTATATCAGGGGGGAACTAAACTAATCTATTGTTTGCCGAACTAGAACAAGCTTTCAAGGGTATTTCAAGGTCAAGTTCTGTTTTTTAAATAGAATTTTATGCCATGTATTTTGTAAAATAAATAAATAAATAAATAGAATTATTTTTTAACAATCATTCAACTTAATTATCAAATAATAATAATAATCAAATATTTAATTATTAAATAAACATTTAATAGTAATTTATTAATAATATTTAATAATTTATTTAATGGTCTTTTTTTAATTATAAATATTTAAAGGAATCGTAGGGAGTTGGACAAGACTTTAAATTAAATTAAATACAAGTTTTGATTAAATATGCCATACGTTTCGTTGTTGTTTTGCAACTTCTTCAGTGGCTCATTTATTAAACTTATTTGTCAGGATTTTTTCTCGTAGTAAAAATCCTGACAAATAAGTTTAATAAATGAGCCACTGAAGAAGTTGCAAAACAGCAACGAAACGTATGGCATATTTAATCAAAACTTGTATTTAATTTAATTTAAAGTCTTGTCCAACTCTACGATTCCTTTAAATTATTAATCATGGACACGAATAATGAAATATTATAAATATTGTTTTTCATGGAGTCTAGTTCTAATTCTAAAATTTTAACTGGCTCCCAGCTAAGATCGAAAATTTTCAATATAGGTATATACGGTATTGACTCCATGAAAAACAATATTTATATTAATTAACAGGAATAGCAGGGAATTGGACAAAAATCAAAAACAGAGCTTTTACTGAATGGGCCAGACGCTTCGTCGATCAATTTCGACCCCCTCAGTGGCTCATTCTATCACTCTTTGTCAAAAGACAATTCCACTACGCGACGAAACATCCTTTTGACAAAGAGTGATAGAATGAGCCACTGAGGAAGTCGAAATTAATCGACGAAACGTCTGGCCCATTCAATAAAAACTCTGTTTTTAATTTTTGTCCAATTCCCTGCTATTCCTGTTAATTAATGCTTATTATGGATACGAGTGATTTACCGTAATATTTATATTATTGGATAAAAAAATACTTGGTAGGTTTCACATTAAGATCTTAATGTGAAACCTACCAAGTATTTTTTATCCAACAATATAAAAAATGTTTCACCAAGTACCAACACCAAATTCCTTAAAAACTAACAATATTTATAATTAAAAAAAGACTGATGATGAAAACCAAGTCTTCGAAACTATAGTCTCAAACAAATGAATAATATATACCTATACCTATATTATACAGATATATAATTTCGATATATATGTGTGTATGTTTGTTTGCATGAAGCAGAGGACAACCTCTTTGTTTCTCTTTGCTTATAATGATGTTAAAACGTCATTATACGTAGGTACACAGTATTAAGAGATTGGGTTTCTATTTAATAAATCGTATTTAATAGTTCTTGAGTTTAAAAAGGTTTATTTCTCCTGTTAATCCACTAGATAGTTATATTCTATTACCATAATAAAAATGGAGCATTTTTTTTAAAGACAGAATTGAAATGGTCATAATTTATGGTGAATGTGGAAGTGTTATGGATGCCAACCGTTTTCCCGATAGGAATACACCCTCCTAAGCTTCATTTTATCGTGTTGTAAATCTGTTAAAAAAAAATAATAATAACGAAATTGGAACTGGAATTCATCCAGTAGACTTGCGATACACTCTGGAATCTCTTAGAACAGTGTCGCAAAATTTTTAATTATTATTAAATTATTTATTATTAATTATTAAATATGTAATCATTATTATTTGATAATTAAGTTGAATGATTGTTAAAAATAATTATTAGAGTTTTTTTTTTGAGATCAAATTAATTTAATATTTTTTTTTATTTGATGTCGTATAAACAAATAGTTCTAATAAAAGGTGTTCAGTTTTTTTTTGTAGATTAAGAATATGTAGAAAAAACTGAACTTGACCTCGGAAAAAATATTGAAAGCTTGTTCTAGATCGACAAACAATAGCGTAGTTTAGTTTCCCCTGATATAAAAAACTTTTATTTGAAACTTTTTTCCATATAATGCACTGTTTTTGAGTTATAAGACTGTCTCAAGATAAAAAAAAAACTCACCCGTGTATCTGTGTATCTTCTAAAATAATTTAATGATTAGAAATTTCTGTTCTAAATATACCACCAGGTCATTTTTGTGTTTTGTTTTTCTAGATAATGCCATCCTGGAATAATAATCCTATTTGGGAAAAATCCCTATACCACGCTTGTATTTCTCAGAACGTACAATGGGTAAAATATTGGATTGTTGACAATCCGGATCAACTCAACTCTAGATATGGAGAATACGAATCCACGCTACTCCATATTAAAACTTCGCCGGAAATTTTACAATATCTCATTAATCAAGGATTGTTTGTGAATGAACGCGATAATATAAGAAGAAGTCCTCTACATGTTGCTGCTCAATCGGGCAATATCGAAGCGGCGCAGATATTAATCGCAAACGGAGCACGTTTGAATTTGCTCTCAGAAAGAAAATGGACGGCTTTATGTTATGCCGCCTACGCTGGAAACTGGAAAATGACCAAGATTTTACTCGATGCCGGTGCATTGATTGTTGAACCCAATGCAGAAGCCACTGCATACGAAATCGCCTATGAAAAGGGACATCAAGCATTGGGAGAATATCTTGAATACGGATCAGACTCAGAAGAGGATGAAATCGAGAGCTCTGAATCGAGTTTATCAGACTCAGAAGAGGATGAAATCGAGACCTCTGAATCGAGTTTCCAGAACGATGAATCCCTCTTCGACGCTTGTATTTCACGAGATTTCAATATGGTAAAATTTTGGATTAATGAAAATCCGGATCAACTCTACCGTAGATATGGAGAATACGAATCCACCCTTCTACATATCAGAACTTCGCCGGTAATTGTACAATATCTGATTGATAGCGGCTTATACGTGAATGAACGCGATAATATAAGAAGAAGTCCTCTACATGTCGCCGCTCAATCAGGGAAAATCGAAACGGCTCAGATATTAATCGCAAACGGAGCACGGTTGAATTTGCTCTCAGAAAGAAAATGGACGGCTTTATGTTATGCCGCCTATGCTGGAAACTGGAAAATGAGCAGGATTTTACTCGATGCCGGTGCATTGATTGTTGAACCCAATGCAGAAGCCACTGCATACGAAATCGCCTATGAAAAGGGACATCAAGCATTGGGGTATTATCTTCAATATGGATCGGATGATGATGATGAATAGGAATATAAGAGCTTACCATTGGTAAAGTATAACATGCTAAGTTTTCCCCTCCTTTTTAACGGATTCTTAAACCCCTTTCTCAGACACTAAGGACCAGGTATATTGGTTGGTAAAGTCTATTTAAAAGTTGGCAAAGGGTAAAACCTTAGAATTCACCTTGTGCCCGGCCGGATGACCAATCAGATGGCACGGACTTTCATCTGATTGGCCATCCCGCAAGATGAATTCTAAGGCTTTACCCTTTGTCAACTTTTAAAAAGACTTTACCAACCGACATACAACTGCCCCTAAGGGTGCTGTCTTTGTTGTTCGATTTTCATACTGATTCAGAAAATTATTCAATATTAATGTAATGGTTAATTTAGTATAGTTGTTTAATAAGTTAATTTCCTATGTATCGGTGAAATAGTCAACCACAGATGTATGTACTCATTAAATTAAGTATTTTAAGTAGATTACAAATTATTTTGTATTACATGATAAATATAAAAATAAACAAAACAATATTATTTTAAATATTTTTTATATGAAAAATCTTCACTAAAATTTGTATTTTAATGAAATAAAATGTTTTTATAAAATTCAAATTATTTATATCTTTTATATACAAAATATTTTTTATTTTTTTATTTTTTTATTATTATATTTCCTCTCAGTAGCGTAACAACCTATATATTGGAGATTAAATTATCATGAATAAAAAATAAGTAAGGTAGAGGCACCTATTGATGACAGGAACGTAAGGATGCCAATCTACAAGAAAAATGAAAAAATAACTAATTTTTGAAATTTTAGTCGATTTTCTTTTAGTAAGTTAACTTAGCTAAAAGAAAATCGACTAAAATTTCAAAAATTAGTTATTTTTTCATTTTTTCTTGTAGATTGGCATCCTTAGGTGCCTGTCATCAATAGGTGCCTTTACCTTAGGGTAGATTGGGGTGAGACGCCGTATTTTACAAGATGCCCTATCACGTGGTTCACCCACGCCCATGCTTTGTAAAACAGCTAACCAGTAAGTTGGAATTAAGGTTCGTGGAGGGGGGGGGGGGTATGTTCAAAATTGGCACTAATTTTTTTACCCTAATCACGTGACTACTCCCACTCGTGGCACTAGACACCTATGGGTCATTTATTTAATAAAAGATTTATATCTATGTACATTGGTCCAAATCACCCCAAATTTGCGTTGCACACATTTCGAGCAAAGTTTTGAACGAAAACACCCTCAACAAAATTCCTGTCTGTATGTTTCCGTGGTTTCCGCGAAAAGTTGCTCACGATTCACGTAAAAACGGCTGAAGGGATTATTATGAAATTTCATATTTGCATCAGATGTCTTCTAACATACGTTTTTAGCTATATAACGTTTTGATACTTTGACCCCAAAAGGGGGTTTGGGGGGGGGGGCTCAGGAATGAAAATTATCAAATAACTCCAAAACTATTAACTCTACGGCAAATTTTAAAATGAGAAAAGTTGTAGGGGATGTAATTTCTGACAACTTTTGTTTAAAAAAATTCCCCCAAAAAACCACCCAAAAAGGGCGAGAGGGTCAAAATATGAAAATTCTTGCTCTTGGACCAAAATCAACCAAATTTTGTGTACATAATCTGTGGGTGACTAGAAGGCTAGAAATGCAAAAACTAACCACCCAAAATTTGGGGGGGTCAAAAAATGAAAATTCTTACCCTTAGAGCCAACTTAACCAAATTTTGTATTCATAATCTGTGGGTCACTAGAAGGCTAGAAATGCAAAAACTGGGTGCGGGGGTGCAGGTGGAGTGGGAGGTTCAGGTTAGGGTCCAGGGGGTAGTGGGGGGTGCGGGGGTTGGCTGTGAGGGGTGGTGTGGGGACGGGTGCATGGTGTGGGGGGTGTAGTGGGCTGGGGGGTCCAGGGGCCGTGTTGCCTGGCTAGCAAGAGGGCCACCGAAGGCGGGCCTTGCAGCTCATTTTCATATATTTAGAAAATCGAATAGATATAATTTCTAAATTTCAAGAGGTACTATAGTACTGTAGCGACCATTTTACTTTTTAAACGGAACCCTAAAAATAAACGGCGGTAAAAGCTTCCCTCTCTCCCAATTTATGTTCCATTAATTTATTATCCCCAACCACCCTCACGTTTTTCCGAAAGTTGAATCAATTTTGTTTTTTAATACTTCATTTCCAAACCACCTGTCTGTCCACTTAATCAATTACCCAATTAGAATTCAAATGTTTTGTCTTTACTATTTTTCTCTCAACTCTCCTGCAAAGATAAGTCTAATTATTAATTTAAAATAAAAAATCGATAGTAGATGAATTGAACAATAAAGTAACTGTCACGCACCACATTTATATATACCATATATTCTTCGGGAATCCTTGATTGGGGTTAGTGTGGCGATCCCCTCTGACGTGAATAAAACATTTAAGAGTTCAAATTGCCGATAGAACCAGACTTTACATTTCTAAAAAAATCACAAAATATTAGATCCAAGATGGAATGGATTATTTTTTTACTTTAGTATACAGAGTAGTGTGTCCGTTATTTAACAAGTTGATTTTTTTTTTGCAGCGCCCTCTAAATTTTTAGCTAATGCACTGAAAAAACGATATATTTATAGTTAAGAAATTATATTTGATATGAATAGATGGTGAAGTTAATTATGGCGAAATCGATCTCTGTTCAATATGAATAAATGATATACGTATTTTAAGTATTCTCATATTTTTGGAGCAACTATAGATATATTAATAGTTAAGATGCCGCTATTTGAACCAAGCACCAATAAGTAAATTATGAAAATGTTGTTATTTGAATAAAATACTGGAATAGTTAAATTTAATAGTTGGGTATTTAAATGGAATAATACGTAATTACGACAAGAAATGATATAAACTTGAATATTTTTTATTTATAATAAATATATGTATTTCTGACTAGAAGATGAGTATATTCATTTGATATAGAATCTACTATATTCAATCAAATGAATTATATAAATATTTATTTTATTTATTCATTTGGTTGACTTAATTAGATAAAAATTTGAATTAATTTTTTTGCAACGAAATTTTCTCTGGAGAGAGACGGACTGGTAGAAATTTTAATTGAATGTAATGGAAGGCAACCCAGGGGGGGGGGTAGTAGAAAGAAAAATTAGCACATAAAATAAGGTGTAATTTATTGGAATCCTTCCTCCTTTCCTTTCAAACCGACGTTTCGGAGGATTTTTCCCTGAAGAAGGAGGGAAAAATCCTCCTAAACGTCGGTTTGAAAGGAAAGGAGGAAGGATTCCAATAAATTACACCTTATTTTATATGTGTTAATTTTTCTTTCCTCACTACCCCCCCCTGGGTTGCCTTCCATTACATTCAATTAAAATTAATTATTATATTTAATTTAAGGTAATCTAATTTTAATATATATTAATATTTCTTATAATCTTAAAGTGGGTTTTAAAATCAAAAATTTAACAATTAAAAATGTAAACAAAATGTTTGTTATTTTTTTTCATATCTTAATTATTAAGATT
The DNA here is from genome assembly GCA_024734495.1 of Forficula auricularia. NCBI lineage: Eukaryota > Metazoa > Arthropoda > Insecta > Dermaptera > Forficulidae > Forficula > Forficula auricularia. The sequence continues at coordinate 3,521,332 of JALMQS010000108.1, forward strand.
TCATTATTTGCAAAAAATCTAAATCTTTTTATGATAAAATAAGTAGTATAAACAAGACATTAATTTAATATTAAGAGATATCTAATAGAATAAAATAGATCACTAAAGTATATAATATATTTGGATTAAATACCTAAAAATTTGGTCATATTTGGAATGATTTCGATATATCTTGATTATTAATAAAATATCTTTGGAATAAATAAGAGCTCATTAAAAATGCTCAACTCTATCAATATATTTATTATAAAGTAATTGTTTTTTCAAAAATTTCAGGCCAAAAACAGCTCTTAATATTCATATTAAAGCGTGCCCTAAAGACGAAACATTTTCTATTTAAATAACATGGAATTTTGCAACTTTTTATATTTAATTTTTTTTCCTTTTGAACAAGTAAACATACAGCTACAGGAAATACAGATTCTTTTAGGAAATTGAACGCTCTAAAAGAAAGATCTCTTATGATTTTTTGATAAATTCACTTCTTCAAGAGTTATTCGAAGTTAAGTTATTTTTCTTTAAGTTCAAATTTAACTTCGAATAACTCTTGAAGAAGTGAATTTATCAAAAAATCTTAAGAGACCTTTCTTGTAGAGTGATCAATTTCCTACAAGAATCTGTATTTTTTATTGCTGTATGTTAAGTGTTCACTTGTATCGCTTGCTTCGCATTAAATAAAGTAAAAAAATATTCGTATAGAATCTAAAATAAAAACATGAAATTAAATAAGATTTGTTTCCAAGTTATATAAAAAAGCCACTTCAACCACTTTATTTGTAAACACACCTGTTTTGTTATGAATCCACCTGTAATGTTGTGATTTAGACACCTGTTAATTAAAAGAAAATCCTAATTTTAATATAATAATATATAATAATAATAATCTACTCTTATTAAACGAGCAAAAATTGTTTGTTTAAATATTTGTTTGTATATTTGTATCTTAATTCTATTTTGAAAACGGCTTTACCGATTTTGATGATACAAATTCTATTAACAAGTTTTGAGGATGAGAAAACAATCTGGCTAGGTCTGGACCTCGGACAAATTTTATCTTAATTGATCTTTTCTTAATTAAAGTAATTATTGATAGATGAAAATCTCAATAAAAAAGTTTTTTTACATTTTTTCAATTATCTTTTATTTATTAATTGGTTTTTTTAATTTTAAAACCCACTAATAGGTTATAGCAAATATTAATATATATTATATTAAAATTAAACAATTTAATTGGAATTGGAAGGGGATGGAGGAAGAATTAACCAATCGACTTGATTGGGGAATAATGGAATTGAAATAATTATCGGAAAAGAGGTTTTTTTATCTAATTAGATTTTTCCTCTTATTAAAAACAAGGACTAAAGATGAATAAGGACACTCGATGGTGGAGAAGTAATCTCCGGAATCGAAGCAAAAATACAATGTATACATTAATTCATGTAAAATAATTGGTTTAATAAAATTTATAAAAAAAAACAATTTAATTGATTATAAATTCGAGTATTAAATCCCACAAAGAGTTAATAAGAAATATGATTATATATTAGAATTTGCCAATTTAATTGATTATTATAAAACTCGATAAATTGTTATTTAATTAAAAAAAATAATTATACGGAATTTATTTATATACCTATATATACATAATCTGTGGGCCACTAGAAAGCTAGAAATGCAAAAACTGGGGGTGGTACGGGGTGGTTGTCCAGGGGGCGTGGCGGGGGTGTGCGGGTGCGGTATGGGGCGGGGGTCCAGGGGCGAAGCGGGGCTGGTATGGGGATGGGGTGCCGGGGTGGTGTGCAGTGACGGGGTGGTTTTTATCAGAATTTTAAATTAAAAAATAATATTAATATTTAACTTTTAACTGAAGCAAAAAGTTGCCGAGCATCGCTCGGTGGCTCCAGGTACTAATATAATAATATTTGTAATAACATATTAGTGGGTTTTAAAATTAAAAAACCAATTAATAAATAAAAGATAATTGAAAAAAGTGTAAACAAACTTTTTACTTTTTTATTAACATTTTCAGCTTTCAATAATGAATTTAATTAAGAAAAGATCAATTAAAATAAAATTTGTCGAGGTCCAGACTTAGCCAGATCGTTTTCTCATCCTCAAAACTTGTTAATAGAGTTGGTTTCATCAAAATCGGTAGAGCCGTTTTCAAAATAGAACAAAGATACAAATTCTACTCTTATTAAACGAGAAAAAATTGTATGGTGGGGGTGCAGTGGTGGGGGCGAGGTGTGTGGTTTCGGGGGGGTCCAGGGGGCGTGTATATATTGGCTCCAGGTACTATATATATATCTCCAATTTTTTCTCGTTTAATCAAAGTAGATAGATATGGCCTATTTAAGGTGAATCCCAGAAGGCGAATTGAACATTTTAGAATAATAATTAGCCCTAGTAAACCCGCCCTAGGGGTTGAAAGGGATTTCTGCCTACCTGTTGTTCCTCTGGCTATATCTGTGTGCGTCGCCCGCTGCCCTGGCACTGACATTTATTTCCCACTGGCCTGGCGGACACGCGGGGGCGGAGTCTCTCTCTCCACGCAAACTACTACTATTATTATTATTATTTTTCTTATAGTCCGAGAGCTAGCAACGTTTTCAAAAATAGGCATTGATTCTCATCTTATACTTGAGGAATAACCATTCTACATTGGATTTTTGACGTTTCGGTTATAATTGCTGAAGATAGTGGCGTAGCCAAAAACTTTCATGGGGGGTAAGGGGTAAATCCACAAAGCAAAATAATGATTTAGTGGGACTTTTTTTTAACCGACTTCAAAAAAGGAGGAGGTTCTCAATTCGACTGAATTTTTTTTTTGTGTGACTATGTTACCTGATATCTTCGCCAATTATGAACCGATTTCGATGATTTTTTTGCATTGGGTTCAGTCTGCTTCCCGATTGGTCCCGTTTTTTTTTCATTGGAATTTTACCCTTTTTTAACCGACTTCAAAAAAGGAGGAGGTTCTCTATTCGACTGAATTTTTTTTATTGTGCCTATGTTACCTCATATTTCCGCCAATTGTCAACCGATTTTGAAAATTTTTTTGCATTGGGTCCAGTCTAGCTTCCGATTGGTCCCATTTTTTTCATAGGTATTAGACCTTTTTTATTAGGTTTGTTTAGACCTAACCTCTTTGTTTATGAACCGATTTCGATGGTTCTTTTTTTATCCGAAAGGGGGTGTCTTAGGGATGGTGTCATATTAATTTGGTCAAGTTCTGATGATATGATCACTATTAATGACATCACTAAAAAGAGAAAAATAAAAATAATTTTTTAAGAAAAAATAAAAACCGACTTCAAAAATTAAATGCAACAAATAAAATACACTAAAAGGTATAAAATAATTATTATCTTATTTAGTTACAACTAAACGACGAAATATTAACATGAAATTACATTTTGAAGTCGGTGCCAAACATATACCTTTTAGTGAATCGCACTCGACGGATCTTACTTAGTACGTTCGGCGGGTACGCTCGCTTATAGGTATAGTTTGTTTGGCACCGACTTCAAAAAGTAATTTCATGTTAATATTTCGTCGTTTAGTTGTAACTAAATAAGATAATAATTATTTTATACGTTTTAGTGTAGTTTATTTGTTGCATTTAATTTTTGAAGTCGGTTTATATTTTTTTCTTAAAAATTATGATATGTATGTTCAGACTTAACTTCTTTGTTTATGAACCGATTTCAATCATTGTGCAAACAATCGAAATTATAATAAATAATATATTTTATAAAAAAAAACAATCTTAAAACGTTCATTTAAAACCCGCAAACGTTTCGAGAGAATTTCTTTATTTATGAATTGGATTTTTTTTATCACTTTCTGATTCATTCGCCCGACGCTTTCTCTTATGATTATCTTAAGTCCCTATTAATAACATCACTAAAAATAATTTTTATAAAAAAAAATCGACTTCAAAAAAATTAAATGCATCAAATAAAATAATAAGAACTCAAAAATAAAATAAAATACACTAAAAGGTATAAAATAATTATCTAATTTAGTTACAACTAAAGGATGAAATATTAACATGAAATCACTTTTTGAAGTCGGTGCCAAACAAACTATATAAGCAAGCGTACCCGCCAAAACGTACTAAGTAAGATCAGTCGAGTTTGATTCATAAAATGTATATGTTTGGCACCGACTTCAAAAAGGGATTTCATGTTAATAATTTCGTCGTTTAGTTGTAACTAAATTAGATAATTATTTTATACCTTTTAGTGCATTTTTATTTGATTTTTAAGTTCTTATTATTTTATTTGATGTATTTAATTTTTTTGAAGTCGGTTTTTTTTTTAATTATTTTTATATTAAAACAAATAGTCCAGTTAAATTGTGTTTTTAGCCCGAAAGTTTTGGGATAGTTATAATTTCTTCGACCCTTTATGTTTTTGGGTGTGCTGAATCCGAATCTGAGGTTTGCTAACAAAATTACCAGACGGAACATTGTCAAAATTGCAAAAAGAAAACGTAAAAAAAATCTCATTTTTTGGCGGTTTTTTGCTTATAACTCGAAAACCATCAACTTTTCGTAAATATCCTCCTTATTCAAAATGAAAGGTCATAAAATTTACTACAAATTTCTTAATTTAGGTTTTGTCTCCGATCAACCTTTCTGGCTCAAGCGTTAGTTGAAAATTGGCGTATTTTTTCTGTTTCCACAAATCCCAAAAACTCGGCACTTTTTTTCGATTTTTTCACATTTTGACCATAAACGAGCACGTTGTCGACAAAGACCACTATATACAGTTTTAAATTAGATTAAATTTGATACAACTGAAACAAAGTTTCGTCTTAATTGGATAATGGTAACCCGTGGCGCAATGAGGTTGAATTTTTCGAAAAACTGCAGTTTTTTCACTCATCCAAGAAACTTGATTTCTGTCTCATTGTCCAGGAAATTTTATTTACTTGAACGTTTACTTGGACTATTATTTTGATAAAACTCCTTAGATTTATAGATACCCTACATTTTCCGGACAGAATATGATCCGAATCCTCAAAAACGTCATGGATAATGTCTATAAATGTCATGATATCTATAAATCTAAGAATTTCATCAAAAAAGTAGTCCAAGTAAACGTTCAAGTCAATAAGATTTCCTGGACAATGAGACAGTAATCAAGTTCCTAGGATCAGTAATTTTCATTTTATGAAGGAAAAACTGCGATTTTTTGCAAAAAATTGCAATCTTCAACCTCATTGCGGCACGGGTTAACACATTATCCAATTAAAATGAAACTTTGTTTAAATTGTAGAAAATTTAATCTAGTTTAAAAATTTATAGAGTAGTCTTTGTCAAAAATGTGCTCTTTCATTGTCAAAATGGGGAAAAATCGAAAAAAATATGAGTTTAAGGGATATTCAAAAGTGATATCGGGGGCTGTTTTTTGACAGGGGCTAGTACCTGTTCTACTTAACCGAACTAGATAAAACTATTATCATTTTACGTATAATTTGAAGAGCTTTAATTTAATTAATGGATATTTTGATTTGATAACCCGTTTTATAGTTATTAGAGTTTTTCAAGAAAAACCTTTTGAGGCGCGTAGAAAAATTTCCACTACACATATTTGGGGGAAAACTTAGGCATGCACCCGTGCCCAACCTCCGCCCCCACACCACCACCCCCAGCACCCCACCCACATCGGACCCCCACGCCCCGTACCACCCCACTATCCCTCTGGACCATCACCTGAACCCCCCACTCTACTAACCCTGCACCACCATCCCGCACCCCAGCCCGTGCCCTCCACCCCCGCATGCCCCACCCCCTACTCCGCCTCACTCCCCCCATTCTACCCCTAGACCCCCCACTCCATACTCAAACAGATTATGTATACAAAATTTGGTTGAGTTTGCTCCAAGGGCAAGAATTTAGATTTTTTTGGGTGGTTTTTTGGGGGAATTTTTTAAAAAAAGTCAGAAATCACATCCCCCTACAACTTTGCTTATAATAAAATTTGCCGTAGAGTTAATAGTTTAAGAGTTATTTGATAATTTTCATTCCTGCACTCCCCCCCCAAACCCACTTTTTGGGGTCAAAATATCAAAACGTTATATAGCTAAAAACGTAAGTTAGAAGACCTCTGATACAAATATGAAATTGCATAATAATCCCTTCAGCCGTTTTTACGTGAATCGTGAGCAACTTTTCGCGAAACCCACTGAAACATACAGACAGACATACAGGAATTTTTTTGAGGGTGTTTTTGTTTATAACTTTGCTTGAAACTTGTGCAACCAAAATTTGGCGTGATTTGGACCAATGTACAGACAAAACCTTAATTTTATATATATATATAAATGTTTGTGGAATTTAACAGAACAAAAGTCACATTGATAGATACATACATACAGGGGAAGCTAATATAAAGCGTGTAAAAAGGAATTTAAATGGCAAGCGTACCGAGTCTTGAAATTTTTTTATATTATTATTATTATATAGGTGTTTTAGGGCACATCAACGACAAGGGTTATTAGAGCCTCAAATACAAGACAACCTAGAAACGTCTTAGATAAATAGTATCACAGTAAAAGGACAAATAAAATAACAAGATAAATTTTATAAAAATAATTAATATAAATATTAATATATATTAAAATTAGATTAGCTTATACCTTATTAATATAGAAATTTTTATTAATTCAACCAAATTAATAATTAAATTAAATATTTATATAATTCATTTGAACATAGATTCTACATCAAATGAATATAAATGAAATAAGCTTGAATATTTTTTATTATAAATAATAAATATTCAAGTTTATATCATTTCTTGTCGTAATTACATATTATTCCATTTATGGTAAATACCCAACTATTCCACTATTTTACTCTAATAACAACATTTTCATAATTTACTTATTGGTGCTTGGTTCAAATACGGCATCTTAACTATTAATATATCTAGAGTTGCTCCAAAAATATGAGAATACTTAAAATACGTATATTATTTATTAAGAGATCGATTTCTAGCCATAATTAAATTCACCATCTATTCATATCAAATATAATTTCTTAACTATAAATATATCGTTTTTTCAGTGTAGCGATTTAGGGTCTTAGTTCAATTTTTTTTTTTTTAGAAAATATTTATGTTTGTGAAGTGTATGTATGTGTGACAATATTTTCTGGCAATACTGTGTAATACATATTTTGATTAATTCACTGAATTTTTTTCATTTTTTTAGGGTTCTGTAAATTATTAAGATTAAAAAAAAAATTCTAACAGGTATAATAGCAAATTGGAATAAAAACACAGAGTTTTTATTAAATGGGCCTGACGTTTCGTCAATTTATTTTGACTTCCTCAGTGGCCCATTTTATCACTCTGTCAAATAAAATAATTTTAAGAAAAAATAAAATCCGACTTCAAAAAATTAAATGCAACAAATAAAATACACTAAAAGGTATAAAATAATTATTATCTTATTTAGTTACAACTAAACGACGAAATATTAACATGAAATTACTTTTTGAAGTCGGTGCCAAACTAACTATACCTATAAGCGAGCATACCCTCCAAACGTACTAAGTAAGATCCGTCGAGTGCGATTCATAAAAGGTATATGTTTGGCACTGACTTCAAAAAGTAATTTCATGTTAATATTTCGTCGTTTAGTTGTAACTAAATAAGATAATAATTATTTTATACCTTTTAGTGTATTTTATTTGTTGCATTTAATTTTTTGAAGTCGGTTTTTATTTTTTTCTTAAAAATTATTTTTTTTTCTCTTTTTAGTGATGTCATTAATAGTGATCATATCATCAGAACTTGACCAAATTAATATGACACCATCCCTAAGAGACCCCCTTTCGGATAAAAAGAGAACCATCGAAATCGGTTCATAAACAAAGAGGTTAGGTCTAAACAAACCTAATAAAAAAGGTCTAATACCTAAGAAAAAAATGGGACCAATCGGAAGGTAGACTGGACCCAATGCAAATTTTTTTTCAAAATCGGTTGACAATTGGCGGATATATGAGGTAACATAGGCACAAAAAAAAATCAGTCGAATAGAGAACCTCCTCCTTTTTTGAAGTCGGTTAAAAAGTGCGAGTTCAATTGCCTTCAGCTCAGCATTAAATATACTTGTAATGGGCGAGATTTTTTTTTATATATTTGTTTATTTTATAATATGTTTACGAAATAAAAATCAACTTTGCTACCCTCAGCAATCTCTCTAATTCCTTCCAGATCCGTTCCCTCTCCCCCGTCTTATCGTCCAGGTTTCAAATTTAATCTGATAAATAAAGAAAAGCTGGCTGGCTGGCTTTGGCTGGCCGGCTTCCTTTCAAAAGCCTCTTTCTTAATGATCGTTAGAATTTATAGTCCACTTAGAATTCATCAACATTTCTAAAGAAAGAAAGATAATACACTATATCTCTCCATTTATCTATCTATCTTCTATAAATTGGGCTAGTATTATAATCACGTCGGGAAAAATTGACGTTTTTATATAAAAATAAACTGATATGTGGCCATCCACATGACTATAATTTTTACTTTTCCATACAGGGTATGGTCAAGTATTGTAATCGTGCATGAAAAAAGTGTTTTTTCCTTCTTTTTTTCAAAATATCTCAAAAACGGCTGAAACTATTTTGATTCAAAAAATTAAGCGAAACCATGGTATTTCGGTCTACAAAAAAGCTCTAATAAGTGAACATCGTAAAAATTATATTTTTCGAGATAATAATTGTTTTTTATTAAATTTCTTCCAGAACTTAAGTGACTTGATTTAAATTTTACGTTAAATTGAAGGGTTGGTTTTGTTACAAATATAATAAAACAATAATTTTAATAACTATTTGAATTATTTAATTGATAACTATACAGTTTCGGTCACCACTGGTCGACCATCCACAGTAGTTATCTCGTTCAAGAACTGAATTTGTCATTTCACATGAAACATTCATTCTTAAATCTTCAATATAGACACATCACACAATTCATTACAATCACACACATATATTTGAATGAATTAATTCAAAATAGTTTCTAGTTCAGTGATAAACGTTTTTATAAATTGTTGCTATATATATATATGTATGTGTGTGATTGTAATGAATTGTGTGATGTATCTATATTGAAGATTTAAGAATGAATGTGCGTTTCATGTGAAATGACAAATTCCGGTTCTTGAACGAGATAACTACTGAGGATGGTCGACCAGTGGTGACCGAAACTGTATAGTTATCAATTAAATAATTCAAATAGTTATTAAAATTATTGTTTTGTCAAAATGTCTGTCTATTAGTCTGTACGTTACCAAATTTAAGTGGACGAGCTAGCACACGTAGTTTTGATTCATGTATTTAGTTTATTTGATGTCGTATAAAAAGAAAAAAGATCTTATGAAAGTTGTTCAGTTTTTTTTTTGTAAATTTAGGCAATGTAAAGAAAAATATAGGTTTCTATTTAAAAAACAGAAGTTGACCTTGAAATACCCTTGAAAGCTTGTTTTAGATCGAAAAACAATAGCGTGGTTTAATTTCCCCCTCGATATAAATATACTTTTATTTGAAACTTTTTTTCATATAATGCACTGTTTTTGAGTTATAAGACTGTCTCAAGATAAAAAAAAAACTCACCCGGTATATGCAAAAAATCAGAACTACCACAAATCTTTCCCCATAGGGGCCACAATTTGACTTGACTAAAAGTTTTTTTTGCAATAATAGTTCCGGATTTTTTCGATAAATAATAATTATTGACGAAATAGTTTTTATAAAAAAAAATAAAACCGACTTCAAAAAAATTAAATGCAACAAATAAAATAATAAGAATAACTCAAAAATCAAATAACATGTACTAAAATATATAAAATAATTATCTAATTTAGTTACAACTTCTTCTTCTTCGAGTGCCATACCCGAAACGGGTGTCGGCGCCTCTCCACATATACCTGTGCTGAGTGTGTTTAGTTGTTTTACCCAGATATACGGGACCTAATTTTTAACGCCGGTTCCGAACAGCTAATTTGGAGCTGACTAGGCAATTATACTCTTGGTAGGTTGCCATTACTTTCAAAGAGTTACAACTAAACGACGAAATTGTTACATATGAAATCACTTTTTGAAGTCGGTGCCAAACAAACTATACCTAGAAGCGAGCGTACCCGCCAAACGTACTAAGTAAGATGCCTCGAGTTCGATTCATAAAATGTATATGTTTGGCACCGACTTCAAAAAGTAATTTCATGTAACAATTTCATCGTTTAGTTGTAACTAAATAAGATAATTATTTTATACCTTTTAGTGCATTTTATTTGTTGGATTTAATTTTTTGAAGACGGTTTTATTTTTTATTTTTTTTATAAAAATTATTTTTATTTTTCTCTTTTTAGTGATGTTATTAATAGTGACTTAATATAATACCTTACATGTATCTCGTAAGAGAAAGCGTCGGGCGAATGAATCAGAAAATGATAATAAAATTCAATTCATAAATATAGAAATTCTCTCGAAACGTTTGCGGGTTTTAAATGAATTGTTTTTATAAAAGATTTTATTTATTATAATTTCGATTATTTGGTCTTAAGAATTGGAGATTTGCGTTATTTCGTCATTGATCATATCATCAGAACTTGACCAAATTAATATTGTACCATCCCTAAGGTACCGGCTTCCAATATAAAAAGAATCATCGAAATCGGTTCATAAATATAGAAGTTAGGCCTAAACAAACATATCAAAAAAGGTCCAATACCAATGGAAAAAAACGAGACCAATCGGAAGCTAGACTGAACCCAATGCAAAAAAATCATCAAAATCGGTTCACAATTGGCGAAGATATCAGGTAACATAGACACAAAAAAAATTCAGTCGAATTGAGAACCTCCTCTTTTTTTGACGTCGGTTAAAAATAAAAGCATTGTAAGTTATTATGGAGTTGATCTCTACAATTTTAAAAGCAAACGAATTGCCTCTGAATCATTAAATATGTTTTGGCACTCATTAGCCGTTTTGATTAAAGTAATTGACACTTGCGAGTGGGAGAGTGAGTGGTTGCGTCCATTTGGCTAGTAAGAGGCAAGCACGGAAATGCACAAGGCCTTGGTTTAATTAAACAAACATCAACAACAACGTCAGTTTGTTAGCAAGCTAAAACAAACAACACATGTCAGTCAATGAACCAACCATCCAACTAGCCACAAAGCGTTAAATAGCAAATAAATATAACCAGATTTAAATTAATATAAGCACCTGGCGGACCGAGCATTGATCAGTAATTTTTTTATTACTTTACCATACAAGGTATGGTAATCGTGCATGAAAAAGTTTTGGGTTTTTTCCAAATATATCAAAAACGGCTCAGACTATTTTGATTAAAAAAATTAGGCGAAACCATGGTATTTCGGTCTACAAATAAGCTGAGGTGTTCTGATGTGGCCATCCACTTGACTTTACAATACAACCTGACCCCTCACTTATATTTAATATTTAATAAAATTATTTATAATCATGTAAGGGGAGGGGGTTAGTTTTTGCATTTTTAGATTACTGTGTGCCCACTGATTATGTATACAAAATTTGGTTGAGTTTGGAACAAGAGCCTATATTTTCATTTTTTGACCCTACACCCCCCCTCCCTCCTCACCAATTTTGGGTGGTTAGCTTTTGCATTTTTAGACTTCTGGGGTCGCACTGATTATGTATACAAAATTTGGTTGAGTTTGCTTAAATAGCCTAGATTTTTAATTTTTAACCCCGCCCCCCTTAATTTTGGGTCGATATGCACCAAAATCTAATCAGCTCTTAATCTCAATGGACCGAAACTGTGTGTGAATTTTGGTTTCGATATTCACACTAGTTTTGAGCTAGCTCGTCCACAAAAATTTGGTAAAGCACAGACAACTAACTAACAGACATTTTGACAAAACAATTATTATCTCAAAAAAATATAATTTTTTCGATGTTCACTTATTTGGAGTTTTAGAATGTTTAGACTTCTGGTGTCCCACTGATTATGTATACCAAATTTGGTTGAGTTTGGTACAAGGTCCTAGAACTTCATTTTTGACCCTACACCCCTCCCATCACCCATTTTTGGCGGTTAGTTTTTGCATTTTTAGATTTCTGGGGTCCCACTGAGAAAATTTGGTTGAGTTTGGTACAAGGTCCTAGAATTTCATTTTTGACTCTACACCCCTCGCATCACCCATTTTGGGGGGTTAGTTTTTTTGCATTTTTAGATTTCCTGGGGTCCCACTGATTATGTAATACAAAATTTGGTTGAGTTTAGTTAAATAACCTAGATTTATAATTTTTAACCCCCCTCCACCCTCCTTAATTTTGGGTCGATATGCACCAAAATCTAATCAGCTCTTAATCTCAATGCACCAAAACTAGGTGTTAAATTTGGTTTTGATATTCAGACTAGTTTTTGAGCTAGCTCGTCCAAAAAAATTTGGCAACGCACAGACTAACAGACAGACATTTTGACAAAACAATTATTATCTCAAAAAATATAATTTTTTCGATATTCACTTATTTGGACTTTTTAAAGGAGGCCACATTATTCTAAACGAAAACGAACAGGCAAATAGATGGAAGGAACACCTAGAAGAACTCTATGGAGAAGAAAAAACAATGAACCCAATAGAAGAAGAAGAATCTGTGGACGAAAACGAATTAGGAGACCCCATACTCAGGTCAGAATTCGAGACAGCTTTGAAGGAACTAAAAAATAATAGAGCACCCGGAATAGACAATATACAAGCTGAAATCCTAAAGAACTCTGGGAAAAAGGCACGCGACAAACTCTTTGAACTAATTAGCAAAATCTATAAATTGGGAATCATCCCAAAGATTTCCAAAAAAACAAAATAGTCACACTTCCCAAAAGACAGGCGCGGATAAATGTGAAAATTTCAGGACCATTTAGCCTAACCTCACATGCCTCCAAAATCCTAACCAAAATAATCCAAAGAAGAATAGAACAAAGAGTTGAAGAAAATCTGGGGGAAGACCAGTTCGGCTTTAGAAGAAACAGAGGCACCCGAGAAGCAATTCTCTCTCTTAGACTAATAATAGAAAGGGCTTTTATCAGGGAAGAATCTGTCTACATCGGATTCATAGACCTAGAAAAAAGCATTCGATAACGTCAATTGGGAAATTATGTTTAAAATATTAAAACAGGCGGGAATAAAATTCAGAGAGAAGACTAATCTACAATCTATATCAAAACCAGACGGCAATTATAAATATTGGTGATGAACAAAGAGAAGCCAAAATAAAAAAAGGTGTAAGACAAGGATGTGTGCTGTCACCCATGATTTTCAACTTATACATAGAAGAAGCGATTAAAGAATTCAAAGACAAAATTGATACAGGTATAGAAATCCAAGGTCAAAAGATCGCTATGTTAAGATTTGCCGATGACATTGCCCTTCTAGGAAGCAATAAAAAAGAATTAGAGGACGCCTTGAATGGAATTAACCAAATCCTAATAGAAGAAATCAAAATGAAAATAAACAAGAATAAAACCAAGGTCCTAGTATGTACAAAAAAAGAACAAACGAGACAGGAATGCATCAAAATTAACCAAGAAAACCTAGAAGGAGTTAAGGAATTCCGCTACCTAGGAAGTAAAATAACATGGGATGGGAGGAGCAAAAACGAAATTAAATCAAGAATTGCCCAAGCAAAAATGGGGTTTAATTCAAAACAAAAACTACTATGCTCCTCCTCAATCAGCTTAGCAAACAGGAAGTTGCTATTGAAGACATATGTATGGAGCATAGCCATGTACGGGTGTGAAACCTGGACAATTGGAAAAGCGGAGAGAAAGAGATTGGAGGCTTTCGAAATGTGGTGCTACAGAAGAATGATGAATATCAAATGGATGGATAAAATCACAAATGAAGAAGTTCTTGGAAAAATCGGAGAAAGAAGAACCTTGTGGAAGAGTCTGAAGAAGAGAAGAGGTCAGATGATGGGGCACACACTGAGACATGGGGGACTGCTTAGGGATATCTTGGAGGGGAGGTGGGAAAGAAAGGGGAAGGGGAAGACCCAGATTAGAATATTTCAACCAAATAATTGGGGATATGGGATGCCAGACATTTAGAGAGGTTAAACAGCTGGCGGAGGACAGAGTCGAGTGGAGACGGATTGTTGCATCAAACCAGTCTTAGGACTGTATACTCAATGATGATGATGGACTTTTTAGTAGAGCGAAATGCCTTGGTTTCGCTCTATTTTTTTAATCAAAATAGTTTCAGCCGTTTTTGGAGATATTTCGAAAAAAAGAAGGAAAAAAACACTTTTTTCATGCACGATTACAATACTTGACCATACCCTGTATGGTAAAGTAACAAGCCCTAATAAGAGATTATCGAAAAAATTATATTTTTCGAGATAATAATTGTTTTTGTCGAGTGTGCGTTACCAAATTTTTGTGGACGCTCTAGCTCAAAAACTAGTGTGAATATCAAAACCCAATTTCATACGTAGTTTTGGTGCATTGAGATTAAGAGCTGATTAGATTTTTGGTTGAAATTGGACACAAAATTAAGCGAGGGAGGAGGGGAGATTAAAAATGAAAATTATAATTAATTTGAAAGTTTATAATAGGAAAAATAAGGACAAGTTTTTATATTGTGACTTTTTTATTTATCAACCAACGTTTCGTCGACTTTGCCGACTTCTTCAGGGCTTCTACTATTATAAGAACATTATTGATATGAATTTACAAAAGTACAATTAGAATTCCAAAACAAACATGTATTAATAGTTTACCTACCAAATAGTCATGTCACACATTCGTCTAAATTTTCTTATTACCTTCGTTACCATTGAAGGCCATCAGAATACAATTTTCAAAAATATTTGGCATTTCACAAAAAAACAATTTTTTCTTTTTTATATTAACAATTTCATTGACACAAAGCAGAAATCCCATATATATAGAGACTCAAGGCAACCCTGTTTTACTGCATCCAATGCGAAGCATGGGAGAAAGTATTGGATCACTCTCGCGGCAAGCGTGACTTCAAAAGAGGTCCTCAGGTAGAGACTACGGAACCCATGGACTCAATTAAGGTCACAAATTGAAGTATTCAATGAGATTGAATTTTAGCACGTGACGGTTTTGCCAAAAATTACCTGGGATCTCGCCGAGAGGCATAAAAAGTGCCATTTTTTTGGAAGTGCGTGAGGATGGATGGATGTATATGTGTTATCGTTTTTTTCGTCCACGAATTTTTCCACACCGTTGCACCGAATGAATTGAAATTGAAAACCTACCAGTATTTTAACAAAATGTAGCGCTGATTAGTTTTTGGTACATATCGGTCCACAAACATTAGTACTTTATTTCAGTACTTTTTAGTTTTTTCTAAATATCTTGAAAATGACTTAACCAATTTTGATGAAATTTAATATCCTAATTAAGTACCTTTAGACCCACAAAAAAGGTTAAATAAAGTTTTTAGTAAAATTATATTTTAAAGTACTTTACTCTAGAACATATTAATATTTCAAATGAATTTGGATAAAGTTTAGCAACGATCCGTTGCAGTTTATTTTAAACTAGAATAGAATATTTTTTCTCTCTCTCCGTTTTATCCCTATATACAGAAATCTTAACTTTTTTTTTTTTTTTTTAATGATATTGATGTGAGAAGGAGATAATGCACCACGAAGGTGGATCCCCTAAAGGCCTGTATGGGCTGGCCCCTCCATCGTGAAAAGAACAGAGCAGAAGGAAAAGAAGCCGGGATCACGAGCCAATCTCAGAAACTTAGATACAATCCAATATCCAATTTACTAAGGTTTTAGGGGCTTCGACCAGTGGTAAATTCTCCGCGCGATAAATTCACGTTAAATTTATCTCCCACTTAATTCTTTATTACCAGACCCTATACTTACAGAAAAAATGTCTGGGTATAGCCGGGAATCGAACTCGAGACCTCCGGGTTGCCAGTCAGTTACTCTGACCATTAGACCACGGAGGCGGACTTCGAATAAACCAAACTTATACATTATAAAATATATGTCAATGACACCAGCCAAGTTATTATTAAATGAAAAAAATCCATTGGCAACGAAGGTAATAAGAAAATTTAGACGAATGTGTGACATGACTGTTTGGTATGTAAACTATTAATACATGTGTGTTTTTGAGTTCTAATTGTACTATTGTAAATTCATATTAGGAATGTTCTTATAATTGTAGAAGCCCTGAAGAAGTCGGCAAAGTCGACGAAACGTTGGTGGATAAATAAAAAAGTCACTAATAAAAACTTGTCCTTATTTTCCCAATATAAACTTTCAAATTAATACAAATTATGGATGGAAATGATAATAATAATAATTATATTATTTAGTTACAACTAAACGATTAAATATTTACATGAAATAACTTTGTGAAGTCGGTGCTAAACAAACTATATAAGCGAGCTTACTCGCCAAACATACAAGTAAGATCCTTCGAGTTTGATTCATAAAATGTATATGTTTGGCACCGACTTCAAAAAGTGATTTCATGTAAATATTCCATCGTTTAGTTGTAACTAAATTATATAATTATTTTATACCTTTTAGTGCATTTTATTTTATTTTTGAGTTATTATTATTTCATTTGTTGAATTTAATTTTTTTTGTAGTCGGTTTTATTTTTACTTTACCATACAGGGTATGGTCAAGTATTGTAATCGTGCATGAAAAAGAGTGTTTTTTTCCTTCTTTTTTTTCGAAATATCTCAAAAAACGGCTGAAACTATTTTGATTAAAAAAATTGAGCGAAACCATGGCATTTCGGTCTACAAAAAAGCTCTAATAAGTAAACATCGAAAAAATTCTATTTTTCGAGAAAATAATTGTTTTTGTCAAAATGTCTAGTTAGTTAGTCTGTGAGTTACCAAATTTTTGTGGACAAGCTGGCTCACAAAACTAGTATGAATATCGAAACCAAATTTCACACGTAGTTTTGGTCCATTGAGATTAAGAGCTGATTAGATTTTGGTGCATATCGACCCAAAATTAAGGGGGTGGAGGGTGGAGGGGGGTTAAAAATTAAAAATCTAGGCCATTTGAGCAAACTCAACCAAGTTTTGTATACACAATCAGTGGGACACCAGAAATCTAAAAATGCAAAAACTAACCGCCCGAAATGGGGGGGGGTCAAAAAATGAAAATCTAGGCCCTTATATCAAACTCAACCAAATTTTGTATACATAATCAGCGGACCCCCAGAAGTCTAAAAAGGCAAAAATTAACCACCCAAAATGGGGGGGGGTCAAAAAATGAAAATCTAGGCCCCTATATCAAACTCAACCAAATTTTGTATACACAATCAGTGGGACCCCAGAAATCTAAAAATGCAAAAACTAACCACCCAAAATTCGGAAGGGGTCTACAAAATGAAAATCTAGGCCCTTGTACCAAACTCAACCAAATTTTGTATACATAATCAGCGGACCCCCAGAAGTCTAAAAAGGCAAAAATTAACCACCCAAAATGGGGGGGGTGTCAAAAAATGAAAATCTAGGCCCTTGAACCAAACTCAACCAAATTTTGTATACATAATCAGTGGGACCCCAAGGTCTAAAAATGCAAAAACGAACCCCCCCTTCCTCTACACTCTACATGATTATAAATAATTTTATTAAATATTAAATGATAAGTGAGGGGCAAGGTTGTATGGTAGAAGTCAAGTGGATGGCCACATCAGAACACGTCAGCTTATTTTTTATAATGTTTAGAAAGTTTCAAATGAAATTAATTTTAATATGAAATTGAAATGGCTTTGTGCGTACTAGATATGTTAATTTTTAAAGGAGGATGAATAAAATTCAATTCCTTCTTCCAGTAATTTTTTAACAGCGGAGGGAGGGGGCGGAGGTCTCCAGCTACTCATACAAGAGAAAGATGTATAGAAAAAAAAACGTAGAATTACCTTCAATTAATAAAAAAGAGCCTCCTTCTTAAGAAGATGTTCCTTGTCCGTGTGTCCATTCTCGAAGGGACCAGGTTCACTTTCACTAAATACCTAAACTACACTAGGTACTGAACTACACGTATTTCTAGTTTCGATTTACTTCTCTCCACGAAGGTGGACGTCAATCACTGACGTATCATGTTAAAAGGGGGTACGGGGGGCGGGGGGTCGAACCGAGGACTGCCAGTCCCAATGCCCACCCACCCATATGGATATCAGGACATTAATCTGCTTGTGTGACCCTCATCAATGTTTTCATATAAACAATTTATGTGTCTATGACAACGAGATCGATTTCCGGTAGTTTACCAACATTTGATAAGCATTTTAACACACACACACACACACACACATGCAATATACGCATTCGTCAAATTTACGTTTCATTTATTGTCCCTATATATAGCAGGAGGGCGACTTTTTTGGATAATGTGTGTTTTTTACTTTACCATACAGGATATTGTAATCGTGCATGAAAAGTGTTTTTTTTTCTTCTTTTTTTCGAAATATCTCAAAAACGGGTGAAATTATTTTGATTAAAAAATTGAGCGAAACCATGGCATTTCGGTCTACAAAAAACTCTAATAAGTGAACATCGAAAAAATTATATTTTTTGAGATAATTGTTTTGTCAAAATGTCTGTTAGTTAGTCTGTGCGTTACCAAATTTTTGTGGACAAGCTTGCTCAAAAACTAGTATGTAGAATATCGAAACCAAATTTCACACGTAGTTTTGGTCCATTGAGATTAAGAGCTGATTAGATTTTGGTGCATATCGACCCAAAATTAAGGAGGGTGGAGAGGGGGGGGGGTTAAAAATTAAAAAGCTAGGCCATTTGAGCAAACTCAACCAAATTTTGTATACATAATCAGTGGGACCCCAGATAAAAATTCAAAAACTAACCCCCTCCTCTTATTAAAAACAAGGACTAAAGATAAATAAGGACACTCGATGGTGGAGAAATAATCTCCGGAGTCGAAGCTTAAATACAATGTATACATTAATTAATGTAAAATAATTGGTTTAATAAAATTTATAAAAAAAATAAAAATAGAAATAATGATTGATTGATGGGATTAATTGGATGGATTAATTTCCGCAATATGGTATTGGAATAATTATCGGAAAAGAGGTTTTTTCTTTAATTAGTTTTTCTCTTACTAAAAACAAGGACTAAAGATGATCAAGGACACTCGATGGTGGAGAAATAATCTCCGGAGTCGAAGCTTAAATACAATGTATACATTAATTAATGTAAAATAATTGGTTTAATAAAATTTATAAAAAAAAAATAAATAAAAATAACTTTTATAAAAAACCGACTTCAAAAAAATTAAATGCAACAAATAATAATAACAATCTTTATTAGCTATTTTTTCTGCTATATATCATACAATTAACAAATATATTGTATTTTTAGGTTAAAAATAAAATGAGAGTCTTCTGTTTTTTAAATAAAATAATTTTTAATTATTTCTAGAGACTATAGTTTCGAATGGCATTACCTTCATCATCAGTCTATCGCAAATATTTCAGTGCAGATTTAGTTATAAATTAAGATTTATACCTACAATGAAAATTTTGAAAAATATAAAATTTTTCAATGTATAAATCGTAACTAATTTGTAACTAAATACTGAAATATTTGTGATAGACTGATGATGAAGGCAATGCCTTCGAAACTATAGTCTCTAAATAATTAAAAATTATTTTATTTAAAAAACAGAAGACTCTCTCATTTTATTTTTAACCTAAAATAAAAACAATTCTGTTACCATCGAGAGTGAAATCTTTTTATTCAACTAATATATTGTATTTGTTTTTAAATAACACATTCAATTTTGAAATACAAAGGATAGAGATAATTCTAAAATATAACATATAATATTAATCATACAAATATATAATACACAATACCTACATGACAATAAGTAACTATACACATATACCGGGTGAGTTTTTTATCTTGAGACAGTCTTATAACTCAAAAACCGTGCATTATATGAAAAAAAGTTTCAAATAAAAGTTTATTTATATCAGGGGGGAAATTAAACTACGCTATTGTTTGTCGACCTAGAACAAGCTTTCAAGGGTATTTCGAAGTCAAGTTCTGTTTTTTAAATGGAAACCTATATGTTTCTGTACATATTCTGAATCTACAAAAAAAACTGAACAACTTTTATAAAAACTATTTTTTTATACGACATCAAATAATAAAAAATATTAAATCAATTAGATCTCAAAGAAAAATCTTAATAATTATTTTTAACAATTATTCAACTTAATTATCAAATAATTAATTATTAAATAAATATTTATTAAATCGAAAAGTCACAACAATGAAAATAAGGGTTTATAATGATATTAAAACTTAGTTATACTAAGATTTAAGAGATTATTTTCTGCTTAATAGAACTATTTAAAAGTCTTGAGTTTAAAAAGGTTTATTTCTCGTGTCAATCCAGTAGATAGTTATATTATTGTATTACCATAATAAAAATGGAGCATTTTTTGTTCGAAGACAGAATTGAAATGGTCTTAATTTATGCGGTGAATGTGGAAGAAGTGTTATGTGTGAAGCCGCTCATTGAAATGGATGCCGAGCATTTTCCCTGACAGGGATACGCCCTCACAAGCTTCATTTCATCGTGTTGTAAATTTGTTAAAAAAACAAGAAATATTCCAAAGAGCTATATTTAAAAAATTAAATATTTGATCTAGTTATTATTTGATAATTAAGTTGAATGATTATTAAAAATAATTATTAAGATTTTTTCTTTGAGATGGTAACCCAAAAAGACCCGGAGACGCTGTCGGGAGATGTAGGCAGAGTTTTCTGTTCTGTATGAGCGTTCGAGTTCCCTGGAATTCTCTAGCAGTGAGATAGGGTTTGGAACGCGTAGAGCATCTAATTGATTTAATATTTTTTTTATTTGAATGTTTATAAAAAAATAGTTCTAATAAAAGTTGTTCAATTTTTTTCTGTAGATTCAGAATATGTACAGAAACATATGTTTCCATTTAAAAAACAGAAGTTGACCTTAAAATACCCATGAAAGCTTGTTCTAGGTCGACAAACAATAGCATAGTTTAATTTCCCCCTGATATAAATAAACTTTTATTTGAAACTTTTTTTTCATATAATGCAGTTGTTGAGTTATAAGACTGGCTCAAGATAAAATAAACTGCAACGGATCGTTGCTAAACTTTATCCAAATTCATTTGAAATATTAATATGTTTGTTCCTTTATTATTAATCAGATATCACTTGCAATTTGTAGTTCATATTGAAATTAATTCAAAAATAATTCTCATTTAAGAGTCGAGGAATAACCATTCTACATTAGGTTTTTGACGTTTCGATTATTATTGGTAACCATTGCTGAAGACATGGAGGAAACGACTTAAAATCAAAAATAACGATCGATTCTTATCTAATACTAGAGGAATAACCTTATTACATTCCATTTTTGATGTTGTAAATTTTAAAAAGTTTTCTTATTTTTCCGGATAATATTTTATATAAAAAAATATATCAATTAACATCCATTTGTAAAAAAATTTTTAGCCTAATTGACTGAAGATGGCCAAATAAAATTCAGGCCGAAACGTCTTATTAAAGGTGTTTTATTGAACCCAGTGATTCCATCTTTGGCTGATACCTCCTCCTTCATCTAGCTTATTATATTTAAATTGATTACTAGGGCGACTTCTCAAACTGCTTGAGAAATCCCCTTCCTAGAAAACACCTTGAATATGTAATAAATAACAAAAAGATTCAGTATAAAATTACTTTTTGATATGGTGAATTATCGTCTCGTTGCATGATAAGATCTGGAGGCTTGTTTTCGAACATTTTATACGTTTCTATTAGTGATGCAGCTTCAGAGGCATTCCATGCAAGCATTAAAGTTAAATTTGTCAAAATACAAACTCTTGTTAAATGTTTAAGGGAATGATGAGGATCTTTAGTGTCGACCTGAAAAAAAAATATTTTAATATACCATACTTAAATATAATATATACTTATGGACAAAATAATCGGAACAAAAAAAAATTGGCACGTTCTGATGTGGCCATCCACTTGACTTTACCATACACCCTGGCTCCTCTCTATAATATTTAATATTTAATAAAATTATTTATAATCATGTAGGAGAGGGGGTTAGTTTTTGCATTTTTAGACTACTGGGGGCCCACTGATTATCTCTACAAAATTTGGTTGAATTTGGTAGAAGAGCCTTGATGTACACTTATGAGGGCTTTTTTGTATATCGAAATGCCATGGTTTCGCCCAATTTTTTTAATCAAATTAGTTTCAGCCGTTTTTGAGATATTTCGAAAAAAATAGTTAAAAAAACAACTTTTTTCATGCACGATCACAATACTTGACCATACCATGTATGGTAAAGTAAAAAAAAAGTCTAATTCAAATTTAAGAGATCTTTACAGGAATAGTCTATGCTTCACACAGAAATGATCAATTTTCATAGTAAAACCTCAGACCTCGAAGTGTGATTTAGAACTTAATATAATTTTAAACAAGAGGCACCTTTGAGGCCCTATGCAAGGGATAAAGTTTCCAATCTAAATAACATGGGGTTTTGGAATCAACTCTTCTGACATAATAAAA
Organism: Forficula auricularia; assembly: GCA_024734495.1. Lineage (NCBI taxonomy): Eukaryota > Metazoa > Arthropoda > Insecta > Dermaptera > Forficulidae > Forficula > Forficula auricularia. The sequence continues at coordinate 3,543,946 of JALMQS010000108.1, forward strand.
ATAATCCATAACTTCTCAGATCAATTAGTAGACCACGTCTCTTGAACTTCTATAGGAATTTTTTAAAGTCAATAATATTTTCATTATTGTCATGATCTGCTTTAAACACGTTTAAATAATTAAAATGAATAAGCAAAAATGAAAATGAGGAGTATGACGTATGTATTATTCTAAGCTGCTCTCGAGGGGTATATAAGGCGGAGCGAGAAAGGGAAAGCAGGGAGGGGTGTGCGTGGGGGGTAGATAGGGACAGTGGTGGGGGTAGATAGGGACAGTGGTGGGGGTAGATAGGGGCGGTGGGGGGGGGCTGGGAATAGTGTGAGGGCTATATAAGGGGGAAGGAGATATGGATAGTGGTCATTGTAACTCAGTCAGTGGCGTGTGAAACATCAACTGGGAATGTTACAATATGGCTTCTGGACCTTCATCCATCCTCTCAGGTGACTCCACCCCTTACTAATAAACAACACTTCATCACTTATATTACTTTTAATAGCTGGGGTAACGGGTAGGTGTGTACTTCATTGTTCTTATAGATAAAGATGTACAGACCTACTTCAGGGCCTGGCCTCCCTCCCTACTTGAGCTCATGATTCTTTTTTCAAGAGAATCATGTCCTGTCCCTAATCCTAACCAACCTCAATCCATGTTTTTAGAAATCCTTATTCCTTCAGAAATGTTTCGCGAGTAAATTTTTATTGTGCGCGAGTTGTCGAACGATGTTACTGTGGAATCAGCATCCCAGGTCTAAACACGAGACGTTGGCTGTTAAGGTAATATATCTATTTAATACTCTAATATTACAATAAATTCACAATATTATTTTACTAATATTTGTTTTCTTTTTTCAGGTAGGTGCTCGCTCGTCCTATTAAAACTAACATTTAGATTAAGTATTTGATTTTCTTATTTTCTGGAAAATCAAATTCTTTATCTTTTTAATCTTTTATCCATTTTCCCGTCATTTCCTTAGTGTTTCTTTCTCGAATCGGATCGCGAGTATATTTTTTATTGTGCGCAGGGTGTCGAACGTGTTTCTGTGGAATCAGCATCCCAGGTCTAAACACGAGACGTTGGCTGTTAAGGTAATATATCTATTTAATACTCTAATATTACAATAAATTCCACAATATTAGTTTTACTAATATTTGTTTTTTCTTTTCAGGTAGGTGCTCGCTCGTCCTATTAAAACTAACATTTAGATTAAGTATTTGATTTTCTTATTTTCTGGAAAATCAAATTCTTTATCTTTTTAACATTTTATCCATTTTCCCGTCATTTCCTTAGCCTTTCCTTCTCGAATCGGATCGCGAGTATATTTTTTATTGTGCGCGGGTGTCAATGTGTTTCTGTGGAATCAGCATCCCAGGTCTAAACACGAGACGTTGGCTGTTAAGGTAATATATCTATTTAATACTCTAATATTACTTTAAATTCACTATATTATTTTACTAATATTTGTTTTCTTTTTTCAGGTAGGTGCTCGCTCGTCCTACTAAAACTAACAATTAGATTAAGTATTTGATTTTCTTATTTTCTGGAAAATCAAATTCTTTATCTTTTTTAACATTTTATCCATTTTCCCGTCATTTCCTTAGCCTTTCCTTCTCGAATCGGATCGCGAGTATATTTTTTATTGTGCGCGGGTGTCAATGTGTTACTGTGGAATCACCATCCCAGTTCTAAACACGAGACGTTGGCTGTTAAGGTAATATATCTATTTAATACTCTAATATTACTTTAAATTCACTATATTATTTTACTAATATTTGCTTTGTTTTTTCAGGTAGGTGCTCGCTCGTCCTACTAAAACTAACAATTAGATTAAGTATTTGATTTTCTTATTTTCTGGAAAATCAAATTCTTTATCTTTTTAACATTTTATCCATTTTCCCGTCATTTCCTTAGCCTTTCCTTCTCGAATCGGATCGCGAGTATATTTTTTATTGTGCGCGGGTGTCAATGTGTTTCTGTGGAATCACCATCCCAGTTCTAAACACGAGACGTTGGCTGTTAAGGTAATATATCTATTATACTCTAATATTACCATAAATTCACTATATTATTTTACTAATATTTGTTTTCTTTTTTCAGGTAGGTGCTCGCTCGTCCTACTAAAACTAACAATTAGATTAAGTATTTGATTTTCTTATTTTCTGGAAAATCAAATTCTTTATCTTTTTAACATTTTATCCATTTTCCCGTCATTTCCTTAGCCTTTCCTTCTCGAATCGGATCGCGAGTATATTTTTTATTGTGCGCGGGTGTCAATGTGTTTCTGTGGAATCACCATCCCAGTTCTAAACACGAGACGTTGGCTGTTAAGGTAATATATCTATTATACTCTAATATTACCATAAATTCACTATATTATTTTACTAATATTTGTTTTCTTTTTTCAGGTAGGTGCTCGCTCGTCCTACTAAAACTAACAATTAGATTAAGTATTTGATTTTCTTATTTTCTGGAAAATCAAATTCTTTATCTTTTTAACATTTTATCCATTTTCCCGTCATTTCCTTAGCCTTTCCTTCTCGAATCGGATCGCGAGTATATTTTTTATTGTGCGCGGGTGTCAATGTGTTACTGTGGAATCACCATCCCAGTTCTAAACACGAGACGTTGGCTGTTAAGGTAATATATCTATTATACTCTAATATTACCATAAATTCACTATATTATTTTACTAATATTTGTTTTCTTTTTTCAGGTAGGTGCTCGCTCGTCCTACTAAAACTAACAATTAGATTAAGTATTTGATTTTCTTATTTTCTGGAAAATCAAATTCTTTATCTTTTTAACATTTTATCCATTTTCCCGTCATTTCCTTAGCCTTTCCTTCTCGAATCGGATCGCGAGTATATTTTTTATTGTGCGCGGGTGTCAATGTGTTTCTGTGGAATCACCATCCCAGTTCTAAACACGAGACGTTGGCTGTTAAGGTAATATATCTATTATACTCTAATATTACCATAAATTCACTATATTATTTTACTAATATTTGTTTTCTTTTTTCAGGTAGGTGCTCGCTCGTCCTACTAAAACTAACAATTAGATTAAGTATTTGATTTTCTTATTTTCTGGAAAATCAAATTCTTTATCTTTTTAACATTTTATCCATTTTCCCGTCATTTCCTTAGCCTTTCCTTCTCGAATCGGATCGCGAGTATATTTTTTATTGTGCGCGGGTGTCAATGTGTTACTGTGGAATCACCATCCCAGGTCTAAACACGAGACGTTGGCTGTTAAGGTAATATATCTATTATACTCTAATATTACCATAAATTCACTATATTATTTTACTAATATTTGTTTTCTTTTTTCAGGTAGGTGCTCGCTCGTCCTACTAAAACTAACAATTAGATTAAGTATTTGATTTTCTTATTTTCTGGAAAATCAAATTCTTTATCTTTTTAACATTTTATCCATTTTCCCGTCATTTCCTTAGCCTTTCCTTCTCGAATCGGATCGCGAGTATATTTTTTATTGTGCGCGGGTGTCAATGTGTTTCTGTGGAATCACCATCCCAGTTCTAAACACGAGACGTTGGCTGTTAAGGTAATATATCTATTATACTCTAATATTACCATAAATTCACTATATTATTTTACTAATATTTGTTTTCTTTTTTCAGGTAGGTGCTCGCTCGTCCTACTAAAACTAACAATTAGATTAAGTATTTGATTTTCTTATTTTCTGGAAAATCAAATTCTTTATCTTTTTAACATTTTATCCATTTTCCCGTCATTTCCTTAGCCTTTCCTTCTCGAATCGGATCGCGAGTATATTTTTTATTGTGCGCGGGTGTCAATGTGTTTCTGTGGAATCACCATCCCAGTTCTAAACACGAGACGTTGGCTGTTAAGGTAATATATCTATTATACTCTAATATTACCATAAATTCACTATATTATTTTACTAATATTTGTTTTCTTTTTTCAGGTAGGTGCTCGCTCGTCCTACTAAAACTAACAATTAGATTAAGTATTTGATTTTCTTATTTTCTGGAAAATCAAATTCTTTATCTTTTTAACATTTTATCCATTTTCCCGTCATTTCCTTAGCCTTTCCTTCTCGAATCGGATCGCGAGTATATTTTTTATTGTGCGCGGGTGTCAATGTGTTTCTGTGGAATCACCATCCCAGTTCTAAACACGAGACGTTGGCTGTTAAGGTAATATATCTATTATACTCTAATATTACCATAAATTCACTATATTATTTTACTAATATTTGTTTTCTTTTTTCAGGTAGGTGCTCGCTCGTCCTACTAAAACTAACAATTAGATTAAGTATTTGATTTTCTTATTTTCTGGAAAATCAAATTCTTTATCTTTTTAACATTTTATCCATTTTCCCGTCATTTCCTTAGCCTTTCCTTCTCGAATCGGATCGCGAGTATATTTTTTATTGTGCGCGGGTGTCAATGTGTTACTGTGGAATCACCATCCCAGTTCTAAACACGAGACGTTGGCTGTTAAGGTAATATATCTATTTAATACTCTAATATTACTTTAAATTCACTATATTATTTTACTAATATTTGCTTTGTCTTTTTCAGGTAGGTGCTCGCTCGTCCTACTAAAACTAACAATTAGATTAAGTATTTGATTTTCTTATTTTCTGGAAAATCAAATTCTTTATCTTTTTAACATTTTATCCATTTTCCCGTCATTTCCTTAGCCTTTCCTTCTCGAATCGGATCGCGAGTATATTTTTTATTGTGCGCGGGTGTCAATGTGTTGCAGCTGGAATCGCCATCCCAGGTTCTAACACACGAGACGTTGGCTGGTAAGGTAACCTATCTATGTTAACACTCTAATATTACTTTAAATTCACTATATTATTTTACTAATATTTGCTTTGTTTTTTCAGGTAGGTGCTCGCTCGTCCTACTAAAACTAACAATTAGATTAAGTATTTGATTTTCTTATTTTCTGGAAAATCAAATTTCTTTATCTTTTTAACATTTTATCCATTTTCCCGTCATTTCCTTAGCCTTTCCTTCTCGAATCGGATCGCTTGAGTATATTTTTTATTGTGCGCGGGTGTCAATGTGTTACTGTGGAATCACACATCCCAGTTCTAAACACGAGACGTTGGCTGTTAAGGTAATATATCTATTTAATACTCTAATATTACTTTAAATTCACTATATTATTTTACTAATATTTGCTTTGTTTTTTCAGGTAGGTGCTCGCTCGTCCTACTAAAACTAACAATTAGATTAAGTATTTGATTTTCTTATTTTCTGGAAAATCAAATTCTTTATCTTTTAACATTTATCCATTTTCCCGTCATTTCCTTAGCCTTTCCTTCTCGAATCGGATCGCGAGTATATTTTTTATTGTGCGCGGGTGTCAATGTGTTACTGTGGAATCACCATCCCAGGTCTAAACACGAGACGTTGGCTGTTAAGGTAATATATCTATTATACTCTAATATTACTTTAAATTCACTATATTATTTTACGTTAAGGTAATATATCTATTATACTCTAATATTACCATAAATTCACTATATTATTTTACTAATATTTGTTTTCTTTTTTCAGGTAGGTGCTCGCTCGTCCTACTAAAACTAACAATTAGATTAAGTATTTGATTTTCTTATTTTCTGGAAAATCAAATTCTTTATCTTTTTAACATTTTATCCATTTTCCCGTCATTTCCTTAGCCTTTCCTTCTCGAATCGGATCGCGAGTATATTTTTTATTGTGCGCGGGTGTCAATGTGTTTCTGTGGAATCACCATCCCAGTTCTAAACACGAGACGTTGGCTGTTAAGGTAATATATCTATTATACTCTAATATTACCATAAATTCACTATATTATTTTACTAATATTTGTTTTCTTTTTTCAGGTAGGTGCTCGCTCGTCCTACTAAAACTAACAATTAGATTAAGTATTTGATTTTCTTATTTTCTGGAAAATCAAATTCTTTATCTTTTTAACATTTTATCCATTTTCCCGTCATTTCCTTAGCCTTTCCTTCTCGAATCGGATCGCGAGTATATTTTTTATTGTGCGCGGGTGTCAATGTGTTACTGTGGAATCACCATCCCAGGTCTAAACACGAGACGTTGGCTGTTAAGGTAATATATCTATTATACTCTAATATTACCATAAATTCACTATATTATTTTACTAATATTTGTTTTCTTTTTTCAGGTAGGTGCTCGCTCGTCCTACTAAAACTAACAATTAGATTAAGTATTTGATTTTCTTATTTTCTGGAAAATCAAATTCTTTATCTTTTTAACATTTTATCCATTTTCCCGTCATTTCCTTAGCCTTTCCTTCTCGAATCGGATCGCGAGTATATTTTTTATTGTGCGCGGGTGTCAATGTGTTTCTGTGGAATCACCATCCCAGTTCTAAACACGAGACGTTGGCTGTTAAGGTAATATATCTATTATACTCTAATATTACCATAAATTCACTATATTATTTTACTAATATTTGTTTTCTTTTTTCAGGTAGGTGCTCGCTCGTCCTACTAAAACTAACAATTAGATTAAGTATTTGATTTTCTTATTTTCTGGAAAATCAAATTCTTTATCTTTTTAACATTTTATCCATTTTCCCGTCATTTCCTTAGCCTTTCCTTCTCGAATCGGATCGCGAGTATATTTTTTATTGTGCGCGGGTGTCAATGTGTTTCTGTGGAATCACCATCCCAGTTCTAAACACGAGACGTTGGCTGTTAAGGTAATATATCTATTATACTCTAATATTACCATAAATTCACTATATTATTTTACTAATATTTGTTTTCTTTTTTCAGGTAGGTGCTCGCTCGTCCTACTAAAACTAACAATTAGATTAAGTATTTGATTTTCTTATTTTCTGGAAAATCAAATTCTTTATCTTTTTAACATTTTATCCATTTTCCCGTCATTTCCTTAGCCTTTCCTTCTCGAATCGGATCGCGAGTATATTTTTTATTGTGCGCGGGTGTCAATGTGTTACTGTGGAATCACCATCCCAGTTCTAAACACGAGACGTTGGCTGTTAAGGTAATATATCTATTATACTCTAATATTACCATAAATTCACTATATTATTTTACTAATATTTGTTTTCTTTTTTCAGGTAGGTGCTCGCTCGTCCTACTAAAACTAACAATTAGATTAAGTATTTGATTTTCTTATTTTCTGGAAAATCAAATTCTTTATCTTTTTAACATTTTATCCATTTTCCCGTCATTTCCTTAGCCTTTTCCTTCTCGAATCGGATCGCGAGTATATTTTTTATTGTGCGCGGGTGTCAATGTGTTACTGTGGAATCACCATCCCAGTTCTAAGCGACGATGGCTGTTGAGGTAATACTGCTCTATGCTCCGCATCTAATATTACCATAAATTCACTATATTATTTTACTAATATTTGTTTTCTTTTTTCAGGTAGGTGCTCGCTCGTCCTACTAAAACTAACAATTAGATTAAGTATTTGATTTTCTTATTTTCTGGAAAATCAAATTCTTTATCTTTTTAACATTTTATCCATTTTCCCGTCATTTCCTTAGCCTTTCCTTCTCGAATCGGATCGCGAGTATATTTTTTATTGTGCGCGGGTGTCAATGTGTTACTGTGGAATCACCATCCCAGTTCTAAACACGAGACGTTGGCTGTTAAGGTAATATATCTATTTAATACTCTAATATTACTTTAAATTCACTATATTATTTTACTAATATTTGCTTTGTTTTTTCAGGTAGGTGCTCGCTCGTCCTACTAAAACTAACAATTAGATTAAGTATTTGATTTTCTTATTTTCTGGAAAATCAAATTCTTTATCTTTTTAACATTTTATCCATTTTCCCGTCATTTCCTTAGCCTTTCCTTCTCGAATCGGATCGCGAGTATATTTTTTATTGTGCGCGGGTGTCAATGTGTTACTGTGGAATCACCATCCCAGGTCTAAACACGAGACGTTGGCTGTTAAGGTAATATATCTATTTAATACTCTAATATTACTTTAAATTCACTATATTATTTTACTAATATTTGCTTTGTTTTTTCAGGTAGGTGCTCGCTCGTCCTACTAAAACTAACAATTAGATTAAGTATTTGATTTTCTTATTTTCTGGAAAATCAAATTCTTTATCTTTTTAACATTTTATCCATTTTCCCGTCATTTCCTTAGCCTTTCCTTCTCGAATCGGATCGCGAGTATATTTTTTATTGTGCGCGGGTGTCAATGTGTTACTGTGGAATCACCATCCCAGGTCTAAACACGAGACGTTGGCTGTTAAGGTAATATATCTATTATACTCTAATATTACTATAAATTCACTATATTATTTTACTAATATTTGTTTTCTTTTTTCAGGTAGGTGCTCGCTCGTCCTACTAAAACTAACAATTAGATTAAGTATTTGATTTTCTTATTTTCTGGAAAATCAAATTCTTTATCTTTTTAACATTTTATCCATTTTCCCGTCATTTCCTTAGCCTTTCCTTCTCGAATCGGATCGCGAGTATATTTTTTATTGTGCGCGGGTGTCAATGTGTTACTGTGGAATCACCATCCCAGGTCTAAACACGAGACGTTGGCTGTTAAGGTAATATATCTATTATACTCTAATATTACTTTAAATTCACTATATTATTTTACTAATATTTGTTTTCTTTTTTCAGGTAGGTGCTCGCTCGTCCTACTAAAACTAACAATTAGATTAAGTATTTGATTTTCTTATTTTCTGGAAAATCAAATTCTTTATCTTTTTAACATTTTATCCATTTTCCCGTCATTTCCTTAGCCTTTCCTTCTCGAATCGGATCGCGAGTATATTTTTTATTGTGCGCGGGTGTCAATGTGTTACTGTGGAATCACCATCCCAGGTCTAAACACGAGACGTTGGCTGTTAAGGTAATATATCTATTATACTCTAATATTACTTTAAATTCACTATATTATTTTACTAATATTTGTTTTCTTTTTTCAGGTAGGTGCTCGCTCGTCCTACTAAAACTAACAATTAGATTAAGTATTTGATTTTCTTATTTTCTGGAAAATCAAATTCTTTATCTTTTTAACATTTTATCCATTTTCCCGTCATTTCCTTAGCCTTTCCTTCTCGAATCGGATCGCGAGTATATTTTTTATTGTGCGCGGGTGTCAATGTGTTTCTGTGGAATCACCATCCCAGTTCTAAACACGAGACGTTGGCTGTTAAGGTAATATATCTCTTGTGTGAAGTCAGCATCCCAGGCCTAAACATCGAGACGTTGGCCGTTAAAATGTAAGAGAATCTATTTAATAATCTAATATTACTATAAATTAATTAAATTATTTTACTAATATTATTTTTCCTTTTTAGGTAGGTGCTCGTCCTACTAATATTAACACTCTCAGATTAAGTATTTGATTTTCTTATTATCTGGAAAATCAAATCCTTTTATCTTTTTAACCTTTATCCATTTTCCCGTCAATCCCTTACTCTTTTCTTCTCGAATCGAATCGCGAGTAATTTTTTGATAGTGCGCGGCTGTCTGTATGCTTGTTGTCTGTGGAGTCAACGCATCCACGAGTCTAACCACCACAGACGGTGGCTGTTCTTTCAAGGTAACTATCTCCTTGTAATAATCTAATATTGTACTTTAAATTAATTAAATGTGTACACTAATAATATTTTTGCCTCTTTTCAGGTAGGTGCTCGTCCACTACATCTTAACATTTAGATTATGGTATTTGATTTTCTTATATTCTGGAAAATCAAATCCTTTATCTTTTTAACCTTTAATCCATTTTCCTGTCAATTCTTAGTGTTTCCTTCTCGAATCGAATCGCGAGTCTATATTTTGTATTGCGCGAGGTCAATGTGTTGCTGTGGAATC